>VWZY01001530.1:279811-312686 GCA_013399075.1 Chloroceryle aenea | reverse complement strand
TTTGTTTTGTTTGTTTTGTTTTGGTTTGGTTTTTTTGTTTGTTTGGTTTTTTGTTTGTTTGTTTTTTTAATATTTGTATCCTACACCTTCGCAGCAGTCTGACAGTTCAATTTCACGGAGATAAACTAGTAGCTCAGCAGATGAGTTATGGCAGTGCTGGCCTCCCCTTCTGATCAGACAGTGGCTACTGTGTGAGCTGGGGGGTTTTCTCCTCTCCTTTTCTTCTGATTCCAGTGGGGAAGTGTGCTTTTTATGATTCATTGAATGGTTAAAATGCTTGTTTAGGATTAGCAACGTGGAAGCAATTTGCAAGATTATGTTCTCAAATGGTTCAATAGTAAACTCATTGGCAGAAAATTGCTCTCACTTCACCTTCATAACAGGATAGCTTATTTCAGCTAGTGAATATTTAATGTACCTCCCATTTGACTGTTAGGTGCTGGAAGTTTTGCTCTGATAAAGTTTTGAGGCTGGCTATGAAATGTCAGTCACTCTTCTGTAGGACCTGAGGAAACAAGAGGCTTCCTTTTAAATGCTGACAAGATTTCAAGATGCTGACAAGATTTCAAGAAGGTGCTGTGGGTGCCTTCTCACTGGTTTCTGACACAAGCCAGACACCTAACTTTTAATGACTGTCAGCTACAAACTGTGGAAGTTCAGCTTCCCAGTATTTTGATTTTGTTGATTAGGTGCCAGGTTAGTGCCAAGGCACTGCACGAGGTTAGAGCTCCTGCGCCTCTCCAGTTTTCCTGTCATACTGCAACTAGAGCAGAACTGTATCAAGGTGGTTTTAGACTTATTTTGTTGTGCAAGTTTGATTTCTTTGAATGAGCCATGGACAGTGGATCAAATAGATGCTGGTGAGGTTTATTTTACCCTAATAGCCTCTGCATTTTTAAGTCAAGCTTTTATTTCGGATTTTAGCAGATCTGTTCCACTCCAAATGTGTTGGTGCACCCACCAGACTGTTTCCAGCAATCTGAACATCAGTTTGTTCATTCCTGTTCTGTGAAAACACATTTGAATTCAGTAGTTATTAATATTTCTGCAATTAAAAAAACTTTGCCTTCTTTCCCCTTTTTAACAAGAAGGGAATTTTGCTTAAGCTTCTGCAGGGATGTGTGCTTGTACACACATCTAAGTTTTCACTCCTGATACCTGTTTTCAGGACTGTTTGCATGTGTTGCTGTAGTGTTTGAGGGTGTTTTATAAGCAGTGTTCCTCATAATCATTCATCTTACGCTTATGGCAAAAAAGGGCTTAAAACCAAATCTAAGTTACTTGGATGAGATCAAACACAAATGCCAGAGGGAAAAGTCAAGGCTCTGTAGGACTATTCTTTGTGTCTTTTAAATGAGGAAGGACAGTGCAACTAAATCTTTACATCTCCTGTTATATCATCTTCAGACCTTTAGTTATTTTCAGAATGACATAAACATTGTGGAAATGACTTTGCATTTTGCACTTTAACTGCATGGCATCAGCAAAAGTAATTTGTTTTACTTACCTGTGCTATGCATTAAAAAGGGCAGAAGGAGGATTTCTTTTAGTATCTCACACTATGGGCCTGGCCAGTTGCATTGTAGGATGAGCTTTTATGAGGATTTTCCTCAAGCTGTACATAAACATAGGCAAAGTGAATGAAGACTTTAGGAAAGCATAAATACTCGGAGATGGAAAAGATTATAAAATAGAGTGCATAAGACACTGGTGTTCTGTTTTTCCTGTTGACATCTGGGACTGCCAGTCCCCGTGCTGGTCCTTGGTTTCCTGACCACCCTCCACAAAATACCCTTCGGACTGTTGAGTTTCATCATGGAGAGTTTCTCCCCATTTGGTGTAAAAGATAGATACAAATGGAGTGTTTACAAATTACTCACTTTGAAGGAAGGTATGTGATGCTATGTGACCCTTTGGATGCTGTCTCAGTGAAACACAAAACAGCTGAGTTGTTGAGTGTATGGGGTGATCTGGTGAGGCACTTGATTCCATGTGTCCCTGAATGAAAACTCAGTTGTCATAGAGCAGAAGCGGCTTTGACCCCATGCATGAAATGTGTGTGTGCAAATTATTCCTAATGTTGTTAAAGAGCTCTGAGAAAACAGTTCTTATGGAAGATAACATGAAATGCTTTTTACTGACTAGAAATGAGCTTCTTGCACACACTGTACACTTGTAAGCCTGGGTACAAGGAGAGAAATATGGCTTGGCATCCTCATAGCATGAGATGCATTAAGGATGAGTAGATAGGTATCTGGCACCAACATCTTTGGGGAAATACTTTCATTTTAATGAATGTAGCAGGACAAAATTAAAATGAGACAATGGTTGTGAGAACAGCATTTGCCATCTCAATAGCTCTGCACAACTTTCACTGCAACTTCCAATGTTACCTTTCGTGCACATCAGCAGAAGAGTAACAAGCTCCACCTTCACTGGTCCTATCCTGTCAGATTGGGAGAAATTATTACACTACACTTCAGGGTGAGCACTCTCCCCCTCCTTGCCTGCTTGTCCTTAGTTGTTTGCCCCCTTTTTGGGTCCTGAACCTCTGCTGTTCACCACCTGATGCAATCTTCAATCACTTGATGGCTAAATTGGTTTGCTGGGTTGAGGTGGCTCTACAGAAGTACATAAGAATACCTGGAAACGTTTTCTTTCCCTTCATGTAAACCACTGTTTTGAGTAAAATGGAAATAATCTTGGGAAATAAAAACCAAAACACCAAAGTATTTTCCCTAGAGATGTAGAACAATTGTCTTTAGAAAGAAGCAAGCTTTCTAAAAGATTAAGAAAAGTTCCCATTTCCATCATAGGTCATCTAGATAGGCACAGAGTGTTGGAATGGCACACATGGCCAACTGCTGCATGGGCATCCAGCCAAAAGGAGCAGCTTTGCTCTAGCCAGCACTCTTCCAGCCTGTCCCTTTGCCAAGTTGTTCTGGAGAAACAAAGCAATGTAGACAAGATGTGCAAACATGAAGCCACAGTTTCCACTTGGAGTTCTGCCCTGGGAGCAGCGTGTGTGGGGCTGGAGGGTTGCCTGATGGCAGAGGTGATGGCAGTGCTGACCACAGCTCAGAGTGAAGGAGATGAGGCCCTGAAGGTGGAGTTTTGCAATCCTCTTAAAGCAGTTTATTGTAGACTGCTTCCTGGGTTGCACTGAATCAGATAACTTCCTCCAAAGTGCCTGCTGGTGCATTGTGGTTTAGGTAGAGTTTTCTGTGAGCATAGAGCGGTTAAGCTGTCTGGTTGTACACACCTGCTTGTTGTCAGCATGTTCACTAGTACTCTTGAGAATTGTTCAGTACATTTCCAGATGTTCTCAGTAAATGCAAGCAGCCCCTAAAGAGTAAGGGTGCTCATCTAGAGGGTGTATGTAGTATAGTTTGAGCAGGGCACAGGTCCTATCATCAGGTGCCTAAATGACAGTCCTGTAATGATGCCTCTTCAGGCTTTCTGAGTAATGGATAACCCTCAAGGGGAAGGGTGGGAGGAAAATGGATGATGCCTTCTCTTGGAATGAGGCAGAGGGAGAAGACAGATGGTTTGATGCTGTGTACTTTAGTTGATGCAGAGGTGAACTCCTTAAGGGCTGCTCGAATTAGTTTTCCACGTGTGATGTAGGTCAGTATGGAAACTTCATTTTTCTGTCTTTGAGCAGATTGTAGTGATTCAATGCATCGGCATTTAAGAAGATTCATAAGGTACAAAGCGCCATTTCTTGTCTTCTGTCTGTTGTCCTTTGCTGGAGGTTTTGGCTTAGCCTGGGCAAAAGACAAATGGCAAATGAACCTGCAGATACAAAGCATGAAGAGCATTCCAAATAGTCATCTGCATGGTGGTGTTCAGCTGGAATTCTTAACAGCATTAAAAGGAGGACCTGTGTACTTCATTTTAGGAACCGCTTACGTATGTGCATCTGATCATCTTCTCCTGGGGTGTGGTGTTCAAAGAAAAGAGCCACACTCTGAGCCCTGATCCCCCATGGTGTGAAAATGAGGTGGTCTTGCACTTGGCTGCTAGGTCTCTTGATGCGTAATAGAAGTAAGAACTCTCTTCCTGGGCTTGTTATGGAAAATTTAATTGTTTCATAAAAAAGATGGGATGTTGCCATTTTTAAGTGCCGGTGACGTTTGTAATAAAAACTAGATGCTACTTTATTAGCATTTGCCTTTTTGCAGAAACTGATAATGTTGGATCAGTTAAAGTGTATGCTTCACACCCCTTGGCAATTAAAGAAGTTGTTTGGCTTCGGTAGGCTGTTACTAATGTAACCAGGAATAGATGTCAGAGAACAGTGTGAGAAGTGAGGCAGGGAGGTTTCCATAGTATTTCATGAGCACGTGAAGCCATTCAGACGAACTGCAAAGAAACCTTGAGATTAGGGGACATTACTGTGAATACAGACAGAAATTACTGAAATGTGTCCTACGTACTCAGTCTCTCCACAGCTTGTAAAGTCAGTTAAATTTAACTAGTTTCAGGGTTTGTGGAAGAGCAAAGGAAAGAAGTTCAATGTTTGACAAGCTCTCTGAAGTAATCGGGTTTGATGCTTCTTAAAGGCTTCTTTGTGAAAGTTTTAAAGAGTTACTTTGTTTTCAGAGGTCTATGCAGAACTGCATAATTCATAGGAACAAAACTAATATGGAAATACTTAATTTGTACAGTTGCTTTACATTAATATAGCTCTGTCCTTATCATAATAAGGACAGAAAAAGCTAGCTAGCTGGAAGAATTCTTCTGCTAGTGGTTCTGGAAGGTGATACAAGAGGTTGCTGCTTACTCAAACTGCAGGTGATTTTAAATTCTGTGTGAATTGAAGGAATGGGTATTTTGCTGGTGGTTTTGTAGTGTATGTTTATTCCAAATCCTGTTTCTGACAGGCAGGATAAGCAGATGTGATTACTCACTTTCCCTTTCTAGTTCCCCTAAGACAAGAATTTTGGCAATTAATGGAACTGGGTGGGTTTTTTTCCTCTTTTGAAGCTGACAGGGAAAGCTGTGAAGTTGGGTACACAAGGCATTGTATGGTATCTGTAAATATAAGGATGACCTTCTGCAACCTTCTCTGAAAAAACACTGCATCCTTTCACTATCGCCTAGATAGTCCTTATCCTGCTTGGCTCCTCGCCACCAGGAAGCTCAGTCCAAGTGGCATCAGAGCACTTGATTAGTGAGAGTGGCCACGTGGAACAGAGGGATCTGGTCTATCTAGTTATGATAACCACTGTACTTCAGTGTTTTGAACGTTATGGGGAAGAGCAGCGTGTGTGTAGAGTGAACATTAAGGAGCAACTCCTAAGAGCTCTCCTGTTCCTGCTGCTTCAGTTTCCCACAGAAGAGAAAACATTTCGGTCCAAATATTTATATTCCTTCACAAGAGTTTGCTTTGAGATTTCTGTGGGATTTTTTCTTGTTTGTTTGTTTTGACACATCAATTAGATACTTCCTCTGCTATTCCATTGCAAAGATATGAGGAAGTTTATTGATGTGATAGGGTTTTTTGATTCTTATTGTAGCCCTTCCCGGTGTAAAGACGACATGTAAGCTGCTTGGAGCTCTGGGGTGGTGGTGATCGCACTTCGGCTCGCTGGTCTCTTGGCTGCTCTGGATATTCACAACTATGTGGAAAGTGTTGGGGGGGCTCACCTTTTAAAGATCTCTGTTACTGAAAATTGGGAAGTGTGAGAGCCATGAAATGAGGAGGTGGGAAGCGCATAAACAAGCAGAGTTCCTGGAAAAAATAAACCTGTCTGTGCTTCGCTAGATGCCAGAGCAGTAAAAACTGGGCTTCTACCATGCTGACAGGGAGAGGCAAAACCCAAGAGTAACTATCAGTTGCAACACAACTGAAAACTTGAAAGTCTGGGAACAGAGTGGTTGCTTTCATGACTTGGAGACCGTTCTGTTGCAAGGTCAGTGCTTTCTTCTACCCAAGCACATGTTGCAAGACCAAGAGCTGTTGAAGGTCTGATGTACCAATCCAGTGTGCCTGACTGCATTTCCAAATTTCTAACCATGCAGACATTTGGGAAAATGTTGTCTTACCGAGCATTGCTTCTTACATACAACTGGAACTTGCTTTGTTTCTCTAAATCATATTTCAGAGTAAATTGTTATGTCCACCTGTAAAGCTGAGTTTGGAGGAATGTATTAAAAACCTTTTTCCCTGTTACACTCGTTTACTTCTCCTTCGTTAGGCTTTGGTCTTGTGCAAACAAGACAGCAAGTGTGGTGTTTATTTTTTCTTTCAAATAACTGACCCTGCACCCTGTTAGGAAACAGTATCTTGGGCTAAAGGCAGACTCAGGCAGCGAGAAGCAGTGCGAGGAGCTGGTGCTACAGTGGCGAAAGCAGCGCAAACGTCAGCAGCTGTAGTGGACTGCTGCAGGAAAAAAAAACACATGTAGCTCTGTCTGGGAGTGAGGTGGGCCTGTCATTTCTGGTGGGATGTGTGCTGAGCTGTGCTCACAAATTTATGTGGCCTCCATAGTTACAGTAACAGCCTTGTTACTGCTTTTGGTTTGGCTCTTTGTAGGATGATAAAGGCAAAGAAGGCATGTGAAGAATTCTTATTTTCCTCCTGGCATCACTTCACAAAATTACCCGTCTGTCTTAAACTTACCAGGCACTGTACATCTTCCAAAACCAGTTCTGGGCTTTATGGTTTGTGAAAACTCTGAACTTTCAGATTTTGAGGTCAAAATTGCTCTTTGAGAGCATGTCTGACAGCTTAGACCCGCGTGTCCTGGTTTCTTTGCTCTGTGCAACCAGGTCCTGCCTGCTTGGGCTTCCACTGGGCAATGTTTGGGTTTGGTTCGTATGTGCAGATCAAGGGGTAACCCCCCGCCCCGAATTGGCTGCAGTGGTGTTGGTCACTTCATGGGGCTGATGGGTGGGTCTGAGTGCTTGAGGACAGGACTGTCCTCAGAGCTGCTGCTGATGGGAGCTGCTGGTGCTATTCTAGAAAGGAGAAAGACCATCTGATACCAGTAGCTTTTTGAAAGCAGGAGGAAATAGGGATGGGCAAAACAATCATCTTGTGGATTTTGAAACGTATGGATTTCCCATTGCAAACACTGTAAGTAGAGGTTTTAATTTTCTTGTGGACTGTTGTCCATATGATTTGTGTTCCCATATTTATAGACACATTCCTCCAATCCCCGTGGTTTCACTAGTGAGGCAGAAAAACACAGCTAGGTTTCTCCCAGATTGAGTTCTTAACCAGTTTGTTTTATATTAGTATACTGCACATGTTCACACTGAAGAAAGAAGTCATGCATTAGGGCTTATCACAAGGATAAAAAGCTTGTTATTTAAAATCTTCAAAAGGCTTTCTACTGATCATTTCCTCTCTAAAACGTAGTTCCTTGGACACACTTGAAAACTGGTAGCTAGTTTGAGTATCTGAGTGAGTGCATAGCCTGAGAGTTCAGGGGCGTGATTTTTAATTTTTTCTTAGAAGCTATCAAGCACCTGACTTGTCACGGGGGATCTTGTGGTACGTGTTTTGAAATAAC
Organism: Chloroceryle aenea; assembly: GCA_013399075.1. Lineage (NCBI taxonomy): Eukaryota > Metazoa > Chordata > Aves > Coraciiformes > Cerylidae > Chloroceryle > Chloroceryle aenea. The sequence goes on along the minus strand of VWZY01001530.1, from coordinate 305,163 downwards.
ACACTGTGTCACAGGTTCCTGCAGTCAGGAAAAACACCTTAGTATACAAAGTCTGATGCTTTAACTTGTTTTTCCCAAACTGGGACGTTGGTGCCTTTTGCATGATAGATGCAGGCAGTTGGATTATTGCAGAGTATCATACATGGTTTAGACTGAATGTTTTTAAATATCAATACTTAAAAAAATCAGTGGCATTGCACTGACACACCTCCTGTTGTTGGCTTAAGTCAGAACTCAGAACTGGTAGCCTCTCCTAATGGTGAGGAGCAAATTTGACTTGCAGGAGTTTATTTGGTTTGTGCTGGCTCAAGTGGTGCAGAGATTTGTTCTTCGGGCAAAGGGTCCATGCTGGGGTTCACAGTAGAACAGCTAGAAATAGTGATGGTGAGAATAATGTTATTTTGGATAAAGATAACGGGAAAGTGAAGGAAGAAAAACTTGTTGCTGTTGTTGTTTGTAATTGCAATTGCAGATCTTATATAACTTACTAGTTTACCAGTGGAATAGTGCGTGCGGTCGGATGGAGCTCGGGCTAGGAAATAACAGGGTGATTCACTTTTCCAAAGCTGCTTTGCTTTTCTTTTGCTTTTAAACAAGTCTTAACTGAAAAAGAACAGAGCAAGGTAATTATGATGTTGTTGCTAATGATCACTTCTCCTGCTTAATTTTTTGTTGTACTGCAGTTAGTGCATTTCCAAAACCCTTCTATTAAGTGGCAAATGTTTTAAAACAAAGATTTTTTTTTTTAACATTTATTGCCTTTTTTCTTTTGACTGCAGGAACAAAAAGACACTTGTTTTCCTATTCTTACTTGGCCAGAATACAAATCAAAATAGCAAAATAACTACTGCATTTGGAAGTTGGCAGCTTTAATAAATCATTTAGGTACTTCGGAGTTCATAATTCCTCCTGTTTTCAGTATGGAGAATTTTTTATGAACACTTTAATGCTTTAGCTCAAGTATTGCCTTGAAGACTCGAGACAAAGTGCAGCACTGTTCTGTTTATAGTAACTGAAAAAAATTACCAATTTCCTCCATAAATCACTGGAAATGATTAGAAGTATGCATTTCAGCAAAAAATAACATTGCACTGCGTTACTCTTGGATTATTTTTTTGAAGGAAGGCTGTTTTGCAGTGCTAGAAACAAATTGATATTTTTTTGTTATAGATTGTTTTTAAAATAATTTAGATGTTGCCTTAGAGTCATGTGTGTTCCCTGCTCCTAAGAATCTGTCTCCGTACTGCAGCCTGAAATAGCATTGTAGATGTCCAAAAGTTTAAAGTCTGATGAAGCAACCGTTTACTGTGGCAGGCTGTTCGTGGCACTGCTTCTGTGTGTTTTGATGGAAGTGTAGATGATTGATTTAAACAAGGCAAAATGGAATTGGTGACAGTGTGCTATTAAAGATCCCTTTAATAAAGAAATGCAATGTCCTGTGGCTGAACGTGTGCCTCTTCCCTCCACACACCGACCCCAAACAGATCAATAGAACATAGCGCAGTTTACCTTCAGCAGAGCACACCTCTGGGGTGTAGTTCAGAAGGGATTTGGAACCACTGTGGTGACTTTGATAACTGCCACTGTCTATAGTTTGAAATTCCGTGATCTCACCTTTGTAGTGTTATTCCCAAGGGCACAGCACTGGCCTTACTCAGCTTTGAATTTTTTAAGTATAACCAACTTTGATCTTTCATGGGATATGTGAAAACTTGCGGCACTTCTTTCCAAAGGAATAATGAAGTCTGAAAACTTGGTATTTGTGACACACTACAGAGTAGAACTATAAGCACATACCAAAGGGACTGATATTTCATCTTACCCATCACAGAAATATCACCACCCCCCTCAAGCAGTGCAGCTGACAGCGGGTGTGTTGCATTTTTACGTCCTCAGGCTTTATTGAACAGGCAGGCACAAGGAGCATGGGGAGGCCACAGGAGTCAGGCTCTTTTCCTGGTGTCATCATCCCATGAAGTGTTGCTTTTTGAGTGACCATATCTCTTGTGGTGGGGAGTCAGGTTTGGAAGTCTGGGTAACTTTAGCAGCTCTGTTGTTTCAGAAAGCAGAGAGCTTGGCTGTTGGTGGACAGTTTCTTCGGGGATCTTGCAGCAGGATTTCTCACAATTCTTTGCATGGAATTTGAATTTCTGAACGTTGTTTGTTTATAGGGCAGAGGGAGAGTCATCTCTAGATTACAAATCCTCAGGTAGGATGTAATCTCGTTCTTGAACCCAGGAGCTGTGCAGAAGAACTAATGATCACATGGGGTTACTTCTACAGCCTTCTCCGCACGTATCCGTATAAACCCAAAATGAGACCATTGCCAATGGGATTTCCCTGTGCAGCGCAGTGCAAAATAAAGGAGGTTTGGATTGTTAAACAGACTATATAATTCCACTTGTTTACAGTTTTCTGTATGTGATCCTATTCTTTGCTCATGGATCAAGTCAAACTTGATACTTTTTTATTCCCCGCGTTTGTGGCAAAGCCCTGTCTAACTCTTGTTTATGTCTCAATTTCTTCACTCTGTTGAAAAAGTTTTTTCTTTGATAGCATGCCAAAGCTTATTGCAGTTCTTGACACTAACCACTTAATTAAATATAAAAGATTGCATCCTAAAGTTGTCTCACTCTAGTTCATGTGACTCTCTTCTTTTGTCTGGGAGTTCTACAGACGTGTTGTAAGGCAGCTGCAGTTGGAAACCTGCTGCTGTGTCTTGGAAGCCAGCTGAAGCATCATTCTTTGTATGTGCTTTCAAACCACTGTTTGGCTGAAGATAGGGTAATGATTCTTCAAGTCTGATATGTCAGTGTGTTGAGGAGAAACTGGTTTAACTGAGGTGTTTTATTTAATTGGTCTTATTAAACTATTTTGACTATTCAAGCTTGTCTCACATATCTGTGCAGAGCTAGGTCTCATTGCAATCCTACTTAAAGGCAATTTGTAGACAGTTTTCTTTTAAGATTGATGTTTTGCCCAGAAAGGGGCCTGCTTCTGGCTTCTGAGGTTTTGTTGATTTGTTACAAACTGAGCATCAATAGCTGTGTATTTTACATTAGCAAAAGCAAGCTCTCAAATGTGATGACCCTTTTAAAGTATAAAGGCACATTGCCCAGTGGAAGTGACCAAGGCCTCTATTCTGTATAGGCTGTGTGTTTTCACCTTGCTGTTGTGGTTGACTTTGTGGAGTAGGGCACTTCCAGCTACCAGTGGTAGGTTGGGCTCTGAGTGTAATAATGCCTTGCTGATTGCACATGCTCATCACCACCTAAGATGATACTGGTTTAGTTTTGGTTTGTTTTTTTTCAGTGTGAAGGAGGATGTGATTTAGACAAAAAGTCTTGGGGTACAACACTCAGCAACAGAGGGTCAAGGTGACTATGAGCCCTTCTTGCAAAAGGGAAGACCTACCCCAACATTCCCGAACTTCATGGGTCAGACAAAGTCATGCACTTCATTTGGGTCCATTCCTCCTCAGATGCAAACCAGGATTCGATATGGTTGGCAGCATGTGGCTCAAGTGAAGTGAAATCTGCAAACTCTAACAAAACTTGAGATTTCTTGCTAAATACCTAGATCATTTCCTGAATATTGAAAGCTCTGTTTGTAGTATAAATGGGAATCAATAGCTTTGATAATAGAACTTCTATGCCTAATGCAGTTTCCTATGGATAAAGGTTTCAATTAGTGAATAGATTGTATCTGATAATTTTTACTCCTTGATCTTATTAGGAAAATGTGGAAACTGCACTCTCCTTACAAGCTGCAAAAGTAGTACCACTGATGGCTGCTCTGACTGCCATTGGCATTGACGGCTGCGGTACTGAAAAGGGAAATGTGCTCCCTGGGGCCGTGTGCGATACGGTATCGCCAAGCAGGACAGCACAAATCTGTGCTCTGTGTGATTGCAGACAGTAAATCAGTTGGGCCGTGCTAGAGCCAGAAGCCAGTCGCTTTCACACTTGCTGCCTGTTTCCCACTCATTGTGAAGTCCTGCCCTATCACTCGATAGACCTGGACAGGAAGCGCGGAGGAAGCCAGTGCCACTGCTGGTTCAAAATGTTCCAGGGCAACTGGAAAGTTTGAGCAATGGCCTGGGTGAGAAGAACAAGACCTTATTGACAGGGTTCAATCCTAGTCAAGTCTGTTTCCCATCAACTTCCTAAGTAATCACAGGCTTTCTTTTTTCATGTCTTGCATGCTCTGCATCTCCCACTTTTACCTCCTTTTTGTTTTATATATTACTTTATTTTAGTGGACTGAGCAACCAAGGAGAATTGGGAAGTGTCCTTCCCTCTGATCCATCTCTGCTAAATCATGGAGGAATTACTAATGAAAGAGATGACAACTACATTAAAGGTGTTTTTCTTCACCCCATGTTTCTCCAGAGGTTCCATTGCATATTCTTTGAATTTCCCCTCTCAACAGGGTCTTGTTCTTTTCATTTGATGTACAGAAAAACACACTGTTCCAGATCAGCTGGTGTCACAGAGTGATGGCTCTTGGGTTATGGTACTGCGAAGCTCTGTGAACACACATGTATACGTGCTGTGGGAGAAGTATGCAAGCTGAGACTTACTTTCTTATTTTCAAGCTCTTCTAGACTGTGGAAGGCTTCAAGAAACATTTATACCATGAAGTCACTCATCTTTTCGAGTGCTGCAGTCTTAAGCATATAGCAGCATGCCCCTGTACCCCATTTTTTGCACAGATTTTGCATGATTTTACCATCCCTGTAGAGTAAGCAGCCCTGCTGCATCATGGCTCCCGTAGTGCACCTCAAACCTCTTACTTCAACACGGTGTTCTCCTTATGCTATGAGATAAGAGAAGTTCATTTAATCTGTGGTGAGAGGTTTTCTGTGGAGGAAGTTAAGCTTTTAAGAAGAGGACTAAAGAGATGTCTGTTTAGTTTTGCACTTAAATGTCTCTGGCCATGATCACAGCAGAGCAGTCATACAGCAGGGTTTCAGCATCTTGTGTCTTTATGGTCTTTCTGTAGTAAGTTGGTTGGCTCTGGAACACTCTCACATATTAAAGGAATAAGCAGTTCAAAAAGTCACTGCGAAGAGGCAAACTCTTTGAGTGAGGGCAGTACTTGCTTAATTTGTTTAGTGAGCAGTCTTCTGCAGGTGTGAACATTGCTGGGTTTGTAGTGGTGTGTACGCATAAGGGTAATAGGATTTACTGCATTTGGTAATTCTGACAATATGATGCTAGGGAAAGCATCTTATTTCAGGGCAACATGCACTAGCATGTGCTTTGGAGGATTTGCTGTTTGGGAGTTTAAGATTGACAGGGATTTAAAAGGAAGAAAAAACCCCAGCCAACCAAACAACTAACCCCAAACAACCCAAACTCTCAACCTTCAATGATGTATAAAATATGAAATGGCTTTTACCCTGTAGTATAAGTATAGGGTGTGCTGGGGCTGGTTTTGAACGCTCAGCTGGTCAGGCAGGCAGAGTTACCGCTGCCTTCGGAGGGTTTATGGAAGGGGCACATGTGCAAGGGAGACGTAAGTACGACAGGGTGCTGCAGAGACATGTCTGTTTGCAGAGTGTGCCAAGGTTGCACCAGTTTTCTAGCATGTTTTTCCTTCTGTATCTCCAAAATAGTTCGAATTCAATATCTGTGGTTAGGATATTTTGGAAAGATGTCCCCAGGCACTTTATAATGGAACTTGGGAAGAGATTCAAGAGGCGGGAGCTCTCAACCAGCATTTCTAAGCAAGTTATCTTAAAATACACTGCTTCTTAATCTAAAATTAACTAAAAAGTATCTATATTATTTTTAGACAAGTGCATAAATCTGGAGAAATCAAAGTATATGTTCGTTACTTAGTTGACTCACTGCAAACTTTGTTTTCTTCCCTTTTTGAGACCTTACCCAGTCCAAATCTCCCAGGCCCATCCACTGTTTCTAACATTTTCCTATATCTTGTTCTTCCCAGGATGGATCGTACTTGGCTGAGTTCCTGCTGGAAAAAGGCTATGAGGTGAGTGACTTGGTGACCAGCTGCAGGCTGATGGAGTCGGTTGGATGCTGCAGCTTCAGCTTCCTCTGCTTCTGTCCTTCTCTTGTATGTTTTCCACTCCAGCCCTAGATAACAAATCAAAACTCCGGAGAGGAATGTGCAGCATGGCCTGTATCCGTGCCAGCTTATTGTACTATTTATCATGTAAGGTCCACTGGTGGATTCCCTCCTCTCCTCGGGGTATAGCTGCTTGGCATGTTTCCCGCCAACTCAGATAAGCAGTGACCTGTGTGAGCCAAAACTGTAAGGAATTAGGGAATAATTTATGATGCAATGTACCACATAAAGGAGTGTGAATCTCTTGTTTGTTCGTTTCCCCCCACTTTCCTCCCCTCCCCGCCCCAGTAAAGGCCTTTTTATTTTGTTTTGGCAATTATACTTCTGCAATAAAAACCTTTCATTTTGCTTTCTCGGTTTATAAAGCAAAAAAACCTCCCTTCAGCCTCCCAGATTTACTTTGGTAGTGTTACTTTCCACCCCTTCCCTTGGATTAATTATATTATTACTTAGCACTTGATTATCATTTACCTTTTCCTTAAAATAAGAGGAGTCTGACTCCTTACTACACAATTTTCCGTGTCAAGATGATCTCCTTTTGTGGCCCAGCAAAGCAAGAATCTCATTATTATGGTATGACTGGATGGTTTTTAACTGTTGTGGATGTCTTTGAGAATGTTTGCCTTCTCAGTAATGAAAGATGCTTCCAAATATATAGTAATGGAAGGAAGGGTGGTCAAGTTAATCTCCCCCCAATGTAGAATTTTCTGTGGTTTTAGTAAAAGCTAATGCTTATTCTAATATTGGATTTTATTATTTCTGTGGTAGTACTGCTTCATAGCTTAGTGAGAAGTCTCTTCCCAGCCAGTCCGGGCTTTCCATGCTTTTGCGTGCAGTGCACCTTGCCTTGCTTATTCCATCCTTTCTCCTGCTTTGCTTATTGGTATTGAGTTTTTAATGTTGTAAATTGTCAATTTTTTGTGGTGGCTTCTACTTTAAAGGCAAAAGCACATGGTCTGTCCTAGGCCACAGTGAAATAGGGGACTGCTAACTGCAGCTGAAGTGAAAGGTTGACCCTGTCATGAAGGAAAGGGTACAATAAGTGGGTAGATGTGTTTTTTTTATTCTGCTCCTCAACTCTCCATCTACCTGTTGGAATTCTTTTCTGTGTTCCCAATTAGAGACCATTGTTCCTGAATAACTGAACACAGGAGCAGATGTGAAAACTGATGGCCTCCCTAAGATGGTTTGTTTGACTTCTTCAATCTATTTAAAGAGCAAACTCTCCTGAGAAAAATCCATTTACATTCTTAACTAGATTAACCAGTTTGCACACATTTTGGCCTGTCACAAAGTTTGCATTTCACCTGTCCCATGCAGACAAAGGTTCCTTTCATCAGTTTTTTACAATAATATTCTTGTCAGGGATTAAGCATTTGGCAGGTTTTCTTTCTCTTGCATGTGCATACCAGAAAAAGGAGTGGGGGAAAAAAATAAAAAGGCTGGGTTTGCATGTTTTCTTGTTACTGCTGGATGCAACAGGCTCTCTGGATTTGTTTGTATGCTGAAACTTTTTGAAGTCCTGGGGCGATTGCATTTAGCACATATCACTGAACAGATGTTGGTGTCATTCAGCTGACACAAAGCTTGCAAGCGCAGTCTTTCATCAAGCTTTGAGCTGCCGAGATTTAACTTACTGGTCACTCATTTGTGTGAACTTGGATTTCAGCATGACTTCATTCAGGGACAGATAATTGAGAGCTCAAGAAGTCTCTCATAAGGACTTTAAGCCAAAATATTTAACTTTGCCAGTAGAGTTGTAGAGCACTTGAATTAGTGTAAAATAAATGGATGCTTTAAAACTGCAAAGGCTGATTTTTTTACTCTGTGAAAGAGATGTTCATTTGGGTACTCAATGTTTCCAGCATCTTTTGCAAAAGTGAAGTTGTTATGCAGGAGTTTTGTTTTCTTTCATTTTTTAAAGTGTTTTTCTGTAAACCTCGTGTCCCTATAAATTATCCACACATTTCATAAATAGTTATTTCTTATAGGGCTTTTAACTACCTAATTTTATATTCATAAATTCATTATTTGATGGAAATCTACTGGGGGGGGGGCGCTGTTCTGAGTAACAGTTGTTTGCTAAAACACATTTGGGACTTGCGTCTGCCGCCCCTTCTTTCTCCTTGTCTTTTTCTTTTCCCTTCTCTCCTCTGCCCCTTCCCTCTTTTTACTGGCCCTATCTCCTGCTTTTTCCATGCCCATCATCTCTGGCTCCAGAAATACTTCCCTGTAGCCAGGGAGAAGTGGTTATCCTGGGATTCACATACTGCTTCTCCACCTCCAGCAGCGCTGGCAAGTCTCACTAACTAGGAGAGGGTGCTCTAGGGCAATTCTTTGTGGTTTTGGTACTATATGTGAGGCTTTGGCTGCTAGTGGTGTTAAGAAGGGAGAAGGTGAAACCACTCAAGGATACTAAAATAAATCTGACAGCGTCAGAGCTCATCTCCAAGTATTTTATTATGATTTGAATAACTGTCTACCTTAGGAACAGAGACAAGCTCTGATTACCTGATATATGCGTTAGGGGCACATGTACGAAAAGAGCAATGATGATGAACAGTTTCCTCTGAACTTCTACCACTTTCCTTTTGTATTTTTCCTTGTTTGATCCCCAGGTGCATGGCATTGTTCGTCGGTCCAGTTCATTTAATACCGGCCGGATTGAACATCTCTATAAGAATCCCCAGGCTCACATTGAAGGAAGTAAGACTTTGTTTTTATATATAACATGGTTTTGTTTAGTCTGTGGTGTGTGTTTGGTGGAGAAAGGTCCCCAGGAGTGGGAAGGGAATTCCGGTTTCCTCTACATGAATGTCATTAATGAGTAGTTACTTTTAAGCTGTGCTTGGATGAAGGTTGGTTATTTAAAAAAACCCAAACAAATAAACAAACCCCCCTTGATAGCCAAGCTTCCCTTTCTTTGCTCGTGTTAGCTAGCTTCTCTATCTCTAAAGTGATGATTTTTCTCTAATGAAAATGTGACAGATATAGATGCTCCCATATGAGTTACCAAGAGGGGAACGTCTGAGTGGGGCCCAGGAAGGCCCTGTCTGTGCTGTGGAATTACTGACACTGGTCACACATTGCTCAGCAGCAGCAACTAGGAAATGGTTGGGCCTGTGCAAGGAGCTACGTGAGTCTGAAAACACTGAGATTTCAGAATAATAAGATGGGGTTTTTTTTGAGGCAGTTACCTTAAGCACTCCTCTTTCCTCTTGAGCTTCTTGCTGCCTGATGGAGGTGAAGGTTTGGGGACAGCCTCTCTAACAGCATGAATAAAATGATCGAGTCTTACTGATGACAAGAAGAATGAATTTCTGCACCCTTCTGAATTTCTGCACCCAAGGAACAAGTGCTTGGTTTTCGTGAAGAAAAGGAATTGTTCTTGGAAATCTGCTGACAGTTTACTGTATTCTCTTCCTGATGACTGTTTGGAAAGATGAGATAACTGCCTTTACTGTACACTTGACAAAAATCGAGTGTTTTACCTCAAAGAAGGTTAACTAGTCACGCAGTGAGAAGAAGCTCAAATGATGGATGGCTCCAGGTCAGCAGGACTGAACATTTTAACAAGCCTGTAGTACTCTATGCTATGCATATTTTGTAGAGTTGTGCAGACTTGACACTGTCCTCAATAGTCCAATTTAAGGTATTGCTAATACTAAATATCTCCGTGCCATAAGTAAATCTCATCTCTTTTGAAGCCTGCTTCCCACCATGGTTAAACAGAATGTGATTTTAGCACATTGTAATATATTATGCAACTTCTAAATTTCACTTGATCTTTGCTTGTAATTTTTTAGAAATGTTTGACTTCTGACATGACTTCAGTGGTATTTGCTGCAAATAGCTGCTGTTTGCTGTACATTGCTCCTTAAAATACCTGCTTGGGAGAGGGGTGAAAATGCATAGGTGCTCCCGTATGAGTTACTGTAAAGTACAAGTCTTCTTAAAGAATACTGAATCCTGTGCTTCTGTCAGGGACAAAGAATAGTGTATCCTATGACTGGCATTCATGGCAGACAATGTAAAGTGAAGCAAAAGAAATCAAACAGGGTGCTGTGCATTGTGAGGAGCATCTTGTGAATATGAGGAGTGATTTGAGAAGACAATGTACATCATGATAAATATGTATATCAACACTTAAGGAAAGGGATGGAAGAAAGGAAAAAGAAAGGAGACCTTAAATGTTTTCCCCCACTTCTTATCTCATTTTCCTTCAACTGAGGAATACAGCTGTATGAATGGGGAGGAAGAGGAGGAATTTTACTTGGGATCTCAGGAAAGACTGCTTCATGGAAACTGTTTGGAAACAATGGGTTTCCAGGCAGTGATGGAGGACGCAAAGAAGCAATAGTGGTAGATGTGAGCAAACCCTGATTTTGTCTTTGCCCTGTGTGCATTTCCCACGAGGAGTGGGTTACACATTGCAAGGTGATCTTGATAGACAGTGAACCTTTTTATACAGAAGAAATTTGGAGAAGAAGGAAAACAAGGTGTTTTCTGAAGTGAGCCTTCCAGCTATTTCTTACTAAGGAGGTTTTTAGATTGGATGATGCTACCAAAACCCGAAGGCTTTGACATTTGATCTGTAAAACACATAGCCTTGCTATGGAGTCACAGTCATCCTTCTTTAAAAAACCCCACAAACACCGTGTTACATTTCTGTTCCCTTACCTGTTTAGCCACAGCTTTGTCTGGGTCTCGAAGTCTTTTCAGAACTGTCCTTTTCAAGCAATGTGGATGTAAAACCAGATTTCAGACTGTACTGTGACATGCTGGGCTGTATCACTTTATCAACCTGAAGAGCCTCAAATACCTGTTCAGCTGGAGTGTGCAAAGCTGAACACCTGAGAACTGGGTGATCTCTTACTTCTTTGCTGCCTTAAACTGTTAAAAAATCAAAATAACCCATAAAAACAAAGTTCACGTATCTCTACAATGTTTTTAAAAATGTGCGTTGGATTCATATCCTAGTCTTTTGCAATAAACCTTCTATGTCTTGGCTTAAGGATTTAAAAAAAAAAACAAACAAAACAACAAAACACAAAAAAAGGAAAAAACCGTAATTTTTACCTTAGATGATACAGCCCCCCAAAAGTGACCATTGTCAAACAAGAAGACTGCTAAACTGTACCGAAATTGGAATTTTTCTGTTTTTGTGGTTTTTTTTCTTTCCTCTTTTTTCCTATCCCCCTGGAGACAGGACAATCTAAACAAGTCTGTTAAGGTCAAAAGCATAAAAAGAAATTATACATAAATATGGCTAAGAATATAAGTGTAGGTACCATAGGCATTTTTTTGGCATTATTTCAGTGAGGAACTTAAATGTGCAACATTTTGGGAGGGGGGAGACAGCAATTGGTGTATGCTTAAAAAGTTATTAAAAACCTTTGTGAATGAAAAACTGAGAGCATAAACTAAATAAAGCTTTTGGGTTTTTGTGGCTAAAATTCTGTATATGACATTGATCAAACTTCTATAGCCTGGGTTAATGAAGTGTAAATTATTAGACAAATGATATAAATGTTGCTAGGTAAATCAGGTCGTTGAAAAGAGACTGAAACAATAGTCATTACTCCTGCAGGGAGATAGGTTTTGTGCTTAAAGCAGGGAAAAAAATCCAAGAAAAGCCTTGTTCAGCTAGTGATCTCCTAACTTCTTCAAGAAAATATTTACTTAGATTTTAAACCTGGAAAAGGATATGGACCATGAATGCAATATTGTTCTGGGACCGAAGTGTATTAACTCAGTGTTCTTATATCTGAAGACATGAAGCTGCACTATGGTGATCTCACGGACAGCACCTGCCTGGTGAAGATCATCAATGAAGTCAAACCCACGGAGATATACAACCTGGGAGCGCAGAGCCATGTCAAGGTGAGCAGCTTAAAAAAAACAAAGCTGTGAATGGGTGGTGGTGCTGGTGATGGTGATGTACTGCTTTGATTGTTCTGGACTGCAGCATTTAGAGTTGTGCTAACAGCTGCTGCCTTTGATGGGTAAACACTGTCTGAAATCATGACAGTTGTGTGCCAGCCGGGGTGCTGAATTACTGCACGAGTCATGCTGCTGAGTACGTGTTCAGAAGTCAGACTAAATGAGGTTAAATTGCTATTATCAACAAAATTGTCAGGCTTAAAAATCTGGCTTTTGAACCATGTGAAATGGCTTTTGCTGTAGATTAAGCTGCTGATCAATCTTCGTGGAGAAGTGATGCAGCATTGTTAGGTCAGACAGGCTCAGAAACACATCATTCCATTTGTGCTAGAAGGAGTAAGTGTATCTGAGTGTGGCAGTCGTAGAAGGCCTCCTGGGAATTCAGGTGGACTTCTTCAGGGTGTGCTTGTTATGCTTCTCAGCATCTCCAGTAATGCTCCTGTTCTTGCAGTGGACAGCCTAGGCACCCTAAGTCTCTTGACTGAGGTGACTGAGGGACTTGACTTGTGGTATCAATAGCACTTAAAAGCAGGTCAACAGTGATTATCGTTTTAAAACAGTTTCTGGTGTTAGAAGAGGGAGTAGAACTTGACCACCTGTTAGGGGGGAATGTCTTCACCAGAGACCTAAACAGCTCTTACCATTAAGTTTTGGTTATGTAAACTTGCTGGTTTTGCCTGTATTCATCATGTTTGGGGAAAGAACTTCTAATCTTAGATTGCTTCACATTCTGAGGACTTTGAACAAGTGATGTCTTCGGTATTTTTTGGTGGTGTTTATGTTGGCTTGTGTTGATGCAGAATAAAGTTTTCTATCACTCTCACTTCCAGTTAGTTTATGTGAGCCATGCTGAAATTAAGGAAAATAAAATAATAGGAAGTTGGTCTGGTTTCCTGTAGGAAACCAATGAAGATGAAGTTGATTCTTGGAATGAACCCACAGTAGTCTGGGAAATACTGTCAGAGAAGACATTTTTCTGAATCATAAATAGTGAGGACTATGACTCATGAAGTAGGTCACCGAGAGGCTGATCTGATCTTGTACATGGGAGAAAGTGAGCGAAGATTGAAGCTTGTCCCTTATTAAAAACAGCAAACTGAACAGAATGATATCATCAGTAGGAACAAATGATCCACTGTGCATTCCTGGCTGCTTTGGTGAGGGACGGGGATTAGCTCTCCACACCGCAGCTCCTCCACTGGACGGTCAGAAAACACGAGCACATTCACTTCTTGGCTCCTAAGTAAACAGTTCAGCCTCGTTTTCTCTACCCAGTCTTTTTATGTCCTGCTGCTTTGGCAATCCAGTGTGCTGACTGTGATTTGTTTTCACTTCATTAGGTTTCATGGGAGTGATTGTTTACAACATACTGTTTGTAAATAATAATCTGTTCTAGAGTAGGCAGCGTGCAGATGGCTTAGCCCAGACTCTGTTTTGCTTAACTCTGTACTCAGGTCCCTCTGAATGTCTTGACAATCAATTATCGAAATGCTAGGTTGGCTAAAATGATACAAAGGTCTCTTCTTACACAGTGTTTCAGGAGATGCAAGTTACATAGATATGAACTTGCAACTATTTTTTTCTGAAGGACAAGTGATCTCATCCATATTTGACTGTGCTGTAAGATATTTGTTGTTGTTTAGAATTTTATTGAACCGGTGAAGCTGGTAAATATTTTTTGTAAATTTCCAAAGCAAAAAGGCAGCATAAACGTAGTAAAAGTTCTCCTGCTCTCAGCACTTGAAACTCATTGCCCTGAACAGTTAAATACAGGACTGAAGAAACATCTCTGGGTTTATGGCAACTGCTACCCTGGTCGCTGTTTGTTAGATAGCCTCGTCCAATTTGCTGTTGTGTAGGTACCCCCAGTTCCTCGGTTTACTTCTTGAAATTGCATTGGGTAGCAGAATGTTATTTTGGCTACTTACTGTTGCCATTTGTTGCCAGAAATTTTTTAATGGATGTGAGATGAAAACAATGGGTTTATTTTTTTTGGTGATAGCTGTTCCTTACATAGGCAACACTGACCTATTATTGAAGAGTAAAACCTCACTTGTGTGTAAACTACATTTTAAAAGCCAGTAAATGCTTAGTATGAGTTTTTTTCACTTTTCAAGATGGGGGTTATTTTGTTCTTTAGTTTAGGGGATGCTAAGGTTCTGTTTAGTCTTAAGTCCTTGCAGACTTGAGTGCTTGGAGTCATGCAGGAATTGATTTTAAGAAGCAAATGCTACCACTGTTACCTGAAATATGAGATGTAAAAATCAAGGGGCTTTTAGCATAGAACCCCTCACTTGAGTATTGAATTCAGATTTATCTTTAACTCCTTCACTTTACCTTCTATATTTTTGCTCTCTCTAAAGGGAAGGCCCTTAGTCTTGGTAGGTCTTTAGTCTCCTCTTTCCCCATGCTGGCAAAATTAAAGAACTTACTAATTTCCGATTATTTTGTGGTTTTTAACTTGTATTAAATACTGACCCCTAATTGCTGTGAACTAAACACATTAATGTGTTAATGTGACCGTGTCTGTTTTCACCTTAATGATGCTTCTAATGTGTGTCTATGCTGTGTACTTACCCAGTTTGCTTCTGAGCCTGCAAAGCTTCCTCATGGTGGAAGTTGTTTTTTTTCAGTTTTGTACAGTCTTGCCTATATAAAACTGCTGGCTAGATAATTCCAGGTATTAATTGTAAAGCTTCTCCACTGCTGCGTTAGTAACCGGGCATAGAATTGTGCGTTACAGCTTGCATAATGAATCTTTTCTGTGCCGTAGCTCTCACAGCTCGGTTTGCGTTGTTGGACTGTTACATTATTGCATAGGTTTCAAGCTTGTTATGAATGTCACAGAACCTCACAGCTTCTAGGAAAATTAATGGAATCCTTTTCTGTGCATGTTGTACAAAGCAAGCAGTTTGGCTGTTCAGTGTAACAAGACCTAGTCTAGTTAATTGCAAATAATATTGGCAGCACTCTGTTGTAGAGATGTAGTAAGACTTATAGGCAAAAACAAGCCTGTCAGACCTTAATTTTATGGAGTTAGAAAATTTTATAGTTATATAGAACATTTTATTGTCTCAAGATGATATCAAATTACTTCTAATTTAGTATGTATGTCAGTTCATTTTATTAGCCAAAAAGTGAGTTTCCAAACCTGATTTGTGCTGTGAGATGACTATAAATATAGAACCTCCTGCCCTGGGGTGCCTCTGAACAGTGTAGGATCCCTGGATGGGCCTGGGGTCCTGTGCTCGTGTACCTGTCCCTCTCCTGTCACCTGTGGAGTGATGATGGCAATGCTTTACGTGATGGGGTCTTGGTCCTTAGCACAACTGGGCTGTCTGCTTTAAATAGCAGCCAGGGTATGATCCTGTGAGGTGCTGAGTAGTGCTAGTTCAGCTCAGCACACCCTTTTACCAGGAGCTGCTGGGTGCTATCTTGGGCTCTGTATAGGATGCAGTGTCCTGGTGAGATGCAGCAGAGGAAACCTCTGAGTGTTCTTTTCAGATGGCCACATGCGGTGTTCTGCTGCGTGTAGCTTAAACTCCAAGTAATCAGATTCCTTCACAGCGTTTGGGCTTTTGGTAGTTTTACCCTTGAATATTCTGGGCAGGTTTTTTAGTATAGTACTTGTAGTACCTGTTCAAACAGATTTTGTGTCGCCCAGAAAGAAAGGTAATTGCAGTAATAGCTGGGATTTGGGGTGTCTCTTTGCTTGGTCTACTGAATATTTATGGCAACTTTTCAAAATGTTTGTAATTGCAGCTTTGTAATTGTATTGTCAGACTAGAGAGATTTAATCCCGAGTGTTACTAATGAATTTAGTGCAACTATTAATTTTACTAAATGGATTAATAGTTAAATGTATGTATTATGGCTGCAAATGCTATGAATAAATCAAAAGAACAATGGAATAACACACTCCATGGTGCTGGTGTGTATTGGCAAACACAAGCATTAACAAATTGCTCCCCAAGCTTAGTACTATTTGTGTCAATACCAACGAGAAAATGAAGGTGGTATGTTTCTGAGTATGCTTTAATACTACAGAAGACCTTGTGTGACTTGATCTAAGTGATCCTGCTCTGGCAGAAGGATTAGACTAGATGATCTTTTGAGGTCCTGTCCAATCCTTAACATTCTGTGTTCTCTTGTGGTTTCTGCTGCAGGGTAGTGTGGCAGCTGTACCTCCCATTCCACCTCGCTCATTTTCCTCTTGCCTCCCTCCCTCAACACCCCCTCTCCTTTTCTCCCTACCCTTGTTCTGAGGTAGGGCTTCATTCCCTCCCTGTAGAAAAGTACACAGGAGTTCATGTGCTCTTTGGTTCACGGTGATCTTATGTACAGTTCGTGTGAATAACTTGCTACGTTTTTGCTTTTTTTTTAATCTTGCATTTTGTTGTTTTTAATTATGAATCATGTCCAGAGTAAATGCTGAAGCACATTTCTACCAACATGTTACTTAAGTGTATCAGGAAAGCACCCATGTAAAAAAGAAATGAGCTATATGAGCACTCAGTCAGGGGTGTGAAAAGGACCAGACTGAACCCTGAAACAGGGCTTTTCCATATGACTTTGTAATTAAGAGCAGAATGCACACAGTCATGGGAAGATTATAGATTCCTTTTGGGTGTTCTGCAGCTTCAGTGGGTGTCTCTTGCAGGGTGTTTTACAAACCCGAGTTGGGGGTTTTTTAGCCGCTGTTCCCGGGTTGTGCAGCCATGTACAAAGCGGGCTGAGCACCGTGATGAATGAAGTGCTGTTTATTTTTGTGACCCCGATGACGGATAAAGTACCACCTCCTTCATCTCGTGCTTTGTGTGTGGTTTCTGCTTTAAGGCTCTGTAATTTGACTTCCTAAGTGACTTCTGAATTCTAAGTCTGGTGTGGTATAGGGGGGTGGCCAGTGGATCTGTGTTCATTCAATGCCATGGCCCAAGTGTGATCTGGATAGCTGCTGAGATCAAGCCCTCCATGAGCTCTTTTGCTGTGTGATTAAATTCTAAATTTTAAAGCAAATGCTTTAAAGCAAGCTTTAGAACTGGCCTCTTGTTTAAGACTATAAATGGAAGAAAGTTATTAATTTGGACTCCCTCTTTACAGAAGAGTGGCCTATTATACAATTCTACTTTTACTTTCAATAACCAAATCCTTGCTGTAATTTTAGTTGTTTTTAAGTTCAAAAGCAACTGCTGAAGTGATTTCTGCATTCGAGCATAAGCAGGGAGGAGCGATAAAAAATTCCCTGATAGTTTCCTTCTAACAGCTGCTGCAAGGGAGGAGAAAGCTGGAGAAAGGGAAGGCAAAGTGGCTGAGGCTTTTGCTGCGTTGTGTTCCTTCTGTCAAATAGATGGCAGCAGAGCCTTGTGCACACTGGAGCAGCTGCATCCTGGAGTGGGAACCAGAGGGGAATGACACTTCAAGCTGACTTGTATCAGCTGCGGCCCCGAACAACTTTTCTGTAGGCATAAAATAGGAAAGAAAGCTACTATTGATAATGCGGGCGTGTAGAGGATGAAGAAGGGTATGAGATGCTATAAAGTACTGAATTTCTGAATTCCCGGGTGGCAAAACTTAATCTTTTAAGGTATGTCATCCATTCATGCAACATGATTGAAATCAGCTAACATAATATGCATGTCAAAATAAAGAGAAAGGAAGAAAAAGTAAGTATTCACAAGTGGCAACTGAAAGGGATCTACAGCTGCCTTGGGGTACTGCAGCAGTTGGACAGAATGCCTATTTTTTAGTTAAGCAAGTTAGAGAAAGGAAATGTCAGTCCTCAGTCAGGCAAGCATTCTTTGGTGAGGTTTGCTCCGATGTCAGTGTTTTCAGAAAAAGAGCTGCGGTGCAGTCTGTTCTGCTCTGATCCCCCAAATTAGATTTGCTATTAAAATGAGTTAAGCTGCAGATCTGTCTCTAGAAGTGTTTGATTAATAAAAGCAGTGAAGTGTTTGACTTAGTATTTATTAAGTACAAAATTAATGGCTGCAAAATTAATGGCTGCAAAATAGCTGCAGTCATCTCGACATTAACATATTTTCTTGTACCCTCATCTGCATCTAAAATTTTGTAGTAGGACGATCCAGAAATAAAAGGTGGAATTGAAGGCTTTGATGTCAGTGATTGCTCAAGCCCTGGGATTTTAGGTTATCATAGTAGAGGGATAGAAAAGAAGTTGAGAGATTGGTATTATAGTGTGACTATAGTCTGGAATTATGTCAAGGCTGGAAAAGTCAGCATGGGTGTTATCTTACCGAGCGCTTTATTTGTTACAGCTCCGGCTGTGCCCTGGCTGGGCATTAGCTTCACCGTTTCTAGTTCTGATGAACCTCAGTAGGGCTTTTTACTTCCTGTAAGCAAATGCTTTTTAACCCAATTGCCTGAAAAGTTGTTACAACTTGGTGATACCTGGAGGCTTCTATTTTGATAACAACTTGTTTCTCATGTAATGTTTCTTTCCCTCAAGTTAGATATGATAGTGATCCATTCGTCCCCCCCGTCAGTAGACTAGTAAGAAAACCAAACCACTGTGTAATTTAGTTCGTAGAGGTTCAGAGAAAAGTGTATTTAATTGAATTAAGTATTGCAACTCATGCTGGCTGCCCCAATGTGCTGAGCTGAGAGGGTGATGCAGGTCTGTGGGAGCATGGGTGATTCTGTGTCATTTGTCATACCCTGTAGAAAGTGCCAATATAGTACCTTTGACTTCTGGAGCTTTTTCATTAGGGGTAAATTACTGCTCATGCAGCTGGATTGGTGCATCTGCATGTGTTTTGGTTTGGGGTTTTTTAGTCTTTATTTAATGTCTTAAAATGAAAGTGTCAGTTCTAAGGAAAATATTGAAGTAACAATTATATGCAGTATCTATTATTTGAATACTGGTAAAGTGCTGCTATTAAATGAAGGAAATGCATGTGATTTGTTGGATGAGTAATAATGTGCAGCTATCTTAATCCACTTTTTTCCTGATAAATATTAATTTGGTATATTATGCTTTGAATTTCTTTTTGTGCCTCTGAACATGCTTCCGTGGAAGTATAATAAATTCCTGGAAGAAATAACGTGGTTGTGGTTTTATCTTTTTAGAAAACATTTACTCAGTTGCTGTTCTAAACACTAGGAATGTAACCTATGAAAAGCCTGTGAATATGCAGTAATTCAGTTCATTGATTATTCTGATAAATTAGCTTGCCAGAACAAATGCTAACTTATTTTAAAATAATAAGCAGTTCCAAAACACTCTCTGTGATTCTTCTTGGGGCCGAGTGCTCCAGACTCCAGCTGAAGCCAAACCTCAGTGAAATAGATGTTTGCGAGGAGGTTGGTGGGGAGGGAGCGTGGTTGTTGTCTCTTGCCTCTTTTCCATTAAAGCAAGGATATTAGCTTGAATGACATCATTTAATGTTCTCAGTTTTGAAATGGTGTATTTGCATAACAAAGCAGTATTTCTGTTTTCTGTTGGGTTCTTTTTTTTCCCTTTAGGATTATTAGGACTGCTGGGGTGTGTGTGCATGCATGTTTCTAGTCTTGCTGAGTAACGCTAGATTTATCCTTTGTTCTGTGGAAGTTTGGCTTTGTGGTTTATGCTGCTTTAAATATGTGTGTGTCCTCTCGACTTCCTTCAGCTGTGGAAGAAATGCACTGCGCGTCTTTAAGCTACTCGTTGTGTTTTACAGGCACACAAACCAAGAGAAATAAAATATTTTCTGCGGTAAAAATGGTTTTGCTTATTTTCTTAGGGCGTAAACCAGCATCAAGATAAAGCACACAAACCGTTTCCGTCAAAGAGCTGTTGCAGCGAGGCGCACACATTTTTGCTCACGGAACCTGTGATTTAGGGTGGCTCTGCGGGCAGGAGCGACAGACAGCTCTGTCGGCAGGGATTCGTTCCGCTGTGACAACGGTCCACACAAGTTTCCGTGTTCCCGTGAACACTTTAGAAATTGAAGATGAAACAATTTGAGTTCCAGCCCTGTAATAAGATTGGTTTTGCTACTTTGTTGGTGTCAATAAATTTTGTTGATGTTGGCAATAGAGAATAGTTGTTCAACTTAGCCATGTTGAAAAATATATCTGTCAGGAAAAACTCTAAGCTGTTGCTTTGGGATGTTTAGGATCACTTTGTGTTGTGCTCAGTTCTCTGTTTTCAGCAATGATCTTGAGGCATCTGTATCAAATACTGCATCTCAGCAAACGATGTTTTTACCTTGTAAACAGTCTACATCTTGCATTAATTGATAATCAGCCGGAATCGGGAATCAGAGTGGTTTAAATAGTGTTGCTGCAGTTTACTCTTACTGTGATGCAGCTGTGTTACATTTTTGTCAAGCAGAAAACAGTTATTCAGGAAATTTTGAGAGAGAGGCAATGAAGAGCTCTAACTTAGGAAGAGCTGAGTGTTCCCTGCTTGTGCAGAACACTTGGGTCTGTAGAGGGAACATCTGTGTTAGTGCTTGTGCCCTAACATGCAGCCCATTGTGCAGAGAATTAGGTGGGTTTTACAGAACAGCAGGTTGTTCAGAGAAACTTTTATTTTTTTAACATTTGGTTCTGTCTGCCCTTGCATGAGCAGCTCCTCAACTCCTGTGAGCTTTTTATCGCTCTGACTTTTTTGAAGTGGAGCTGCCTTGAGCATATTCGGCAATAGACCTGGACTCTGCAGTTAGAGCAACAGGAGGAGCACGCTGGTGGTTTATCTTCCTAGGCAGCCATCTGTACTAGCTTTCCATTACCTTAACTTTTCATTAGGTATTTACTGAATATATTGGCTTGGATAATTGCATTATGAATGCCTGAACTGCAGGTTTCCTGTAACTAGGTGATGCTGAGAAATAGCATTTTAATTTTAGCCAGACATTCTTGCATAATGTTCCTTCTGGTGAAGCAATTTCACTGGCAGAGCATCAGAACAAAGGATACAGCATCAAACAAGGATGTAAAAGCAAATTAAAGGATGCTAGAAGTTTGAAGCATTGCTTTAAAGATTTTAATATGCTTAATATTATTGAAATTTTTTAAGAGCTTTGTATGTATGTTTGTGTAACCAGCCATGAGTTCTGTGGAGCTTTTCTAATTTTATATTGGTGTAGCATTTTTTTTTCTTTGACTTGTCTCTAAAACTCCACTGTGGCAAAGATCATCCTCCAGAAATGATGTATTTTAATTACAAGGAATATGCAACCTATGCATTTATTTAGCTGGGCAGTAAAACTTCATTGTGAAGCTCTAAAAACTCTCTTGAAATCATTGCATACGTTCAGCACTTCTGAGTCTATGGAGCTAGTAGAAGATTCAGTTAATTTAGTAAAACCACATGATCTAAAATGCCAATTCCACTGAAAAAGCAAAGACTAAAAATTACATTGAGTAGTGGTTAATGTATAATGCTAATTTATGATACTGATCTATGATGTAATCTGGTCCATGTATAAAACTGAGCTATCGTAGCAGTTCTTGCAAGTTTTATCTGAAATAAAATGTATTTAATTCTTCCTGCAGAACTGAAAAGGTACCACTTAATTGAAACAATAAGATATGTAAATAGCTGATAAATGAGAATTCTTTTCAACTGTACTAAAAAAAAAATCTGTAAAACCTTTTGTTTTTTTTTTCTGTGTGTTTGTTGGTCTGGGTTTTTTTGGTGGTGCATGTTTTGGGGGTTTTTTTGTGTTTTTTTTTGTGTGTTGCCTTTGTTTTTTGTTTTGTTTTGTTTGGTTGGTTTTGTACTACATTTTCCTGGAGCTGGTTGCAATAATTTTAATGAAAGAAAATGAGTGACTTGTGGTCTGATCTGAAGTCCAGTCCCAGGAAGGGATTCTCCCAGTGACTGGGTGGATTTCATGCTGGCAGGTTTTCGTTGCTGTTCTGTGTCTGATACTTTGACTTTGTTTAGATACCAGCATTTTTCTGTCGTCGGGTTTAGATGTATGAGAGTATCACTACTGAATGTTCCAAATCCCAGAGAGTAATTCCATTTTATAGTGTGCCTATATTCGTTGTGTGTTATTTTAATATTACATAGCTGACAGTGATGAGAAATATGCATTGGAAGGTTGGACTGTGAGCACTGGATGCTAATTAAGATTGCCACACAAGTCAGTTGAAGACCAAAAGTTTGGTAGTTTTTGGAGAACTGCAGACTGTGTTCTTTGTTTAAATTGTGTAAGTAGTTTATTGTAATTTGTTGCCTTACGTTTGTGGTTGAGGTAGGGAGCTACACTACCTCTGTAAATATTGATGTAGCGTATTCTTTATTTATACTGAATAAATCAAAGCAAATGAGTTGAACTTTCTCTTCAATGCTTCAATTAAAAACAAACAATTGGAGATCTGATGATTAGCACCGAGTCCTGTTGGAGTCAGAATTTCCCAATAATGACATGCACCTGATCAATAGCAGTAGTTTACGTAGTGGCAGTGTAGGTTTAGTAATCTAAGAAGAGTAATAATGTTGCAATTTAATGGCTGAAAGAAGCACGTAACAGTAGCTAGCGTGGAAACCTGTCCTTGTTCACAGGGCAATTTTTCCTTTGATTCTGCAGTTCCCTAATAAAGCTGAAATATGTTTTTAATGCAAGAATGGTTTGATTTTAAAACAAAACAGCAGCTCGGGGGGGGAGAAGCAGAAGAAAGTTTCACATAGTGAGACCCATGGATAAAACAGAATTGTCTGCAATATATTACCCTCTCTGTCAGCAAGTATAGATTAAAGTTGACTTTGCTTCTGTAAGCAAATGTTAACATTTTAATTGGAGGGGTATCTTTCTTAATGACATGTTCCTTATGCATATTTAGTGTCAGACATTAATGTGTTCACAAACTGCAGTTAAAGTCAAACATGTGTCTTTCTAATGCCATGGAGTGTAAATAATTTGAAGATTTAAAGGTCACAAGAACAACATATTGAAAAGATAATTACATTTCAAGGCAAGGAAGCAATTGAACTTTAATTAAACCTAGCTTAAATTTTAATTTATGGTTGGATTTTTTTAAGTAGCAGTCACTTCTGGCTTTGTGTGGGGTGCAGAAGGATGAATGCTTTGTCTTTAATGTCTGAAGAGACATTTCTTCCATAATGGAATTAAATGCTGTTATGAATAAAAACTTCACAAACAATTCTAAAACTTTTTGAAGTGGCTTTTCATTCACTATGCCTACGAGCTTGAGAAGAACATCCTGAGGTGCATGTGGGTGTGTGGAGACTTGGCCGTCACTGGACCTTGGCTTAGGTGCTGTTGTGTTCCTCGGTGTGCTTGTCTCTACCTGCTGGATTGAAGGTGCTGTGAGGCCTCCAGCACTTCACTGCAGCTTCTTCAGGCATCTTCTGAAATCAGAGTGGGTTCTCTTCTGGATGGCCATGCCGTGTGTGATGTTAGAATGCAATTTCAATGAAGCAGTTAAGGGGAAGTGTGTCTTGATTCACTTCCAGTAACATGCTGCTAGATACCTTACTTCAGACTAAGCTTTCTGACATGTATTTTCTTGGCTCTAACTGGACTGGTGTTTGCACAGAGTTGGTGGTCATTGTTGTAGTTTTTTGATCTTCTTGCTCAATTTTTGCTTTCTTTAGCTTTAAGCTTATATAAAGCAGTATGTACAACCTGATTATATTTGCCTAAAATCAGAAACTGTACACTTCTGAGATTAAATCTGCTCATTTAAGATATCCTTTTTGTCATTACCTTATAAAACTGTAATTAAAACAATCTTTGCTATAAAATGCGTCCACTTGCATTTAAAAACTCAAGCACAGATGTGATTATTTGTAAGCATAACCCATAAATAAGGGGAAATATAAGTGTCTATATTTTTTCCTGACAGTCTATAGTGGCCTGTTCATGCTTTGTTTCCTTTACTTAAATTCTTACTACTACATGTATTAGTGTGTTTGCCCATTCTGTCACATAACTTTGATATAACTCATTTCAGAAGCTTTTGCTTTAGGAATTGTGATTGAAAATGAGAGGGCAATAAGGAAATAGGTATTTTTGTCTATGCCTGTGATTTAAAGGGTCTTCATAAAATGGTGGTTCTCCCACAGGGTTCTAATTACTGTATTTCACTTAAAATGGAAATGTATTGTAATCATTTTTTAAATGCTGTGTTTAAAGTGAGGAATTGCTTGTCTGACAGGCAGCAGATTCTGGAGGCTCTCCTATCTGCACCCTAGGCTTTGACCATCAATCAGATGTATTTTATCCCCTAAGTTTTATGTTTGTTCTTTTCTCTGGTTTGTTTCTTTATAGCACTACCTGGGAAAGTCTTACACTAAAGAAGCATGAAATTGAGAGGATAGCAGAGAAGAGTGCTCTGTTAACTGTTTATTAAATTGCTGTTATTAGATACCACACCTGATGCGTGTTGAACTGCATTGTTACAACACTTAGCTGATTGGGTCACACAGATGAATGACTTGGAATGCCATTAAAGCTGTTTTCCATATATTAATAATGCTAAAGATTTCAAGTATTTGTCGGGTCGTTTGCTAAATGTAATAACCCAAGTGTAGTAGATTAGGTTTTGCATTACTTATTACAACTTACCAAGTTAAAGTGCAAAAATCAGACTGAATAAATTAGTCTATTTCATCTTTTTTTCTTCTTTTCTCTCATTTCTTGATTTAAGCTTTGTGATTGGTGGTTGGTTTGTTTTTTGGGGTGGGGAGTGTGTGTTTCTTTTTGGTTTGGGTTTTAGTTGTGGGGTTTTTGTTTGTTTGTTTTAGTTGTTTTAGATGGGTGGTAAGCATGAGGAGTATGTGAAAATACTACACTTTGGAATGGATTTAAAAGGCTTTGACTAGAAACATCTGTTCCCACCTCCTAATCTACAATTTGCTCTTGAAAAATAGGCCAAGCTTTATCCTAGGGTGGCTAGTGGATACAACTGTCTACAACAATAACAAGAAGTAAAATACAGAATACACAGATACCGCTTGCTCTTCCTTCTGGTAGTTTTGAAGGTCTGACTTGACTTGATGGGAATTAGACTATAGGATGCACATGGGAGTGAAGCCACCTCTCTGTGTGTTGAAGTATGACACTTGTTAGATGAAATTTGGTGAAGAGCATCATGTGTTTCTACTTTGACAGAGAAACTGATGCTCCACATGCTCCCTCCTCTCAGGCCAAGTCAGGAAAATGTTCCATTATGTCACATTTAGCACTAAAAATGGATATTTGAACATAACCTTTTCTAAAATCATAAATAAATGCCCTGCAAGCATCAGAACAAGGTACAGTGTGGGGATGATGCTGATTGCATTGTGGTTTCATGCACAACCCCATCATCATCCTGCTGCACCTTTTCCTTGTGGC
>VWZY01001530.1:173268-275860 GCA_013399075.1 Chloroceryle aenea | reverse complement strand
CCTTTTCCTTGTGGCTGATCACTAAATAATTCTGCTTCCAGAGAGGTGATTTTACAGGTAAATCAAGACTCCTTGGGGCTAATGGTACATGGTGTGTCTGTCTATTTTTAATTATTTAACCAGGGTAAATACCCCTAGATTTAGAGTAGCTTTGCCCTGTAGCTGAGAGTTCTTCATTCTCTACCTATGAACATGGCTGTAAAATCTTTAGTTTAAAAAAAAAAATAAAATAGCTACACTATGTCTCAGCTGAAAAAGTTTAGTGTATGTTATTTACTTGTCCTCAGGCTGTTTCCCCACCTGCAAGCCACCATCCTGCTTCACCTGTGATGACTTAAGATCTTTCCTGAGAGCAGCTGATGCTGGGCACAAACTGCCTGTCTACCCTTTTACCTGCAAACCAGGAGTGCCTTCCTGCATAATAATCTCTAACACCAGAACCTCCTCTCTTCTAACCTAGATCTCTAGATTAGAGAGAGCTACTTTCAAATCCTTCCTCTAGAGTCCCATATTTCTGAGGTATCTTCCAGCACACTGGTAACTAAGGTGCTGCTTCCTCTTCAGCTATGGCTTTATTTCACAGTGAGCCACAGGAGAGTTAGCTGTATCAACGGGGTGGGATCATGTCTTGGTCGTTCCTTTAGACTGTGCTGCTGACAGAGGTATGAAGTTCCACGTAGTGAGGACTGCAGCTCCTCTGTGTTACTGCCTTTCTCGTAACCAGGGCATCCTTCTGGGGCATGCTGTGTGCAGTGGGTAAGGACCTTGCACCATGTACCTGAACTGAAAACCTCAAGAACTTCCACTGGTTTCCCACCTCGAAGCAGGGGCTGCAGTGTGGAGGTCTGAAGATGGGCAGGTCTCAGAAGTGCACGTGCTTCCCCTCCGGAACGTACGTGTTACAGCCACGTCGCTGTAGTAAGTATCACATGGGTCACTTTATGAAGTGCACTTGCATGTTTTAATGACTTGGCTATGTTTATAAAACTGCTCTGGAAAAATAAATGCTTTAGGATTTTTCAAGTGTTGTGTTCTGTGGGAATAATTCAGACTGTGCAATGTGATAACAGTTTTTACTGTGTGAGGGACTATTATTAGCACACTCCAGTCACGATGTGACTGTACCCCAGGCACATGGGGATTGTTGGTTATTGGTGGTTTTTTGTGTTCTGGTGGTTTTGTTGGTTGGTTTGCTGTGTTTTGTTTGGTTTTGTTTGTTTTTAAAATTGGATATTTTTATTGCTCCAACTTCTATGTTGGGTTGGTTTTCTTGGTTTATTTCTTACTATTTTTTTGTTATTGTGTTTTGTTTTGGTTTTGGTTTTGCCCTTGGACAACGTGTATGCCTCTGTGTTACAGGTGCATGTAGCTCTTCATGTGCCTTGTCAGTGTGGTGTGACTCTGATCACATCAAACCCGATCCTTTGGAGGGAGGAGGGGTTGCTCCTTCCTCCTCCTCCTCCTCCTCTCACTGCAGAGTCAGTAGAACTAAGGTACTGTGTTAGGATGTGGGAAGTCTCCGTAATTCCGGTTATCACAGGATTTTTTTAAAATATGTTTTTCAGATTTGATGGTCTACGAGTAAGAATATAGACATTTTAAACCCAAATTTATTATTTTGACATAATATTATTTTTAAAATTAAAAAATAAAAATAAAAAAATCAGAACTTGTGCTTCATGAAATCCTGTCAGAGAAACTGTCCCTTTGGAGAATGGGAAGGTGGTGGTATTGTTCATAATAGTTGCATGTTGTTGTAACACAGACGAGTCTGCAATGCTGTTCATGAGGGCAGAAATAGCTGTTAGATGCCATAGGTAATTTCATCAGTATGCATTAAAAGTTGATAGTGACTCCTAAACGTTTCCTTGGTCTTCTGTACCGTAAAACAGGAAACAATTTGGTTGGCGACAGAGGTGGAATGTGGTACGAAAATGAAATAAGATAAAACTCCCTGTGGAGAAGCAGTCTGCACGTTACACCCTGAGGGATGATGAATGCTGATACTGTGCACGAAAGGCTTCTTTAGAGAGTCTTGGAATTTCTAAATATTTATTATGGCAGTATATAATGGCTGGATTACATAATGTGTTGCTGTTTCCTGCTTTCTATATCCTGAAAATACTTGATAATTCAACCCTGAGCTGAAATACTTCTTGCAGTTTCATTAGAGTTCTGCAGATAGGAGCCTTGGAGCAATCAACACTATTGAAAAAAATATTAAGGAACAGAAAGGAGATTAGTTGGGGACATATTCCAGTGGCTGCAATACCAGGCTAAAAGTGGGTTTTAACTCTTTCCTCGCCAATGGTCGCGGGAAGAGACAAGAGCAAGCTCAGGGTGGTGCAGTGTGCCCTTGTGAAAATCTTCAGTTCATGGAATAAAGTCCTGTCTTTCTGTTATGATTTGTCTCATTTATGGAGTATACAACTGGACTGGAAGTTGTTTTCCATAGTTCTCATGTCTGTGACATGCAAGTGATTGCTGTTCACCTGCAAAAGCATTTTCAGACATGAAAGAACAAAGCTTCTGTTCTTCTACTTTTCTTTCAAATTGTCCTGGAGAATCTTTGAGTGTTGCTTCTCTTGTTATTTGTCAGTATCATGGTAAAGCACAGATGTCAAGCTGTTAACAAAATTCCAGATAAAGTTTTGGAAAAAATGAAAAAAAAAAAAAAAAGGAACAACATGTAGTCAGCTCTTGGGATGTGAGAAGCTGATGTGTTACACTTCTGTTAGCTAAAAGTTAAGATGTTTACTTAAAGGTTACATTGGAGATGGTTGGAGCATCAGCAAAGAAGGGGGCGGGACGACAAATAAACTCTTCTTTCATGAATAATGGGGGATCCTGGTATCCTGAATAACTAACAGAGGGAAAACCAAACCCTGACAATGCTTCCTAGGGTTAGAGAAATTGATATTTACTAAAGATATGGACTTGCAGATAACATGTTTTTGTTGCATTGTGTGCACACATCTATACTTTCGAACTTCTGATATTACTCTGAATTTGTCAGGTTACATATTTTTTTTTCTGTACCAGTAAGCATTAAGCTTGTAATACTGCTAATGATCTTCTCCACAACTTACTTAAATGCTTGGCACTTTGAGTAAAACCACAACAGATGCATGGGAAATGTAAAACCCAACCAGCCAACCAAAAATATCCCAAACAAACACACCCCTCCCTCTCTGCTGCATGTTATACACAGAAGGAGGGAGTAAAGAGAACCGCTGTGTACGTAACGGGAGATGTGGGAAATTTAAAACAATTTTATGCTTTTGATTTGAAAAAAAAAATCACCTTGAAATGTACTCATAAGTTCATTCATGAAAAAATACATCCAAGAGGACAAAGAGAGTGTCTGGCAGGTATTTTGGATCACAGCAGACAAACAAGAACATGTAAGCTTCTTAACAGGACAAAACGATAGTGAGGCATCAGCCAAAACTGCTGTGTTCAGACAAGTACGGGTTTCACTATTGACACTCCAGGTGAATGCTGCACAAATCTGCCTTTAATGTGCAAAGGAAAAGTTACAGGTGTTCAAAGACACAGGAAAGAGGTTTCCATTTGAACATCTGCAAAAGAGCACATGTGTCATATGACAAAGCATTATTCTTGATGCTGCTTGGAAGCAACTTTAATTCTGAGTCAGTCATACAAGAGCAATTAATGCTTAGCTGATTAAGTAAATTGGTGTTCTACCCAATGCTATCTGTTCCCTATAAGGGTGACTGAGTTCTTCCATTCCCTTGCCTTTCTTTTGCTTTTTCCTTTAACTTAGGTTGGCAGTCATTTTCTTCCCCTTCCATTCCTTGTGTTTTCAGAGGGTCGAGGTGTGGGAAATGGGAAGGGGCATGTTGAGAAGAAAAACAGTGGTTTTATAGCTTTTATGTGGTCCTAGCCCATCACTGAGGTTCATGCGTCAGATAAAAAGGGAATGTTGGAGCACATATTGAAATGTGTGGGGCAGGATGGATTTCACACTGCGGTATCCATAGGCTGTTGCCTCAAGGCTGGGTGGAAGGCAGCAGTGCCACATCTGCAGCATCTCATCTTGAAAAGACCACCAATGAGCTGCTCAGCTTTTCCACCTAGCTGAGGTAGTTGGGTGTTCATTGTCTTGTCTTTTAGAAGGTCTTTGTGAGATGGGGGGAAGTAGATTCATCTTGGTGGTTAGAGAGAAGCAAAGTGAAAATTTTGTTCTCTTCAGCAACTTTTTTTTTTTCCTAGATATTTCAATCTGTTCTCATTTGCAAAATCCTGATGGAATGATCTTGAAAGAATTATGCCTGTTGTTTTTGGCATTTTGTGACCTTACTCCATGCAGTGTGAGGGACCTGCTGGTTGTCCTAGAATTACGAAATCGAATGGAGGTTGATATTGGATGGGCTCCAGTGTCATTCCTTGAATCTTATATTTTATGAGCTCTCCCCTTTTTCTTCTGATTTCCCTCCTCTCTCTCCCACCATGTTGCTTTGTGATGACCTTTGTAGGGCCAGGGATTTCACTTTCTCACCTTCTTTTACATGCAGTGAATATACGGCTCCTTCTAATTAACGATCTTGTGCTTACAGAAGAGTACGCAAATAGATATGTGACAGTTTGGTAAAAAATACATACATTTAAAGGCAGTTAGATTGTCTTATCATAGGATTTTCTTCTGGTTTGAAGTCTGAATTCCAGAACAGCCAAACTTTCCTTCAGATTGAGACACCCATGAGATGAGACTAATTTCACAAAGGCTACTCTGCCCTGGAAATGAATTTAATGTTTTCTGTCAGTCTGTTAAGATCTTCTAAATCTTTGCAACTTTTCTTTTTGAATAGAGTAAATGATTTGACTTCCCTTATGGGACAGATGATCTCATTCATTCCTAACACCCTTTATCTAGCTTCACTAAACTATGAGTTGCCTACTGATCTTAAATAACAATAATAAAGCAACCCCAAATTTAGGTCCTTTGCAGCACTTACGAGATCAAAAAACTTTGAACTTTGCCTTTGAGTCTGACTTGTATGTTAATTCATGTGGAACTCTTTTATTTATTTTTTTTAGCTTTTTTAAAGCAGGTGAAAGCCTACTCAGTGGCCATTTGGTGCCTGCAACTCTCCTCTTGACTTCCCTGTGCTGCCTTTTCACAGGAGGCAAAGCAATGAGATCAGGTGTTTGCTGCTGAGCTGAGTTGTTTCCAGAATCATTCCTTTGGTTGTCAGTGTTCTGAAAATGCTCTAGGTGAAATACCCAGCTGAAAAGGTGGCAGGACGTAGCTGGGTAGTAAGCACTATTGCTGAAGCCACGCTTTCCTGCCTGACCTTACACAGTGCAGTAGGGATCGTACTCCACACTCTCCAGTCTCCAGGGATAGCTGCTTTACGAACTTGCCTGAGCTGTGCCCAGATATTTTTCAAGATGTGAGGATTTACTGATTTTTTTCCTTCTGTTAAATTGTCAATTTTTCTATGGGTGTCTGTCTTCCTATTTCATAGGATCTAGGATTCTGTCTCCCTTACTACATTTTAATCTTCACTGTAAGACACCTCAGACTGCTCTGAGGTCATAATAAATACTGTCTCAGGTTTGTTTAGTTGTCTGTTTTCTCTTTGAAGTCAGCACCCTGCAGTTCATGTGATCAGGCAGGATTCTGGATCACGTTTTCAAGACAAATTAACAGAATTAGTAAATTAGATTAAGGATAATTTAAGGTAGCTGCCTCAGAGGAGAGAGAGGTTCCTCTTACAACCACTGCTCTGCAGACCTACTTGAGATGCACATTTTTACAGCCTTGCAGGGTGCATTCCACCCTGTGTTACCTTCTGTGCATCAGCGATGTCTAAATTTGTTTGCTCCATGTGTTTGTAACTATATTTGTAACATCTGGCTGACTGAAATGCTATTTTTGAACACTAGCACAAAGGTGGTAAGCACGACTGGTATTTATCAGCCAGGGTTTTCACCTCTCAGAACTGTCTCCAAAAGCTTTTCTCTCTTTTCAGTTTATTTTATTTTTTTTCCTTTCCCCTTTTGCTCAGAGCACATTTGACATACAAACAAAAGTGACTTTTGTCTTGTAATGGAAACATGCCAAGCTGTTTGACATTCTGACAGGTGGGATATTATTTAGTGCTGCTGAAATTTGGGTTGTATAGGGTGCTTTGTTCCTCCTAGATTGTGTTTTGACTTGCATGTTTCTGGCTGCCATTGTAGCATTACCCTTCTTTACTGGGCTTGGAGCATGCCTTATAAAATGGCATCCAGGGGCTTTTCCCTGCGTTGTTACCGTGTTTCTGAAACAAACTGTGCAACAGGGGTTTAAAAGTTTTCCTTTCTATGTTTTTTTTTCCACAGTAAATTACCTGTTATGTTTAGGAGTGCATGCTTTGCTTTTTTCCCTTTCACCCTTAGTTTAGAATATGCAATATTCATAAATAAAATATTTGAATTTTCTTCAGCAACATGTATTACAGTGGTGCCTCTGAAACGGCAGTCTGGCAGTGGGGAAGGGAGTTTAAATCACACAACTTCAGCATCTGTTTACTATCTGGATTCTTTTTGTTTTGGTCAGAAAGCTGATTTCGGTTTTGGCACTGGCAGGGTGCACGTTTGTTACCTCTGTGAAATTGCTAGTGCTAGGTTCCTGAATATACTCAAATATCTGGATGTTAGTGGGATGTATGTGTTGATATTCTCCTTTCAAGATGAAGTTAAAAGGTATTGCCAAAGATTAACAGTTTTGCAGAGCTGTACGGCTTTGTGACTGATTCAGTGCAACTCCTGTAATCTGCCAGCAGGAACTCCAGATTTTAAATTTAATGATGCTATAATGCCTGAAAAGTGCTTCACTTAGATTTGAAATCCATTTAATGTTTAAAACATGACTTTGTTTCACTCTTCCACTGCTGAAGATTCGGATGCTTTTAACACTCTGTTAGCATTTACTGAATCCATGGACCAGAAGAACACTCCAAATGTGTTTCAGGAAGATGACCACAGATCACATCTGTTGGTCCTCCCTCGATTGTCTTCGCCTTTACACATGTTCTTCTGTAAGTCTTCCTCACAAAGATGTAGGCAGGTGAATTAATTGCTGTGTCATAAGTCAGTGCTTGAACTTAACGGTGCATTTCTAAACTGCTGCATGCTGTCCTTGTATGATTTTAAGCTGCTTGAACTGGCGTGGTGTGGGATGAGCTGGAAATAAGCAATCGGTGCATACAATGAGCTGTGAAGACATTATACTTGGTTTATTTGTGTGCTTTTACTTTCTTTGGAGCTGTTGATTTATCTCCACTTGTCTAGTAAATAAATCAATGTCCAAAGCATGATATAACTTTGGAAATGCTAACTGTGAACAGTTCCTTGCTGAAAGAAAAGAACATCCTAATACCAATGGGTAATATGAGGATTTTTTTTTTTTTTAAATCTTGTTTATGAAAACCAAATTGCAATGTTATGTGATAAAGTGCATGAATCTGCCTGATAAGTCCCTTGACTTAGTTCAAGGTGTGCTTTCAAGACCTTGCAATTTCTGTCTTGAGTATTTTTCATGATAGAAATCAGTTTTTGAAGTTAATTAGGGTTTTTTTTTTTTGGTTGTCTGCTCGTTTCTTTTTCTTCTGATTTGTCTCTTTCTCCCTGGAACAGTCCAGTAACTAACAGAGAAAGGCAACTTCCTCCTGCCGTCCATGATCTGCAGTCCACAGGGCTTTAGGACAAAATAAATACAGAGATTGCTTTGAGTTCTTGATTCATTCTCTATTGCTGGCTTTCATGAAATCTTTTGGAGGAAAAGCTGACTTGATCCTCAAAATGATGTCATTAAATATTCCTGTTTAGTAAGAATCTGTATGTAAAGCAGTGATTTACCCATAATTTAAAAAGTAGACAAGATTCTAATTTTTCTTTCTGTATTAGTCTGGTAATGCTGTTTCACTACTAGTCTAGGCTACACTCTAGTCCTCCTACAGCAGGATTTTGGCCACATATAAATTGAGAATGTGAACGTTATCATAAATGGTTTTAGGTTTTCCAACAAGGTTTTTTTGGCAAGGTTGTTTCCTGGTTGAAGATCCTATTTTCTCTTGCTGTTGGATTAAAAAAAACCAAAACAAACCAAAACATATTCTTTGAAAATACTATCTTTAAAACGAACTCTGTTCCCCCAAAATGTTAGCTATTTCTCAACATTTTTCTTACAAATATATTTTCTCCTCTTCTTGTTGTGGTTGTTTTTCCTTGTCTGGTTTGCTGTGCCAATAATCTGCAGAGTTTAAGCCAATCCAAAAACAAAGTCAGAATAGAAAACAGAACAGTCAGGAAAAGTTAAAACCACCTGGTGGCCTAATGCTTCTGAGCATGAAGCAAACCTTTCAAATGATTCCAAGTAGAATCAGGAAAAAACCTTTTAGAAATGATGACTAGAAGCCCATTTTAGTGTAATATTTTAAGTGCCTGGTTTTTTACAGAGTCTGGCCCCATAAATGTGATAGATCATTTCTGAAACACCTGCACTGAAGTGAACCAGTGATACCTTTCATCACCTTAAACCCCTGGCCAGGTCCTGCATCTCCGGCAGCAAAGGTCGTGATGTCATCACTCTGCTGTGAGGGTGCCTGGATTAAAATGTCCCTGCATGTGAGGAATGGGGAGTGAGGAAAGAGGAAGGCACGGAGGTGACTCTGTGACCACCGAGGTGGGATTTTGACCAGTGAAAGTGCTGCAGTTGTCATACCCAGACATGGGTAAAAAAAAGTCAATTTGTGTTGTTCTCCCTACCTTTTGAATTTTTATTTTATACCCACTTTGCTAGTCCTACAGGACACATATAATTTAATTATGTCCTTTTGAGTGTGAAAAGGGGAGGATAGTTCTGCAAATGTGCTATATGGAGTTTCTACAGAGGTCTTCTCACTGTTATCTGATAATGTTGCTCTAGCTATAGGAATAAAAGCACCTATTCCAGGTTAAACAGAGTAAATTTTAAAGCAGGGAGCCGGGAGATGTGTGCCTTTATATGGATTCTGGCCAATGTCAGTTGCATAAGGGCAGTAATCTGGGGTGTGACTTGGATATCAGTTTTGTTACACATTCAAGCTACCTCTGAATTTTTAAAATTTATTTATTTTTAATTCCTGGAATTCTTCCAAATGTAATAAACCCAGGAAATTCATACTCTCTGTGGCATGCCTTCTGGTAACTGAGGCACATATCAGAATTTAAAGGCTGGTATAAGGCTGTTTGTTTGTTTGTTTGTTTTGTTTGCTTGTTTGTTTTTTGTTTTGGGTTGGTTTTGTTTGTGTGTGTGTCCCTTTTAAAAGGATTCTGTCTGGGATCTCCCTTGGAAAGTGAAGGGAAATGACATCCATGCTTTGGATGCAGTACCAACTGTCTGTTAGTGTTTGCTGGGAAAGCATCTCCCTGCAGTGAGGTGAAGTTAAACTGCGCAGGGATTAGGGGTCACTGTAAAGTGGCAGCCTGATATCATTGTATCCAGCAAATGTTTTCTTTTCAGGACTGAAACTGATAATTTCAGGGCTGAGACTCATTTGTTTGCATGTATTTTTCCAACAGGAAATTCTCCTGTCTTAATTGAGGTAATTACTTGTCCTTTTTTTTGAAATTACAGGATGCCAGTTTTTACAGGCATTTCATATAAACTGCAGGGTTTCAGTTACTGAAGATAAAGCATAGTAGACTGTAAGCAGAGAAATTATATTTTCACTAATTTTAAGTTGCTGCTTGCTATGTAATATTAATTGTTTGGGGAAGTTCAGTCAGTTACTGTGTGCATGATAAGAGAACACAAAAGAACCTTTGTATCGCAATGGCTCTGACAAGAAGTGTTGGGAAGAGCGGACCCAGCTCCTTTCCTGGCAGCCCTCAGCCCATCCCATGCAGCGCCTGCACTCCTGTGCTCCCGACAGCCCACCCAGGGCAGAGATGCTCTCCACTTTTCTCCCCTCTCTCTTTGCATCATTCACTCCCACTGGTGATCTGAGGAAGGTGAAAACATGGGAAGTGGTGGTGATGCTGGGATTCCCCCCGAACAGTGGCAACCAGCTGCTGGAGAGCTGAAGGTTGAATCTAACTTTTAAGGGAGTGCAGGAAGAAAGTGCCTGCATCATGACATGGGGACAGTAGGAATTGTGTGCAGGCATGGCGTGCTGTAAGGACCACCCCATATGATCAGCTGGTCAGAGAATAGTTGTGCAGGGAGGTGGTGGTGGTGATGTGAAGAGTGCTCTGGCTATCTCCAGCTTGTCTGTTGATCCCTCGTGATCATGTCAAGGTGTGATGATGTGGTGTGATGCTAAGGTCCTGCAAAGAGACATCACTTCTGCTAGTAAAATTTGCTTTTCCATTAATCCTAAGGAAGAGTTCCCATGTCTTTAAGGCTTGAATGTTTCAGGGACAGTGGCTCAAATAGTTTGAATTGGGAGGAGGAAGAGTGGGATAGCCATTGCCTTCCAAGTAAGGAGAGGTACACAGGAGGTAATCTGATTCTGGCAAATGAGCCTATCAGCAGACCTGGCTACTCCATGGGCTTTAACAGGCAGATTGGTTGGGGTGTGTTGTCACCTGCTACGGAGGTCTGATGCTTGAGTGGGTGTGACTTGATGAGACTGTTGGAAACCGTATTTTTATGGACCAAGCTTGTTAATTCTAAGGCGGTGATGGTGTCCAGGAAGTTTTAAAACTCTCCAGTGTTGGATTTTAAAAACATTGGCAAAATCCCCTGGCTTTTCTATCATCAGTTTTGCAAAAATCCTGATCTGTATGTTAGGGTGAAGCTGAGAAAAACAAAACAAAAAACCCTACAGCCTTATGCAGAATGCAAACGTGGAAAATACTGGCTTCATAAATAGTTAATGTCTGACAAAGAACTGCTGAAAATAAAACTGTGCAGTGGAGCACATGAGGCAGGCTTGGGACAGGGCGAGTCTGTGCTGTGTTCGTGTGAGCGCGTGTGCCCTGGTGATG
Organism: Chloroceryle aenea; assembly: GCA_013399075.1. Lineage (NCBI taxonomy): Eukaryota > Metazoa > Chordata > Aves > Coraciiformes > Cerylidae > Chloroceryle > Chloroceryle aenea. The sequence goes on along the minus strand of VWZY01001530.1, from coordinate 264,877 downwards.
TGGTAAGGGAAGGTGTGATTTCAGACCAGTCTCAGAGTTTTAGCAGCTAAGACTCAATTTCAGGAGGAAGTTTGTTTCCCTGGGGCCAGATTTGTAAAAAATCTTCATATTTCCATGGAAGTTAAGTGTCTAAGTACCCTGGAGAATGTGGGATCTAGACTTAATAATGAAGTAGGTAATTATGAAAAGCTGTAACAGCATTATTAGTCCTCAGTCTTTTTTTCTAATGAGCAGTAAGAGTTAGGATGTTTAAGATTTTTCTTCTTCTTTCTTTATTTCTATTTTTTTATACCCCTGGTTCTTGGCACCCATTTATTCCCTGGAAAATGGCTTAAAACAGTTGCTTTGGTAGCATTTCATCTCAGAATGAACTCAATACATTGCACATAATGTTTATTGGGCTTTGAGTTCTGGAGTTTCAGAGAAAGTTCTGACATGCTCATGTTGTCAGACGTCCAAAAGCACTAATGTTCATCAGACTGCAAAGTCAATTTTCATTAGCTTGGAGCTGACCTGGCATCACTGCAAGAGTTGCTTTTGTGGTTTAAAAGTACGTATTTGTCCTTTTCTTTGTAGGCAACTTTGCATCTTTCTCCAGTTCTTGCAAAGACATGACATAAGATTTGTCTCCCTTACACAGATACTCTGTGCTTGGAGCTACTCAGAACATACCCGGAGAAAGCCACGGCTGACCTGATAGAAATTGTTTCTGCTTTCATGGTATTACAGGTCCTTTCCAAGCACTATTATTTTATCACTGTAAAATATTGATGAGGTGGAGACTTTATACATGAACATGCACAGGGCCTTAGTTCTACATGAAGGATTAAGAGTGTAACAAAGAGCTTAATCATTAATTGTTTGGCTTAAGAAACAGCAAGAGCATGAACAGTGGATTTACTCCATGTAGGGGACGCAAATGAATCAAAGGTACTTGAAGAGATCTTGGTTCTGCTGATATCCTCTTTTTTTATCATTTGGCCAAAAAGGACAAAATTTATAAAGTTCAGCACATAAGATGAAAATTTAAATAGGTCCAAATTGGAAATGAAGGGTGAAGTGAAGAAATTATATATAATAATGAAATGTTGTCTGGGAGTGCTGCGTGTGCAGTTCACTAGATGATAGAATGAACATATTTGGTTTATTTAATGTCTTTTCTGAACTGAATGAGCTTTCTGTCACTCCTTTTGCCTGGTGTGCTCCCCTTTGCATGAGATCAGGAAGAGACAGCTCAAGGAGGTAACTTTTCAAAGTGAGATTTACAGACATTCCACTTTACTGGGATTTTAATTATATGTAGTTGTATTTGTGAGACCACATTTGTCATGTAACCTGTCTGATTGTATATGTTCGTTAAGAGCAAGTGATACTTTTTCTCCAAGTCCTAATTCCAGAAATCCCTGTGGACATCCTAACAGTTATGTCACAATCCTGGCACATAATTTGTTAAGAGTGTCTCTGGGTAGGTCTTTATAGCTTTTACAAAATCTCTGCACACTGTTTTAAAAGAAATGGTTTCAAATTCCATCTGAGTATGTGTAAAGCTGCAGTGTAGTTTCATTTCATAAAGGTGCTGTGAGAAAATGGATGGAAACCCTTATTCTGTCATGTTTGAACTTTGCTTACTACATATTTTTTCTGTGATTACTGCAGCACTAAACTGGTTCTTGTCATAATAGCCAGACAAATAGCTTGTCTTCGGCTGTCAGAGAAGAGAGGTGGGGTTGGTGGTAGGGGAAGTTTGTTTTGCAAGACAGTGTGTTCCACTCCCGAGCATAATGTTGTCATACATGAAAGTTTGTCTTGTAACCCAAAAAGCAGCAGCTGAAGGATGCGTACTGCACAGGCGCAATGGAAAACGCGCTTTGTAGTGAGCCTGGCTTTTTCTATAACAGAATGTAGGCTGAGGTAGAATGTGTGCGCACAGAGATGGGTTGTCTCTTTGAGAGATGTTTGGTTTATCCCTCAATGTTTATTAAACACTTAGAAGGCAAAATATTTAGAGATCTAATTTCCCCTAAATGATTTTGCATGTAGTTTTCATGTGTTAGTAGGAGTTACACTGAGGGGAGGACACATATTGCAGTTGTGGGGTTTGGTTTTGTTTTGTTCTTTTTTATTTGCTGATGGGCCTGGCGATGCAGAGCCAGATGAGTGCAGCAATAGCGTTGTTCTTTTGCGTTCAAGCAACAATTGCTAGGTAATTTATTTCTTCACCTTTGAAAGGAGTCAAGAGCTATGGAGACACCGAGACCAGAACATTGTGGAAGGAAAATATTCTTCTATCTCCAGTACAGCAAACTTTCATCCTTGTTATGTACATCATGTTTCATCTGAGGGAGTTTGGAGTATGCCAACCTCCAACTGACCTGGAAGCGTGCATTATTGTATAGGAGGGATTGAAACCCTTATATAATTTGTGTGTCTGTAGGAACTATGTGAACACCTTAGGTGATATGCTGGGGGAAAAATGCTTCCTAATAGTAGGATTTTTAATTTTTTATAGGTATAGTGTGTGGAAGTATTTCTGCAATGTAAGGCTTGTGAGAAGAGGAGGAAGGGTACATATCTCCATGACATCTGTTTTTAATTAACAAGTTTATTTCCTAAAGTGCTTAGCTGAAGCTCAGAAATTAATCCTAAGAAATCTTTTTTTTTTTTTCCTTCTTTGAATTACTTTTTATTAATGAGAAAGCAAAAAAGAAATTATGCCCGTATATTTCTTGCTTGTGGTTAGTTCAGATCTGCTTTTTCCAGTAACGCTATGCCACTACTAACATTTTGAATTGCACTTTTATGACACACTGCAGTATGGAGACTTTTTAGCAGAGTTTTCTGGTTTTATTTCCCATATGTACAGGATATTGCTTTGACTTACCAAAGAACTGGTTCTGCCGCAAACAGAGAGGAGGAGTGTGTGCTAGAAGTAACCAGTGGGCAAAGACCAACGGGGGGAGGCTGTGCGACTGCTTCAGGTCGCTTCCACCAAACAAGTCCTGCATTCATACCACTGGTATGGGGGCTTTTGCTCACTGCCACATTGCCTTTTCGGAGGGTTTCGCATCTCTGTTTCAAGTGCTGAAGTAGCAGAGCAGATCAATCCTCGATTCTGTGAGCGGTCCTTACTATGGGCCTATGTTTCTGTCTATTGCCATTCTGTTTTTTTCTCTGTGTGTATATAGAAAATCAAAACAGATTCAGAGGTAAACTTAATTTGAACAGTTTTTGATGGGCAGGTTCAGAGCATATATAGAGTAGGGAAACTAATTTGTGGGTCCTTCAGCTTTTGCTTTCCTAAACACAAGTTAAGTATCTGGCCTTCATAGGGGTGAACCTAACCTTCTGAAAATGCTTATATTTAGGGCAGTTCGGGAGGGGAACTTGGGGAGAAAAGGTTAATACCACCCCTGTTCTTCAGAATCCGAGTGCCTGAGCATCACACAAGCTGCTTCTGGGCCTGGAGACCCCAGAAAACAAGGATCCAGTGTGGGGGAGACAGGGAATCAGCAGAGGAAGCCCAAATCCAAGCAGCTGGGAGACTGTGGGGTGGCAGGGCAGGCTGACAGACCACCCAGTAGTTAAGGTCTAGGGTGGGTTAAAGAACAGGAATAATGAGGGTTTTTTTTTTTTAGTTCTGTGCTACAGGGAGGTGTGTGGGATGGAATTGGTCATTGGATACTTATTAATCACCTCCTATATTAGCCAGAGATTGATACAGAAGGATTACTTCCAAGCAAAGTTCATGTAACTTGTTGAAAATACCTTCTTCATTCTCAGTGGGTACCCACGGCTCCTGGATTCTTCACTAGAGGACTTGGGTATTGCTCAGACCCCCCTACTCTGCTTCCCATCCCCCTCCCTTATCTGGTGCACTGACCTTGAGCCCATAGATGTGCTGCAATGTCTCCAAGCTGCACCAGTCCTCTGGAGTTTAATAATTGGAGAAGGAAAGTGGCAGAGCCTTCTGCCAGGACTGGCGCTGCTGGGTTGCGGGTGAGGCTGGGTTTGGCTCCAGTGTCCCTTTGAAGCTTGCTGAGATTTCATGTCTCTCAGCCGGGTGAAGTCCACTGACATACTGCTGGCTTTTGGCAGGCTGCAGTGTCACGCTTCACCTTGCAGACCACAGGCATCCCAAGAGCTGATTGTCCCTGTACCACCATGAGTGTTTGGAATCTCATGATGCTGCAGTCCTCTGAACAGCACCTGTTCTGTCATCTTGATGGCAAAGCTAAGTCTCAGGCTCTGATTCACAGTCCCTCCTGTGACAATTTTATGATGACTTTCCAAAACTTCCTTTCCGTGTGAGGAAAGTTTGTCATGAGAAGGCTTTTCGTGGGGATAGGGTAGGAGGAAGGAGTGTTAAATATTCAACTTGTTCAGAATTTCAGTATTTGCAAGTGAAGCCTAGAAACAATTTACTATGGTTACTTTGACAGAAGCATGACAGGTCCTGTTAATGAGTTATATATCAGTCTTTGAACTTGTGCAAATGAGTTCTTGTACCAGACTGAGTTTTCATTCCTTTCCTTAAACACAACAAATTAATAAGAAATGTGGAAGAGTGGAGAACTGTAATTGAAACACCAATAATTTCATCCATTTCCTTGTAAGTGTAATAAATAACATTCTTTTAATATCCTAGATCCAGACAACTTTCAAAACCTTCTAAAATGCTCATTTTATGTTCATCCAAGGAACTTATCAGAAGTGTTTCATTATCAACTTATCAGGAGGTTTATTTATAAACCTTGTGTTCGATAAGATGTGGAGGAATGTTCTTAGGACGGCTTGAAACAGTGATGGAGGGAGCTATGGGTGAGTAAATCTGGACAGGATGAATTTACACAGCTACAGTGGAAATACTTTGCTAGTTTTACCTAGGATACAGTGCTACCCAACCTGTACCCAATGCTTCACAAGTTGTAATTTCTTACAGAGCATGAATTATTTTAGCTGCTCAAACATTGCCCTCCACTGTAAAGAAACTTTTTTTTTTCTTTTAAATTAAATTCGAGACAGAATTCTCCTTCGGGTTCCGTTGAATGTCAAAGGTGAGATCTGAATGTCACTGAAGGAAGTCGAGATTGAATATAGAATTTCCTTTGTATCTGGAGCAATGAACAAGCGATGAGTTGTCCAGGCCTATTGTTTCAAGAATTACTATTAACTTAAGAAAGAAAGGGTTGCAAAGCACCTGTTGGAGAATCCTGTTCATTTTGTCATTCCTGCAGATATGAAAGAAATTCTTGATTCATCAGGTTCCTTTTGAAAAGGGTAACGGTACAAGCTTCACCACCTTCCCTTTAGGAAGTGCTTTCCAAACAGTTGAAGGGAAACAGAAGAACATTTTTGCTGCTGTAACTATAAATGTAGTCTTGTTCAAGTATCTGGCTCACTTCAGTATCTGTCCCCTCCTCACCCAACTGCAAAGGTTTACCTGGGCTGCAGGACAAAAATAACACTGAATTCCTGCCAGCTGCAGCAGCCTTTCTGTCAGCCGCCTGCTGCTGGTGACAGGCAGAGCTCCCCTGGCAGTGGAGGCTCTGGTGAGGCTGGAGCACCTGCGCACCTTTCGCAGGGTCCTCAAGCACAGCACCTCACCACGGTGCAGTCCATCTGTTGGTCACTGCTGCTGGTTCAGTTCTTATTAAATCCAGTTGTTGATTGACTCCTCCTGTTGGTCCCAAAGTCACTGTTCTGTAACTTGGTTAATTTTAATTAAGATTTGCCAGTAATGTCCTGACCAGGCTGCGTTGTCCCTGTGTAAGATAAAGGATTGGTGAATGTTCTTCCAGTCCCGCCGTCAGATACTAACAAACGTGCGGCGCAAAATGAGCAGAACTACCTCTGGCTTTAAAATGAGGGGGGCCACTGGTGTGATCCTAGAGCTTCATTTTGGTGTCATACTTCAGCTCCCTATTTTTGCTGACTGTTCAACCTCCTCTCTCAATGCCTGAGGCTTCTGGGTGTGACAGAGGTTTCTCTGCAGAATCTCGAATTCTGAAATGCAGGTCAATTTGTTCCACTTCTCTTTTTTAATTTTGTTTGCTTGTATGCATACAGCCCTTTCATCTTTCCTTTCCTCCTTTGCCTTTTGTCTTTACCATCAGCTTCTTCCCTTTCACATTTTGTTGTTGTTCCTTCCTCCGTGGTGCCCTGTGCACCATCCCTGTGTGTTATCTCCCCTTCCCAAGTGTCGGGATTGCTGTTCGGCATTTCCCAACCTCATCAGGTTAATTCTCACACTTTTGATCCATGCTTCCCTCCTGGCTTTGGCCAAGACACGTGAGCAAAGCTGGGAGGAAAGTGTGAGGAGATCAGACAGTCCACAGCCAGTGTGCATGCTGTGTAGTGTCCTGGGACGCGGTCAGGAAAATGGCTTAATAACAGGATGTGCCATGAAATGCAGACCCCTTGAGAAGTGAGACAGCCTTTGGAACCCCAGAATGTTGTAACATCTGCAGTTGCTTCTTGTATACACAGTTTCAGTAGCTTTTACTTTGATTGTCTGTGCATGGGGTTGATTTTTGACATGTAGTCCAGAGAGCTATCTGCTAGGGTGTTCAGAAAGGGGGGAAAATCCCCCTTGTCCCCTGTAATGTATTTTGGTTTTAGATACTGAAGTCCCTTTTCTTTTTTTCTGATTGGTTTCCAGTAAGTTCCTAAATATGTACAGTATTTAGGGGCATCTCTGTTAATCTCTTAGTGTTTAAGTACATTATTTGTTTACATTAAACATGTATTTTGCTTCTGTAAATGTATTATTTATCTGATAAATCTTATTGGTTTATTTGGAACCTTTACAGCCCAAAGGGCAAACACATAATTTGGCATGGCAGTAGTTTAGAAAACATGTATTATTTACCCATCAGAAAGTAATGGGTCCTAAGGAGCCATTATGGCCCAGCTTGTAAATCCTTTTCAGTTTGCATATTATTGACCCAATAGACAGTAACAACTCTTGGGACCTGTTGTGGTCTATCCATATTCATTTGGTTGCCATACATGTGTGTAAAGTCTGCTTGCTGAAAATCCTTACAAATGCTTGATTGAAAAAAAAAAACCCCACACCTATGTACAGAACGTTATATTTATAAATGAAATTACTTGGTCAGTTTTAATTTCCCTCTTCCCTTCTCCCCCATAAATACCTAGAGACACTTTTAAGTAAAATTATTTGGTTTGGAATTGCACAAGCACCCAGAAGAGCTTTATCCTAGTAATTATTTCTTAAAAAAAAATAATAAAATCCAACAGAACACTTATGTAATATAATACCCAGTCTGCCTTTCGACAATTTAAAAAAAAAAAAAAGGTTTTATGCCAAGTTTCAGGCTAACAGCAAATTTTTACAGCTGAATAATAAACATTGAACACACGACTGTATAATGGAAATGTTGACACCTCCAAGGCTGGTTGAACAAACAATCTTTGTGTAACGAGACTGGGTTTTTAGAGCTTGGTATTTTGAAGTTTTACTCAAACTGTTTCTTTAAAACCAAAACCTCTTCAGATCTCATGGGAGTGTCATGTGCGATTCAGAAAAGGCTTTGCCATCACCAGACCTGTCGGGCTCTGGCACCCGAGGAAAAGCAGCGTATCCAGTGTGCGAGTACCTGGTGTGATCTGGGCCTGTGTGCCCGAGTCTGTTACACGTTTCTGCCACACATTGGAGAGGATAAATAAGGATTTTAGCCACGTGGTGTGTGCAGTTGTTTCTTGCTCTGTGCAAGCTTATTCTTATTGGAAGACTGGCTGGGGAATTTGTCTTAAAAGCATGAAAAAGGCAACGAAAAAAAGTAAAAGACTGATTTTTGTGGTGTATGGAATGTAAGCCGTGTTCTGGCCAGTTATGCAGGGATGAATTTCTGTTTTAATGCGGTCTGTTGATGTTCATCTGGGAAACAGCACGTAGCATTTGTTAAGGAGCTTTCTTGGCTCTGAGCTTGGATGTGCTGCGAACCTCGCGGACAAAGTGAGCATCCCCAGGAGAGCGGGGCCGGCTGGTGCCGGGGGTCCAAGCTGCGGTGACCCAGCTTCTCTCCATCGGTTGTGAGCCAGGACCGTGCAATGTCTGCTCACGGGTCTAAGCCTTCTTAAAGACTCTGGGCATGGGGGAAATCATCCTTTGAAACCCAAAATGTTCTATGAAGTAATAATAATTGTGTATGGGAATGCTGAATCCTGGAGTTGTTGAAGGTCAATGGGAAACTTGATTGTGTGCATTAACTGGGATCTTTTTCTTAAAGCAGTGAGCTCCTACTGAGCTTACCTTGGCACCTGAATCTGAACATGCATAGAAATAGATTTACATATTTATTTAAAGAATATGGGTGTGCCTGAGTATGTATCTTCTAAACGAATTACATTGTGATAAAGGATTACTGAACATTTTTCCTTACGTGCCTTTTCCAGTCTTAAAGCAATTTGTCTGGGACTGTATGTATAAGATATGTTCTCTTGAGCTTCAGTGGTCAAATAATATATACTCGGAGAGGAGTGAAATGAGAGTATAACAAAAGAGTCTATACTTTCTATTTTTTACTTAAAATTTGTGGTTGGATATTCAATCCTTGCTGCAAAGAGGATCTGTTTATTGCATGCTTAAACAAATGACATTTTATTGGAAAATAATAAACACTTTGTGATGGTTTATTAAGCTTAGAGAGAGAAGTTTGCAAATCCTTAGAAGACCTGAGGTCTGGCTAGTCTCTCTAGTTGCACAGTTTAGCTCGAAGAAGAAATTGTCAAGTATTACAACCTGTTCTTCTTGCTGCCCCAAAGTGCTGCCGTCATCTCTCGTGTGAGAACATCAGTCAGTAATTACATCCCTTGCTTCTCAGTGTTTGCTAATCTCCATTATACATGTATAAATCAGATTTAAAAGCAGGGGTAGAGGACATTTATTTGCAGTCTGTTTATTCTAAAGTTCTTTACAGGTAATCCACAAGAAAACGGCTTCTGCCAAAGCTGAAGAAATCCATTGCTTTTTCTGTAGACTTTGCTTATCATTAATAGAAAGCAGCATGTGTACATCCTGCAAACTCATTTCCTTATTTAAAGTGGGCATCCTTCCTTGACTGAGATACGCTTCCTCTTGTAATGCAGGAGTGAGGATGAAGCCTTTGTAAGTCCTTAAGGCACATCCCTTCCAAATGACCTTTTGTCCTGTGCTAGTAGGTTGCATTGTTTGGTCGACTCCCTGTGCAGTGCAGCTACATGAGATGTCTTTGGAAATTAAGAAAAAAAATGTCTTCACTAATTAAGTTTGGAAACAGGTCACATTTTCTGATTATAAAGCTTAATGAAAGCTCAGTTGATGGCATTGTGCCTTTTGGTAGCCTTTTGGGGAGCTGAGTTGAGGGAGTAACTGAGAGGGTTTATTCACGCAGCTCTTCAAAGGACAGTTGCTACATTTGGGCCAGACTTTGCCCTATACAGTTCTAAATCCTTCATGCAAATAAAATACTGGGTGGTAGTGGTGTTTTTCCTATGATATATATGACCAAAATGTGTCCAAATATATTTAACTCCATACAAAATTACAGGTCTGTATCTTCTCTGTATGTAAGCACCAAAATATAGACAGGTATTACTACAGCTTTTCTCTTGAGAGTTCAAGTGCATCTTCCAGGACGCACGTTTACTTGCACAGGTTTACATTTGGGTTATTTATTGCTTTATATTCTATTTAAGCGTAACAGAAAATTATTTTTTCCATCAACTACTTGTGCTTAGTTTTCCTGATGGTGTCACAGATTAGTTACTGTGGGGGAGATATTAATTTCACAGGCACCGATTTATGGCATTGTTAAATTAACTGGATAGAAATCAGGTTGTAGGTAGTTTCTCTTTAATGACAGATACAGTATTTCCTTAATCAGAGATGAAGGAAAATGGAATGACAACCTAACAACTCTGGTCATTTTCTGTAAATTTGCCAGGCTGCTGCTGTTTTGATTTGCTGTGGGTTTGGTTTTCTTTAGGTTTTCATCCTCTGTTTACACTATGGAACATACCTGTAGGTAACTGGTAAATATTGTCTTTAAAAGGGACTCTTCTGAGCTGAGCCAGCCAGCACTGTGTCTGTACTTAGGCTGGGTCCTGTGGAGTTTGCTGGGACTCTCAACACTTTCCTCTGAGATGATGCTCCCTCCTCTCTGTTCTGGACACTACAAGTGAAATAGGTGTGGTATGAAAAAGAAGAAAATGAAATACAAGATGGATTCAATCTGCCATGTCAAGAGAAGCTGTAGGAAAATTAATTCTGCATATTCTTCAGAGAATATTGAGGAGCCAGTGTGGCCGCGGGTGAAGTCTTACACTCGTTGCAGTCAGCTGGAATGTTGTCATTGAATGCAAACCCCTTTACCTGTCTCTTAGTGACTATCCCAAATCTGCAGTGGAAGTCGGTGGCACAGCTGAGTCCTGGTGCAGCTATCCAGGGATATGTTTAAAAAAAGTGAGAAATGAGGCTGGAAAAAAGTGTGTGTGTGTGCACCTCCATAAAATTTGTGTTAGTTTTCCTGTGCCACACACAGTGAAGTGTTCCCTGGAGCTGTCTGGGGACACAAACAGCCCGAGTGATGGTGGTGCACCATTTAGAACACCTCCTGCACATGCCATTTGGAGGGGACCTTTATCACCAGGTGTTGGTGTGGTCACATTGTGGGTGAGATCCTCCCTTGATGGCAGGTAGGGCAGACGTGCTGTTTGCAGAATCAGGGCTGCTTCTTTAACAAGTTTGAGCGAGTGTTTGTTCTGGAGTTAATGAAGATGCCAGCAGCAAAGGAAATTCACATGCCCTTCTGTCCTTTTTTCACCCCTCAGAAAGATGTTGAGACAGCTCTCTCATTAGATCCTGTTTGGCTAATGAGCGTGTGTGTGCAAGGCAAAAACTGACTGGCTAATGACCTTAACACTTCTGCATCCTTTGCTCTAGTGGAAAAGGAGAATAGGAAAAAAGGGAAGGGGAAGATATTTTTTCCCAATTCTTCTGAGTATGATATGGGGTCCTTAAGGAAAGTGTTCTTTAGAATTCCTGGAAAAGGGGATCGTATTTTCCATCATATGTTTAAGGGGAAAAAAAAATTAAATGCTTTAATGAAATTACTGATTTCTGAAGCTGTACTGCAATAATTTTATCTTTTAGTTTTCATGTAGAAAATACATTTATTTTTACTTTCTGACTCTTGAAGGAAAGAGCCAACTCAGACCAGCCCCCAGCCTGTATGAGTAAAGACTTTACTTACAGCAGGCAGTTTGTTCAGAGCAGAGACATCTAGAGTGTGGAATGATGCTGTATTTGTGTCTTAGGTTGTGTGTGTGTGTAAAAGAGATACTGGTTTGTGCAATGAAGCACCGTTATCATGCGCTGCACTTGGCTGTAAGCATGAGAAGGTTTCGGGGAGCCTGTCTGCAGACTTTAAGGTGAGAAAGTTAAGTGTTTCCAGAATACACATTCTTAAAAAACCCCAAACAGTTAGTTGGGCTACGTAGCTAAGATTGGCAGTGCTCGCAGCGAAAGCTTTAGTTTTTTAGAGGCGTTGCACTCATACACACAACTGGAACGTGACCTGGGCTGACAGGACCCAGAACTTTTAAATGCTTTCAGAGTCCTCGCGAACAGTTCGGTTAATGCTCTGGGATGTCGAACTGCAGCCAGCTGCCTGTCTGGGCTCACAGAGGCTGTTCACTCTGTTGGCAGAAGAGATTGATTTTAAAAATGGTACATTTATGAAATACTGTATTTATTTACAAAGTGCTTTGTGCTGGCTCTGGAGAATACATTCCCTTTGATTTGTGTCAGTAAATATTTTAATGGTTCACTTCATCACGTACAAGCTTGGGGACATTTTCTTGCTAAAGAAATAGACACCTGCTCTGATGGCTAAATTATGTATTTGTTGAAAAAATACAAGATAAACCAGGAGCAAAAAGAAAAGTGAGAAGGAGCAATAGTAAAACATCTGTTCCACCGTAATTCTTGTTGTTTTCAATACTGACGCTGGGAATATATTTTAGATGGGCATACTGATTATTTTCTGTATGCCTTTGCTATGCATATTTTTGGCTGTATTAAATTATCTTGCCCTGGACAAAAGGGTCCTCTTCTTTTTTAATGGTTCTTGATCTGTCTTTATATTAACTGGTGTAGGAATTATCCCCAAAGTTACATGCACCGAGTTCCCGGTTTGGTGCTGCTCGCAGCACGGGAAAGCAGGCTGTGCTCAGCTGGGTAAACCATGACTTCAAAATCTGCGCCAGGATGGAGTGCAGTGGCAAGCCAGAGGCACAGCCCGAGTGTTTGGGGTTTGCAAGGAGGGCAGTCGGGACAGCTCAAACTGCCGAAACATTCCAACCGGAGTTATTTACCTCAGGGATAAAGCTTCTGAATCTGTTTTTATTAGCACCTTGCCTGTTTTAGGTGCCTCGGGCCTCTCGTCGCTGCTCCTCGCTGCCGCTCTTCAGCAGGACGGTTCTCTCTGTGCACTGGAAGTGGAGAATCTGCCTTCTGCTGAAACTCTTCAGAGCAGCAGTTATAAATAGACTGGGAAGTAGCAACAAGCTGGGTCCAGTGCCTCTGAAATGGCCCTTTCCAAACACTTTAAAACAAATGATTCATCAAATAAGGAACACTAAAAGAAGAAATCTGCCAATTTGTAGAATTTGACTCCTCCTAATCAGAGCAAGGCAACAGGATGTTGAGTTCCTGCCCTGCACCTGATTAAAGCCAAATGCACCAGGAACAGCTGGGAATCAGAGGAAGTGCCGAGCGCTTCTCAGCTGGGGGTAGGACAGCTAAAGAATTTTTTTATATCCCTTCCACCTTTGTTGTTCTGTTTTCCTGACTCTTTGACAGATAAGCACTTATTTCCTCTGGTATTTGGACCCCTTAGACACCACGTACAATGTACAGAACATAGGAAAAGGCCCCACGTGTCTGTGCCTGGTCTGGGCAGAGTCCGTGCTGGTCACGATGTTACTCAACATTCCTGAGCACAGCCAGATCACTAACTTTACAGACTCTGCTTGTGCAGGTGCCAGATTCTCCACGTTCTGCCCACCCAACTTCAGCCAGTCAAAAGCCCTAGGAGCATCGTGGAGACCGAGATGCATTTTCCATCTGGATCGCCGTGGTGGTTTTCACTGCTGTGTGCTCACACAGAGCCCCTCCATGAACGGGCTTTTCTTTTTGTGGAAACACAAAAAATGTGAAACCTTTGTCAATGGTTTCTTCCTGTGTGCTAGAAACGATTGAAAACACAGCTTTTTTTTAACCTTCACAGTGCACACATGCCTTCAAATATGTGTTAAGCGTTTATTTTTCCCCATGCAGTTGTAGAATGTGTTGCAGATTATGGCAAGCACAAAAAATAAGCATCTTGTAGCATATGCTGTAGATATAGTAACAGCTCTAAAGTGGTCTACTGCTTAAAATACAGGAATTACTTCAGTGTCAGAAATCTTCCAAGAACCTTAATTAAAGCTCCTTCCTTAACATTTCTTGAAGTAACTTCTTACATGGTCACTCCTGGGCTTTTTGCCCTCCTATCCCAAAGCTGCTTTGTGTGTGTTCAGCCTCCTTTCTGCGCCTTGTGCAGATAGCACAGTCCCTGGTCTGACCCAGCGAGCAATTTCATCGGGAGCAGGACTCCTCTTGACTTTTCTAAACTTTGGATCACCTGCGCTCGGGGCCTCAGCATCCACCACCCGGCTCCTTTCTCTCTTGGCATCAGTACTGCTTGAGTAACAACCATCGGTTTAATGCTTCAGAAGAGCAGGCAATTCAGAGGAAACCCCAACATTGTCTTTTTAAGGATGACCCTGGAACACTATCCTCACGTCTTGAAATAAAGGAAAACGAGTGTGAAGAACTCAGTCCACATCCACTTTTCCCTCTCTCCTCCCTTTACTGAAGTTCCTATTTCTACACCTCTGTTTTTTCTTGAAATTTCCAGGTTAATGCTGGTACCATATCATGAGAATTCGTGTTACCAGTGTCCTGGATGTGAGCACTGGGCTGTTGCTGGTTTACCGTGGCATTGTGTGAATGGCTGCAGACAAATTTTATGACTGGGTATTTAAGATCTTCGTATGTGTCAACCAAAACAGTGCATCTTTACATCAAGCAAAGAAGAGCAATACTTATATAAACAGTTGGAGAGCCAAGAGGCTCTGTGGATGTTGAGAGAACAAAAGGACGCTGCCATAAACTTGTGCCGTGAAATAGAAACCTCAGGTACTTCGTGTTCCTGTTCTGACTTTCCTGGGGGATGCAGAACTCTGTCAGATACTGGAACGACCTTCATGTGGTGCTCCAAGGAAATAGTGGTGAGCAGGGATCTATCCTGGACCGTGGTGCTGCCGCCTCCTCTGTGCAACCTGGGGAGAGATGAGCTGGACTCTTGGAGCAAACAGGCCCTGCCTGAGGAAAACAGGCACATTTCAGTGTTGAGCAGGTGTCATTCTGGTGTTTACGGCTTTTTGCACCTGTTAGAAGGCAGCAAATCACTCTATTTTACCTTTGATAGTGTGTCACATTAATTTGTAATGTGCTTTCCTAATATAGCTTAGGAAACTCTTCATAAATTATTGTTCATACCATATGCAACAGGTTGTATTTATATAGGCTGAGTTAAAACACTGGAGCAATTAAACTCCTACTCATCACATAATGTGTTTTTCCTGTCTTGTAGTGCCAAAAAAAAGGTGCTCAAAAGTATTGAGAGATGTGCTCATTTTCTCTGAGTCAATGGAAGTTGCTGCTGCTATTTTGGAACACACGATCATTAGGTATTCTTAGATGTATCTATATTTAAAGCCCAAAGCAGATGTTGGATGTTGAGACAACTTGTGGAAACTTGTATGTTGTCTGATTATTATTTTTTACCCGCACCCCCTGCTTTGGTTCATCTGTGGAAAGAGATTGCTTTCAGAAGAAAATGCTCTATTAGAGGTTAATTGTCCTTCATCAAAATTGTTTTTTTGACAAAGGATGTGCGAAAGTCTGTGGATGAGTTTATTAAAGTTTTCCATTAGATGATGTCATTTAAATGGTTCAGTAGATGTTCTTTGTTCTTCCTGTTATCAGCAAACTTGTTTTCCTATTTAACTTGGGAGAATATTTTAAATAATTGATGGATGATACTATTTAAAAATCTTCAAAATAATTCCTAGCAGATTCACAGAGGTAAACTCTTTGCCTTCTGCAGCTGTCAGAATGTCAGGGTGTGTCTGAGTGGTGCTGGTGTGCACACGTATACCCCAAACCAAGCGCGTGTGTCCGCACGTTCTGCCCGGACCCCAAGGGTGCTGTGCTCTTCTTTGCTTTCGGTAAATTGGAATCAAGGCCCTCGATGTAGAGCCATATATATAAAACAATAACTTTAATGCGTTTTGGCCACATTGCAGACATTCCAAAGTTTACTTCATTTGTGTTCCTGAGATCCTGTCATGCCAGAAAGACAAAGCCAACAAGGAGGGAATTTATTTTTTTTTATGATTTCACTCCTACAGTGCTTGGTCCCAAAATGAGCCAAAGGAGTGTTTCTTATGACTGACCTTTCTTTCCTCAACAAACCCAGATGGCTGTCTTTGGTTTGGGGGGCTTTTTCATCCTATTAACTCAGAGAAGAAGTGTATCTCCTGACACTTTTTAACATGTATTTGTTTTGTCTTTGGCGGTGGGGTGGTAAATCACCCAACTGTTACGACAGGGGTTAGCAGAAGCATCTGGTGATGCTGGCAGAGACATGGTTATAATAAAACAAATACAAATGAAAGGAGAGGAGAGGCTCATCAGTACACATGAAAGGTGTCTTGTGTTGCGGAGAAACTTCCGTTTGCTTTCAAATTCCTGTTACCTCACTAACTGCTGTCGCAGTGTAAAAAACGCTATTTCCAGTGTGTTTCCCTCTGCAGATGAAATTGGAACAGACACAGCAGAACAGTCGTAGAACATCACTTGCTCAAACAGAATTTGGAGTAGATTTACTGAACATTTGGGGTTTATAAGACATTGTGACAAATCTTATGAATTTCAGGAGCTCCAGTCCTGTACACCTGCTTTTTCTTTCTGCCTCTAGATGGAGGGGTCTTGTGATGTGACTCGGGAGATGAAGGCAGGAGCGTAACACAGGGCCCCAAGCCTGGGAGGGAAGGCCGCCTTCTCTGCTTGACCTTGCAGTTGTTTTTGTTCCCTGCTTTCATTTTGGATCAGACTGAGGTCCCTAGTTCAGTGAAGATGCTGATGAAGGTAAACTGTCTTCATCACTGCAGCTTCATCTAGCAAATCAGCTCGAGCAGTTTGTGAATAGATGATTAGAGAAAGGCTAATGCTGTCCAGGGCTTGGCAATGCCCAGTGCCCCTGCTTTTGGGAATATGGAGGTGGGATGCCCAAGGGGGTCTGTGACAAGCCAAGTAGGTCTGGCGGGCGTGTTGACCTCTGCAGGAGTGGCTGCTTCTGGCTCTGGGATCAGTTCAGCCAGGAAAAGGTGGGGGGAAAGTTTCTGGGGGGAGACAGCAGAAGCCATGGGAGGATTTGAGGGTTGCAGTGCGTGCTGAGCACACAGGGGCAGTGACACAATGGAAAAACAGCGAAGGTGATCCACTGCGAAGAGACTGCTGGGCAGAAATAAGGAGTTTGCTTGTTTCAACTAATACAAGAACAGCTCTGGTCTGCAGCTTTCAGTAAGTGGAGAATAGAAAATGACTCGGAGGAAGGATAAAAGTGATTTTTAGGGATGGAAAACAGCCTTCCCAATAAATGACATTAGGGGACCTCAGCAGAGTGAACATGAAGGAGCCGTTTGATCCTGTTCACCCAGGGAATGAGATGTTTGGTATTACAGGGTGCTTAACCTCGCAGGCAATTATGCGGAGATCCAGTGCTGAAAACTGAAGTTAAACAAATTCAAGCCAGAGAAGAGGTGTAAATTTTTAAAAATTAGGACAATTAGCATTTGAGCAGCTTACCAAAGGATGTGAAGGCTTCTCCATTACTTGCAGTCCTTAAATCAAGATCGGATGCTTGCCTGAGAGATAAAAATAACTACCAGCTATTTTTACAGCTTGATGCAGATTTGCTGAGTGAAGACATATGGCCTGTGTTATGCAGGATTTTTTTATACTAGGAAAAGGAGAATTGTAAGGAGCGTGAGCTCTGTGTGTATAATTGTTACCTATGAAGGTAGTAATTGAGAAAAAAAAAGTGTTCCTTCTGTAGAGATCATGTTTTCCTTGGAATTATGTATCAGTTGGAGCCATTGATACTCTTTCACTTTTCTCACCTGCAGACTTAAATGCTACTGGCTTTGGTTTTTCATGTTTTATTCTGTATGGAATTAAGCAGTTATTGATATTTCTGATTCTGCTTCCAGATTCTTACATTTAGCATGCTTTATACTAACACATTTGAATTACAAACACTGAAGCAGTGTTTAACAAACAGACACACAAAAAACAACCAAAACCCCAACACTGTTTCCTTTTGAAATTAAAATGTAAATAATATCCCCAAATTTTATATGGAAAATCAAAACATAAAACTGATTCCATGTTTCCTTAGATTATTCTGACAGCCTGAATTAACTGGGGTGTGTATACGTAGTATCTTAGCCTACAGATCTCACATGTATCCATCTACAAAAAGAGAAGAGCACATCTTAAGAAGTTTCAGCTGAAAGGACGAGGTAGCAACCATCTGGTTTACTGACAGATTGTGCCCAGCTTTAGATGCACTTTATTTTCGACAATGACTCCGTTAGGGGTGGCAGGTGTGGGTAAAGTGGGCAGAAAACCTGGGCCGTAGAACTCCAGGAGGGACAAGCAGACACCCACTTGGGCACCCATCTGCTGTCTGCCGGGGCTGTAAGGCGGGTGCTGTTGCTGGACAGATGATTTGAACCAGCGGCTGCTTCACTCCCAGCCAAACACTTCAGCTAATTCATCACTGGGCTTCGGTTGTACAAACTTAAAAGGTTAAGGCAGTAAATAGTTTATGGCCACTGAGGACTGTTGAACATTGATCACCGTTGACTTTGCTCTGATTAGATGTAACTTCTTTTGAAATCTGCTCTGTAGGTTTAGTCTGAGAGCAGGGTAATTGCCACAAGGGCTTAAAATGTGAAAGCAGACAGTTCCTCTTCCTTAAAAAGGTGAAGTCTTGTAAGCTTAGACTCTAACCCCACCAGCAGCTCCACCAGGATAGAGATGCTTGTGCATGGGTTGCTGTGTGTGCCTGTGAGGTTCAAATTTAGCTCTCTTTAAGCCGAGGTTCTTTATATTTACATCATCTATTAATCTTTCAGTCAAAGCCTGCTAATACAGAACCATAAAATATAAGAGACTTTGGAGGAATTTGAGCCTGTTGATTTGTTGTTCTGTAGCATATTACATAAAAATGTAAACTTTTAAAGCAGACTTACAGTCTGGAGATTGTGCTGAGCAGATCTGGAGCTAGTTATCTGTGACATCTGCAGTGTTTTGTTCCAAAAATAAAAATGTCACTTCAAGTTGCAAAGAAAGGGAGCTGAAATGTCACTTGATATATCATCAATGGAATTTTTAAGTTCAGATAAATACTTTTGTTAAATATACTGGAATATCATAAGTAAATTCCAAGCCACAGTTTTAAATGTATGAATACTTTGCTTCAGGTTTGAAGAAAAAGGGAAATCAAAACATGAAAATCAAATTCCCATACTTAACAAGTTTCCATAAAGTTCAAGACCAAAGCAGTGAAGTGAGAGGGGCAAAGCTGCTGGTGAGCAGTCCGTTGCTTTCTCTCGTGGGCCTTTCTCTCGACGAGCAAACAGTGCCTCAGACTTGCCAGCTGTGAGACTTTCAGTTCATCTTTACCATGGAACGTCACAGTTTTGTCCTCTGTTAGCTGGAGCTGTGAGCTGATGATGGATGAACCGTAGACTCATTGTGTTAGAAATACTTCTCCCATTTTAAAAGCTCAGCCCCTCCTTGACAAGGCAGCCCCCCCTTCTTGTAACAATAGAAGAAACGTCGCGGAGTCAGAGTTCGGCTCTGGTGAAAGGCTTCAGTCAAGGGTTTGATGAATAGCAGAGGGAAATGTGAGAAAAATAGTGTGACAGCTAGAAACTTTTTGTTATCCCCTCTTTGAATGATTTGAACTGTAATTTGTCCAGTGCATTTCAAGTGAGTTGAAATGCAGAGAGCGTAATTTTCACCTGAGAGATATTTCAAGGATGAACTTGCAGACTTAAAGAGACAAAGAATGACTCTGAACTGAAGCTCGTACTAAGACACGTATTTTAGAGCAACTGTTGCATGTCATCTGCACTGAAAACAGCTTCACTTTTGCCATTGCTAGTGGATCTGAAGAAAATAAATATTTGTAACAGACTCCTGAGATGAAGTGTGTCTGTGCTCTTTACAGTGCCATCAGCATACTAGGCCTTTAGGTGCTGCATACTATGCAGAGGCATCAGTGATTCTCACTTTTAAAAATACAATGCTTCCTAGCATCATCTACTTAATTTTTCAGGGAAAGACTTTTACAAGAACATACAGAGAGTATAAACCATCAGTGCTCTCTAATGCTACCTGTTAACACTACAAGCAATAAGAAAAGCTGTAGTTGTATGGCAGTAGAGCTGTCAGATGATGCTGCAGGTTTAAGGATAGCGTAGTTTATCAGAATTTTCTGAGTTATTGCCTTTACAGGATGAGGTTTAATCTGTGTTTTTTTTCCTTTATTGCACTGTCATGAGATGTGACTTCTTTTTACTCATGCTGTTAATCAGGAAAAAAAAAGATAACTCTACAGTTTACCATTAAGGGTTTACTGATGTAAACAATCAACCTTCTGTTTTTCAGGCAGTTCAGAAATGCACCTCTCTGCCTTTCCTTTTCCTCCCACCCAACAGAGGAGCAGGACAGACAGTTCTCCAGGGTGTGGTGATCAGGAGATAATAGGAGCCCTGAGGGATTTGAGACACTTGGGTGCCTTTCATACCTTGTAGCTGTCCAAGGATGAGATTTTCACACGAAGGCTCCACCCTACCATATTTTATTTTATTTTTATTGCATAAATCAGTCTGTGTGCTTAGGGATCATTTATCATTTTCCTAATATTCACCAGAGTACAAACAGTACTGTTCTCGTTCCATTCAGCCTCCTTATTTCTCCCTCCTCCTGCTCAAAAAAAAAAGTTGGCAAGATGCTAAAATTATATAATGGCGGTTTTGTATTTAATGCAGGAATCGTACGTTATCCTAAAAACCTTTCACCCTTGAGTACGCTTTGTACTTCTGAGAACATGATATATGGCTGAATAGTGCACTTAGCAACCATGACTTCATTTAAATCTTTCAGTTTCTGAGAAAGGGATTACTGCCTAGAACCGAGCTGGTATTAAAAATACTTATTTTCAGATGCAACTGCAGTTTAACCTCAGCTGAAACTTGTGTGTTGAGAGAGCACTCCTGCAGCATGAGAGCTGTTAAAGTACATAGGAGCAGAAAGTGAAGTGCTGAGACTTTGCTTTCGTGCCAAAACTTTTTCATTTTTTACCAATTACAGAAATCTTCATCAGTACGGGCGATTTGCATTTCTCAGCCTGCCCAGCACAGCATCTTTGGTGTACACCAGTGATGCGTTAACTTGTTTCCAAACTCCCATCTGACTCTTGAGCAATTTCCTCTGCTTCTCTGTCTAACAGGCAGCACCAGTATGTTTCTCCCCACATTCTTGCAGTTCCTTGACAGAACTTCTTGTATCCCAGGTGAGGATGCTCAGAGCCCCAAAGCAGCCTGGGGTCGGTACTCTGGAAATTGGCTAAAGCTCCTGCTGTGGCCACACACCAGATGTAGTGTTCTTAGCTGATGTCAGGGTTGTGTTGCAACCATCGGTCTTGACTCTCAGGGGCGTGCAGAAGTGCTAAAGATTCCCCCTTTGCATACCTGCATTTACGGGCAACTCGGTGTTATGACCTCTTCATTGGTTTGTGATACAACTTGCAGAATGAACTTGATTTTTATTTCCCCCCCTCGCCCGATTGACAAGCTCTGGAAACAATTTCCTTAGTTTCAGTTCAGTTCTTGTGAATTCTGCTTGCTTGGAAGGACATGGGAAGGTTGTGTTCTAGAAGCTTGCAGGCATATAGAGAAAACATGTTTGGAAAGCAAGACAGGTTGAAAATATCCTGAGATAGATTTATAGGTTTCCTTCCAGATTTATTTCTCCATAAGATAAGTGCACCCTTGTTGGCATGGGCTTATGATCCTGCCATTTCTTGACTGAGATATGCGTGAGTCATTCAGAAAAGAAAAAGCGTGATTGAAAAGTGCTAATTGAGATAAAATATTTGCATACAATAGAGACGTGGCATCTGCCTGAGGTACACATTCTTTTAACACTAAAATGCAGCCATGCACAATTTTTCAGACTTCACCTTATTCACGAAGCTTGATGTTCCCACTGATTGCATCCAATGATTTGTTCACCACACTTTGGCAACTTGGTCTTCTCTCCCACATTGCTTTTCAAACATGCCTCATCCTGAGGCTGCAAAATTCACTTTGAAAGCTGATGGAGATTCCTCTATGCCAGTACAGCTGCTCTGGAGTGGGGGGTGGTCACTCCTGTACGGCCGAGGAGGAGCACTGTCCTGTAGGTGTGTGTCAGCGAGGTCTCTGGTCACTTCTAGCACTACAAGAGACAAAATTCAATACTCTCTTAGGGCACGGGCAGATGGGCTAAAGTAATACAGTGTGTGTTTGTGGGGGCAGGAGCAGGAACTCCCAAATCAGGGGAGCTTTTTGGTCCATCCCATTTGGTTCATGGGATTAGATGACCCCCATGCCCATATTTCCTCAGTGGTTCACCTTGCCCTCCCAGTGAAGAGCAGCTCTTGTTCCAAGTCCTCTTCTCTCTGTCAGAGCCCGGGAGACAGGTGAAAACCAGAGCTGAGGTTAGTGTTGTGGGTCACAGGGCCCAAATCAGGCACAATGTTCTGCTTCAATTTATGATGACCATGAGTGCCAAACCTGCCTTTTAGAATTAATGCCTGTACATTATTTTCTAAGAGTTGTAGTGGAGAGGCTTTAGTAGCCAATAATAAATATGAAAATAAAAGTAAAGGGGGTGCCAGCAGAAAATTTGCAGACTGATGCATTTTCTGAGAGCATCATCCTGCTTATTCAGAAAAGGGAGAAATAACATTTAACCAGAGGGTCTCACTGCTTTAGGCTTTCTGCCCCTTAGCCTTTTCCCCCTTGCCCCACACACCTGTTGAGACACAGCTTTTTATCCAATTCATCACACAGGTTTCTTTCTAGCTGCCCACCCACATGCTTCCAGCTGAGGCAGACGAGTTGAGTAGAACACTTTATGCAGGGGATCACCTTTGAGTTCAGAGCACTTGCTGCCGTGTAGAAAACAGCAGCGTCCTTCCTTAGAGGATGCAAGTGGACAAGACGTGAGGCTCATGGCTTCTTAAGTATTGAAACCACATTAAAATCTGGGTGCCAGCAGTGGGGATAGCAGTGCATCCACTCCTGTGGCTTCTACACGGGGTGAAGAATTAGCACAGTCCACTTTGAGGTATGTAATCGCTGCCCTCCCCACCCCCCTGAAATGGAATGATAAAATAGGTGTTACTGCAGTGAATGTACTGCAGACTGTTTCTACAGGTTTAATACGTCATTCCAAACAAAGCCATCATCAGCTACTCTGTTTGTGGATGCTATTAATACCCTGATTTTAACATTAATCCCATGCAGTGCCTGCACATGCACTGCAGGTGAGGGTATTAATGCTCATCTGCTATGGCTCACCCACTTGAGCATTGCAAGGTTTTATTGGGTTTGTTCTTTGCAATTTTAATAAATTTAAAGAGCTCAGTGGTTTTCGTTTAGGGCAATTATAAACCTCAGACAACTGTATTTATTTAAAGAATGTTTCTTAATGTCAGCTGTTCTCAAGAACAAGGGAAAGGTAAAGATTGCTGCTGGTTTTGTGGAGGGGAAAAAAACATTAATTGGTTTTGGAATTGTTGTCGTTTCTTTGAGAAAGATTTGGAGTGAAAATTCATAGAAGATGACCTTATGCAATGCAAGAAATGCATTTTTTTCCCACTGTTCAAAAAAAGAAAACTGAAAAAGAAACACCCTGGGGACTTATTTCTGGGCATGCTGTTGCATGTCCATTCATTTTCCTAGTCACTCCTGCCGGAGAGCTGGAGTAGGAACTGGGAAGGTGGCAACTCTGAGAGCATGTCTCGTGTCAGTATATACATATCCATCCCAGCTTGCCCAGTGCAATTAGCCATCCCAGTTTAATTCATAGTGCACATGGAGTGAAAATGAACAAAAGCCCCAGAAATTAATTATGTGTAAGCCAGAGGTGTGCTGAAAACATTTCTGCTGAGAAGAGGGTGTAGTTTTGGGTTGCTTTATTGCAAACTAGAAAGTAGAACTAGCTCTGTGGGGGTATAACTTCAGGAAGAATTGTGATTGGAGCCCATGGTGAATGAGGGGAGAGTAGGAACTCTCTGAGGAGAGTGTTGGGAGTTTTTATGTATGTGTGGTATCTCTATAGGTGCTCTATTCAGAGTGTGTGCAGCTTGGTCAGAATGACTTCCATGACTTAACCAAAAGTCAGTCATTTTTCTCATCTTTTTATCATGAGCTGTGCTACATCAGTTACTAGGTGGGTATAGCACAGAAAGCCAACCCAAAATAGTGACAATAGAATCTGGAGATCTGGCCAGACAATTGCTGGTAGATAATGTGTGGGGAGAGGGGAAAAAGTAACCAAAAAATTGACTTCTGTTAAAAAGAAGTTTACATTTTTATAGGCAGTTTTAAATTTGAATTTGAAAAAGTTGAGAAATGATTCTACAGAGACTCTGTATTTGTTCAGTACATTTTATTTCCAGATTAAATGATCTTAAGGAAAAAAAAAGATCCTAGTCCATATTCAGATCTGTCAAAAATTGAAATCATAAAGCAGAGGGGCAGTGAAGATTTGCTGAGTTTTGTGGGATTCACTTTCTTTTTTCTTTCTGCTTGTGATGATGTTTCTATCACTTCTGTGTGGAAATCTGTGTTCTGAAAGCATCGAGGAAGCAAGGATGAAAGTGTTTTGGTTTTTTTTTTAAGCCATCCGAGGTGGGGGGAAAAAAAATACTATAACCTGGCTGTCATGTTAGAATTTTAAATAACCTGTGCATTTAAATTCATTTCCTTATATGTGAAAGCGAGTAAAAATGGTGTTATTTCTTTCAAAGCAACTGCATTCCCTGCATGCATTTTATTCATAGCTCTCTAATCCCTTGGTACCTATAAAGCAAAATGAATTGGCTATCTTCTTACAGCTCCCTTTGAGTGTTCTCTGGTGACTCTGCTAGTTGCCCCTTTTTCTTTCTACTAAATAGCACTGAAAGCTTCTAGCACAGCTGGACTCAGTATGCAGGAAAGCTTTTAGGGTATTACGGTGTCGCTAGCCATGGAAGATACAAAATGGGAAGCATCAAAACCAATCCTGATTTTGCTGCAAGTGCCTTGCATCTAAAAACTTGGGTAAAGGTGTACAGTGTTGAGATGATCCCTGACCAAAGTCATGCTGAAGATGAATAAGAATTGATGCTTCTTTTCTGAAAGCTTATTTTATAATCTCTGATTTGAAACTGAAGACTTTGAACAGTGCGTTGGAGGTTGTTCTGCAAGATAAATCCCTTGCATCACATAACCCTGACAACTCTCCAGTTCCACCAAGTAATAACAAATGGATGAGAAGATGAGGAAAACTAATGGAGAGGTTACATTTTTGTGACAAGGGCTTATGGCCATACTGAATCTCGTGTGCTGTGATACCCATCCTCCTCCTCTGCTTTGTTTTTTCTTTACTATCGCATCTGTACATCCTCTATCTAAAGCTCTTCTGTGGAGGAGATATACTGAATAGCAGGTTGGACTATATGCCTCTGAAAAGCTGCTGTGAGCAGCTCTGCTCCACAGCAGAAATCGCTGTCGTTCTGCAAGCGGAGGCCTCGCTTGTGCACCCTGCACATCCGTGTTCTGTTCATCAGGTGGTGCCGCCTTTCCGAGCACTGAACCACACTGCAGTGGTCCTATCTCCCCATCTTCTTAGAACTGCAACAGCTGAGTTTGGGAACAATTTCTGTCTGTCACCTGGACCAGCTTTTTCCACAGAGCAGGGCCAGTTTACAGCAGGAGCCTCAGGGCTACAACTGATTTGAGTCTTGAGCGTCTCCAAGGGTGGAGACGCCAACAGCTCATCTGCCCAACCTGTTTCAGTGTTAGACTACCCATGTTGTGAACATTTTTCCTAATATCTAACTGTAATTTCTCATGTTTCAACTTGCTTCCATTGCCTTTTGACCTGTCTCTGGGCAACCCTCTTCTAATCCAGTCTGTTACATTCTCTTAATCCACTAAATTAGCTTGTCAATAAGCATTAACAAACATAATTAACAAGTTACAAATTACCTCTACTGTAATCTGTTCCTAAACACACCTTTCAATCCACAGTCAACAGCCATGACAACTGTACAGTCTGTAGCAGTTTGTTTCATTGAGATGGAGAATGGATATTCCACTTTAAGGATGGTGGCATCAGAATTTTGGAAATAATAAGCAACTGGTGGTTATTCTCTGCCCTGTAACTGGCGAGGTATCTGCCAGCATTAGAGGTGACGGTGACTGTGATGACCTCGTGAGCCAGATTTACACCTGTGCCTGCTGTTTGCCTTGGAGGGGTCCCTTTTGAAAGACATGGAATAATCAATCCATCTATCAACCTCTACTAGACTGATAAATATAAAACTTTAACTACTCAGGGAGTATTTCTCCAGGCTCATTTTCTGCTTTGGGTTGATTTCCCCCCCCACCCCAGTGAAAAGCCAGCAGTAGTATTGCTGTAGCATTATCTACTTTTGAACTGATCATTTTATTTGTTCTGTTTTATTACTGTGTGAACAGGGAAAGAAATATGGAAGAAGTCAAATCTACAGCAGGCATATTCCTTTTCTCCAGAATTTCAGTCATTTTCTCAGTTAAGTTTCTATTTAGCTAAGAAATTGAATAGGGCTTTAAGAGTGTTGCTTAATAAGCAGTTCAGAGATATTCAATGTTGTTTTTTTTTTAATGTAGCAATGAATATATAGCTGTTTAGAGGATTTTTGTATCTTTCAACTACTTTTTTTGGGTGAGAGGGCAATGAGATTCTGAGCTAAGGCTTTGGGGGGACGAGGAACTGTCGTATTCTCCTAGAAGGTTACCTGACGTTTCTATAGGCATACAGGTTCTTCCCCCATCATCTTGACACCCCCCAGCTCACCCCAAATTCTTTGGATTTCCTAAAAGTCCCTACCTTGTTGTTGTGCTGGGTTTTGTTGTGTGTTTTTTGTTTTTTTTTTTCCAGTGTGTCAGACTTCACAGGGCTGCCTGGCCCGTGGTCTGTGTTGGATTTAGCAGCTGGAATGCTACGCTCTTCATGCCTGTTCCTGGGGGCTGAGCAGTTTGTTCACTGAGGTGACAGAAGTGATCCCAGTGGTTTCTATTGGCAGTGGAAGGTACACTGAATATTCAGAGCAAACAGAACTGATTTTAAAGAATACAAAAAAAGTAACTGCTGTGAAACTTGTGAGAACTGAAACATTTCTGAACTGAAAGCATTTTGTGATTTGCTTCTCAGGTGTAAACCTTTCATAATGCTTAAAGAGACATCACATCTATCTTCTGCTCTGATAATACTAAAGAATCTACTCTAAGCTTTTTCAAGGGAGCAAGGATGCTTATTTTAACATTATAGTTAGGTTAGCCACCTTTGCTTTTATAGTGAAAGAAGAATTTATATTACCCGATTTCGTCCTGAGGCTTCACATTAGCTTCCCTTCTGTGACACCAGCCTTCCAGAAATCCCATCCTCTGAAACTGAGAAGGCTGTAAGAAGAAGCTGAGATTTCAAATCGCTATTTGTATCCTCAGGTAGAGCACTGGAGGGTATTCTGCTAGCACAAACTGGTTTTGGTTGGAAGGTAATAGTTAATGTGGTGCAGAACATCTGTTGGGTTGTTCCAAATGACAAAGCAGAGATGAAGGATCTCACAACACCAAACCTCTGTGCTGAATTGATCATTATTTTCAGAATATCACTGCTGTTGACAACACATCGGTCAGAAGCAGTATTTTAAAGTCTGCAGACTTGTCTATAGTACTTATAGACATGATAGGAATGTGTTCTTGAGAAGGGTAAGACCCACGTGTTTTCATTTAGGTAGCTTTCAGTAAGCTTCTAAATCTTGTTAAAGACCTTGCTAAGCTTGGTTTTGAATGATCTGTTGGGAAACATCATATTTAAAACATTGGTCTGTTAAATTTAAATGTCTTGTAGAGATTGAATCTGACTGTTATAAAGAAAGAAATGGGAGGGGAGAAACAAGAGTTCAAAGTCAAAAGGTAGAAACCAGCTCACAAAACTCGTGGAGCTGTGAAAACATCGTTCAGTGTATTCATGTTGTGTCCTGTGATTCTAGGAAGGTTATAACTAACAGAGCTATGCTTTTCTCAAGAAAATTTTATCCCATAGGATGGTAAAAGGTAAGCCTTGCTGTGGAAATATTTACTTGCCCAAGAATGTATTTGCAGTGTATTATGTTAGGGATGAATCCAGCAGAGGATTTTCCCTGCTCCAGTCATTACAAAAACTCCTGGTGTTGGCTTCAAGAAATGGTTGTTGGTTGCACGGTTTGCTTTACGCCGCTGGCAGGAGCTGACAGGTTGGGATGTTTGAGGCTAGGACGGTGCATCTGTCTTAGGTAGCTAAATTAAAAAACTAGTGTGTATGTAGTTACACATGATCAAAACATGATCAGGAGTGTCTCCATGAGGCTTTCCACTCGCTCGCCACTGTTGGTGTACAGGGAGATGAGCTGTCTGATTCAGAGACTGTTGTTATGAATCAGGCTGTTTGAAAGCTCTCATCTGTAGGCGTTACCTAAGCTCTTTTTTTCCTCTGTATAAATGTTTAATTTGTCAGGAAGTGTGTCTTGTTTTCAGCCTCCAGACACCTGCCTTTACAAGCATTTCCATGAAGCTTTTACACTCCTAGGTAATCCCACTGTCCTCAGTGCTCCAGTGCATAACATCTATTGAATCCGATTCTGTAGGTGGTTCTTGAACTCGGACCCCGGACTGGTTCTGGTTGTGCACACATCTCAGTTCTCTCTTGCACATGCCTCTTAAACACATCCCCGAGTAATTATTTTTTTTTTACTCCACTATTCCTGGTGATCTAGCATAAAATAACATGTATAAGGAGAGGGAAAGAATGTAGTAGTGGATGACTCAGCACTTTCTCCTGCTCTGTCCTGCTTCATTTGTACCTACTTAATCCAGTATTAGTAAAACTCTTTTACATTGCTAACTTTGTATTAGAATGACATTAAAATCCAGTGTGCATTTACCAGTGTTTGCCATGTTGCTGCCCCTACACTACGCACAGTGTCTAAACAGTCCAAGTTTCTGGTGTAGGAGGTTTTAGTGGATAAACCCATTCTTTATTTCCACGGATGCCCTACTAGTCTAACCTGCAGTCCATAATGAAGCAAGTTGAGTGGTCTGGGTCCTGTCCCTGGTGAAAACAGTCGGTGTTACAACAGTACCAACCAGACTGAAAGCGGGTGCTGTCAGCTCGGGGACACTGCGGCCCGGCCAGCATGGAGGCACAGTTACCTCACACCCCTGGGAGTGATTTTTCTGGGGGAAGACTGAGGTCATACATGAGGCAACAGGGAAAAATCACCTCTTGTGAAACTGGTCTCTGCATCAGCCAGGGAGAGCTGTTCCCAGTGCTGCCACCACAGGCTCATTGCTTTCTCTGGGTAGGAGGTTTACTAATCTGGGATCTCTGATTCAAGACCACCTCTGTTATCTGTGGTATTTACTTTGGAGCAGAACACATAAGGAAAATACTGGCATATCAGGGTGGTGTTTTTATTAGGTTATTTGTTGTAAACAATTCCTTAATGTAGGTAAATTCCCAATTCTGCTACAATTAGTGTTTTGCCTTCAGTTAGAGAGCGGGGATGTGACTGTGATTCTGTGAAGGTGCTAGCCATGTGGTAAATAGACCAATTTATGTTCATTAGTGCATTACTGACTGTATCACCTGCTCATTAAGATGTTTTCCCCAGAGTTACTCATACAGCAACTGTGAGAGCTACTCTGAAGCTGAGACACCTCAAGTGGCTGTCCTCTTTGTGCCAAATGGATTAAAACAAAAAGTGCTCTGCACTTCTCAGTAGATCCATGCTCAATTTCAGCTAGGCCATACCAGGTTAACAAGCCAAAGTATCAGGTTTGGGGATTTTTTTTCTTTTGGTTAAAACCAAAATAAAGACAAAGTTTGGTTTTGTTCATAACCAGTAGCTCTTTCAGGTCAAAACTGTGTGGGAATGTTTTTATTTTGGAGCACAGTAACACAATTCAGATTATTTCATACCTGTATTGAATTAACCATAAATGAAATTCAGATTAATCTGATTGGTTTTATTTCTTCTCTGTCTAAATAAGCCTTAAACCTTTAGTGATTACTGAATGGGGAAAGTGGCTTAACAGGAGGAACGAATACAGGGCTATCTGTCTGAGTCTGCAGGGAGCCTGAAAACCTATCTGGCAAGTGACAGGTTTCCTGCTGTTTTGACTGTGGCAGCTCAGCTGTGGCGACCTACCCTCTGCTCCATCAGCGGCTGCCCTGCCAGTGAGGACTAATGACGGGAGGGGATCATGGATTTGTACTTTGCGGCCGTGGCAGTGTCCTGCTCACCTCTAGCCTAGACCAGGCAAGGAGACTGTCACGCTGCTGTCTCTCTAGAGCTCCTTCCTGAACGTCACTCGCCAGCTGGAGGGGACGTAGGGAGAGTCATTCCTCCTTGGGCCGGGGCAGTGGAGGAGATTTCTCGAAAGGTCCATTCGCCTTTCATTTTTTTATAACATTGGCAGTATGATGGGGAACACGTTTTTGAAAACTGGCATACAGAGAAAAATCCCTGGACTCCAGGGATTTCCAGGATGTAGAAGGAGGGAGGAAAGTTCATCCTCATAAAGATAACTGAGAACTTCTGGAGAGGGGAGAGAAAGAGGAGTCTTCGGCCAGCGGTGTGCCTGGGTTGATAGTTGTACTTTAAAGTATTTGTCAGCTGTTTGGTTTCTTCTGTATACCTCCACCCTTTGCTCTCCCATTTCTCCATCCCCCTAACCCCTTTGTGAAAGCCACAGCTCTGGTGCACCATAGTCACGCGGGGCAGGGAGTCTCATTTGATGGCATGCATTTCCAGTCTTCTCTCCATTTTGATGTGTGTTTAAATCGCAAAACTTCGGAGCGTCTTTAAAGTTTGTGTTTTTCTAAAGTATATGCTTAAGCTGTCGTGCTGTCAATCGAACCTAATTTTTTTTTTTTAAATATAGTATGGACAACTTTAACAGAATTGAAGTGTGTCAAAGATATTAAGCCCAAGTGAATATTGTGCAAATTGGCAGCTGTGGCAATGAGCGGGTGCCCCACAATGCTCCTGCTGTGGGGAGGCTCACCCCTGGCTTCCAGCTCAAAAATAATCCTGAGAGGGATCCCTGAGGGATCAGGGAACAGTCTCTTGGTTCTGCTATTTATGGAACTGCTTGTTTATTCTTAGAAATCCTCTGAGGGTACTTTTGTAAACTGAGCATCTACTGCGTACAAAAGTGTCTCAATGGTCTGTAACAAGTGTTGTATTACTTTGTGTGGTTGTACATGATCACAGCATGTCCTGGTTCCCCCAGTGAAATTGGTGGGTTTTTATTTCTTTCTCTCCCCAAGATTTCTTTCGACCTCGCAGAATATACTGCGGATGTTGATGGGGTTGGCACTTTACGGCTCCTCGATGCTATTAAGACCTGCGGCCTTATCAACTCTGTGAAGTTCTACCAGGCCTCCACCAGTGAACTCTTTGGAAAAGTGCAAGAAATCCCACAGAAGGAGACCACCCCTTTTTACCCACGGTCGCCTTACGGTGAGGATGGCTGATGGTGTGTGTGTAGTGTCTGTCTGTCTGCCTGCTCTCCCAGCTCATGTCTCAGGGCTGAAGTCATTTGGGTGTGAGATGAGAATGATGATAGAGCTAAAGTGACTAGACATGTCGAGAGGCATACCTCTATGAATTACTGTATAAAAAGTATTTGCTGCCATTGCCCGGGGGTTGGAAATTAGCATCTCACTTCACAAGACCGTGTTCATTCAGCTCAGAGTAGAGAGCTCTCGAGGAGGGGGGGTAGAGTGGCTCTTCCTTCACAAAGGGTTGGGAGATACTACTGAAGCGATAAGGTTTTATATTTTTTGTTACGTAGATGAAAAAAATCCCAAGAGCTCACTTCTTCCTTCATGAACTCACATGAAATTTGAAACACTTATTAAAGCAATGAGCGTGGAGGAATTTGGTGATAAAGTTTCAAATCAATTTGAGTGCTAAGGCACCAGATTTTCACTTTTATTCCTCCAAAGTAATTTTTATTTTTTTTTAATAGTATTAGCAGAGGTCACCACAGTGGCATATTTCACACGCTCTGGCTGTGTTAACTATATTGTAAAAGAAAAAGTGCTGCTCTTGAGTCTGTGTAAGAAAACAAGTGAGAAAGTGCCCTAACGCTTCCTGGCCAGTTCAGAGGCTGCACAGAAAAGGAGCATTTTCCTGTTCAGCTGCTGTTTATTGGGCTGTATATTGTTTCCACATGAAATGTGACACATAGAGGGAATGAATCGAATCCTAATGCCCTCCGCTGCTGAAATGTGGGCTTCTCCCCACTTGTGAGTGAGATGTGTGTGTGAGTCTGTCTGGGCTGCGTGCAGGCAGAGCAGATGTACAATTATTTGCCACTCTTTTGTAGGAGCAGCAAAGCTGTATGCCTACTGGATCGTGGTGAACTTCAGAGAGGCCTACAACCTCTTCGCTGTGAACGGCATCCTCTTCAATCATGAAAGCCCCAGGAGAGGTTAGAAAATCCAAGTGAAACCGTTCCCAACTTTGCGGACATGTGACCGGAAAAATGAAGCAATGCATCTGCAGGTTTCAGTTAAACTTGAAAAAGAATTCTGTAGGGAGGGTACGATGACTTGTAGGCTGCTCCAGGCATTCAGAGCAGCCCCCTGGGCATCCTCAGAGCCTGCAGAACAGCAGCTTTCCCTTTTGAGCATCATATTCCCCTCTGTAGCCTTCTGACGCTGCAGGGAGGCTGGTGCATCTGACCTCATGTGTCAGTGCTCTCGAGAGATGGCAATAGCATCTCTACATCCCCGAGTTTTCTTGTGCCCTTGGTGATAAGTTAAGGCTAACGTGTTAAAATGACACATTACAAGGCAGTTTTCCTAAACATTTAGATGGGCAACTGCACAACAGATGCAATTTCAGGTGTGACTTGTACTCATGTTTATTTGTGTGTAAATGTCAAATTAGGAGGCAGAAGTAACAGACCCTTTAGATGCATAAGACTAATTGGTACGGTCTGGTGTGTTTTGCAAAACGTGTGGATTATGGCCCACGCCTTCTGACAAGATGGCTTTTAACACATGGCTTTAAAATGCCTTTCTGTTTAATCCGTAATAGCAATGCAGCTTAAATTCCACTTAATCATCCCTTTTCCTCCTGCAGTACTTTATGAACAATTAATACTGGCAGTTAGTTTGAGTAAGAGTGCATGGTTGATTAAAAGTCTCTTATACAATGATAGTTTTCCTCTGCCCTTATATACTTTGACTGTAGAAAGCACTCTGAAATTGAATTTTAACACAGAAAACTGGATTCTCAGTGGAGAAGCCTTTTATTGTGGTCTGTTTCTAAAGGTAAAAGGAATTCAAGTTTTACAGGAATGCAATTATATAAATTATAGTCTGGCACAAAATATAATAATTTTAATCATACTTACAAAATATAATAATATACAAATATTATTTTATACAATATAATACTATAATTGGAACTCTGCTTAAAAAAAAAAGGTGTCGGGGGGGAGGAATCGTGTCAATAGGATTTAAATATTGATTTCAGTCCTTGGGAGTTACAGCTGCAAAACCTACATGGGGTAGGCAGCATTTGCAGTCAGTGGTGCCTTGCATGGTGGTAGAGGTTGGTGGGTCAGTTCAGTGGAGCAGATGACAGTACAAGTTCAAAATGGAGATAATCAAATTCACCAGTTTGTTCCATTTAGAAGTCCTAATGCTTTGCTTTCTTTTAAACAGCTTTCTGTGACACATTATTGGTGTGCTGTAAACTGATGTCCAGATTGCTCTGAGTGATCTTTATGGAATTAAAACATTCTGACCCTCATAAAGAATGAGGGGATATGCAATGACAAATATTTGCTTGGCGTGACTTCTGGTAACACTGAGCTACAAGATGAGATGGAATCTCCAGGAACACCTTTACCATTTGTGCTGCTTCCTTATAGGCTTGTGCCATCCTGAAGGAGGAAACTCCTCGGTGCTTGATGTTGGTTTGATCCCTCTGACATTTGTTCCAGCTTTGACACTGCTGCAGTGGAGACTTCACCCCAAAGTCTCTTGTCAACACATTTAAAGTCCCTGCGGAGAGCCCAAGTCTGTGCTTTGAAGTCTCAGGCTATAGTTTTGGTTGTGTGTATGTGATGGGTGCAGTTTTAACCCTTTATGCCACCGACAGGAATCTTGTCTCAGAAATGGTTTTGGCTGGCGCCATTTGCCTTCAGGGGAGGAGGTGCCCTGAGAGCAACTGAAGCCATAGCCCAGGGCCATTTGCTTGGTGTTTTATGGGAGAGAGTCTGAAAATGTGTACTGAGAAGAAAATGGAAGAAAAAGAGCTCTGAGGTTGTTTCTTAGTAGCCATTCTTCACTTTCCTAATGCTTTTGAGGGCTGCACAGGTGCTTTGGGAGGAAAAGAGGATTTAGCTGACATTTCTAATTCCTGTGCAGAGATCGTAACATACACAGAAGTTTTAAAATGCCTTATGGTTTGGCCTTTTTTATGTTACTTTACTGATTTCAGAGATTGGGAATAATTCAACTAATGTATATTTTATTCCAGTGTTCCATAACATTATTCCGGTTGGTTTAGTGTTGCACTGAATTGACGGAATACAGTGTCCCCCGCAAGGCCCAGTGCTGGGGAATCGGTGGAGAGCAGCGGCTGTGGCGTTGCCGCTTGCTGATGTGCAGAGTTGAACTGCGCCAGCAGACACGGTGGATTTTTTTTCCCTGCATCTGAAGTGTTAATCATACTTCTGAAAATTTCTGTAAGCTCTCTGTAGTGAATGTATTTATAGGGAAAGACAGTGAAAAGGCACGTCCTCGTCCTTCTCGTGGGCAGGGATCCGCGAGGCGCGTTACGCTGTGAGGCGGTGCTGGCACGAACAGGATGTATTTTTGGTACCAGGCACCCGGTGTTGTGGCCTGGGATCGACTGCAGAAGTGTTTGTGTTTGAAGTACCGGTGCTTGTGGTGAAGGAGGGTGAACTTCGGTTGTCTGCCAAAGGGCTGTTAGCAGCTGGTCGCTGAGGCTGAATTGAGCAGGTAACTGTAAATACAGAGTTCACTGCACGATCTCTTTGCACACCCTGTTCAGCCATTGTACTGCTGGGGCAGCGATGCACTGGCCATGGAAATGAGAAGTGTGTCATCTCAAGGGCTGCTTCCCTGAGGAGGGAATTTGGGAGTGTACACCTTTTATTTCAGAACACCAGTCCTCCTCCTTAGCCTTCCCGGTGTTGACTGGGAAAGGAGCAGCAGCAGTTCATCTCCTGTAGCCTGTATAATAATAGGGAAGTCTGCCCAGAGTTCATAAGGGTAAATTAGAGTGCTTAAGTCTAATAGGACAGGTTTCCTATTTCTCAAAATTACCAAGGCTTGAGAGCACTGACGGCTTTGAGAAGTTCATTTGCTTTTCTACTTTTATCTTGCTCTACAAGAGAAAGACCGTAACAGGAGTAGTTCTGAAGGTATGACACCATGCTGCAAATCTGAGCACTTCAGTTCACTGTGTGGGCTTGCTTTTAAGTCTGATGTTTCATGTTCTGACAGCCACAGTAACCTTACAAAAAACACCAGCGATAAATTCCAGGCTGATTGAATCCACTGTCTGAGCCTTACATCTTAATTTGGGAATAGAGCAGCGTTATTAAATTGCACAGATACTTGGGTCCACACTCAGGAGGTACTCTGTGTGTAACAACAGAGAGTATTATCTAAAATCTCATACAGGGTAAAATGAATGGCTATGTCAGACTAATCTTAAAAAAATATACATCTACTTTGAGCCTTTCTGTAGTACTTTCTATTTTTTTCTTTATATTATACATACTGCCTTTCATTTCTTAGTCACTTTCATAGTTTTCTAAGATGAAATAGTCACTTTTTGACCAGTACATGCTTTTCAGCTCACATAAATCAACACAGCTGCACTGAAATGAATAGGGTCATGTGGATTTATGCCAGCTGATGGTCTGGCACAGTACCTCCAGTAATGGGCTGCTAATGTAAGGTAAGCATCATTTGCTTGCTTTGGGTGAAAGACCTGTGTTAGCCAGGTACCTGGCTAAAGCTGATTTTTTTCAGTGACTTTCATCAGTTTTAGCCAGGTATAGCTCAAGTGTTTCTTCATTCCTGACAATGCCAAATGAGAATGGGATCTTCCATTTCTAAAGCTTATTTGTTGTCTAAATATGACAGTAGCTGCAAAGCAAAATGCTCTTTACAGTGGTAGTAAGTTACAAGGTTATTTCCAAAAACAAACAAAAGAAAACCTACAAACTTTCCCAGAATGCCTTTCTTTTTTTTAAACAACATTATCAGATCCCAAAATTGGGGATGCTGGCCACCAAGTTGCTGGTGGTGATTGAGCTCCCAGTGTTTCCCAGTGTTTCCAGTGTGGAAATATCTGCCCTATAGCAATATTGGAACAGTATTTCTGTTCAGTCAGATGGCAGGTTTGAAAGTGGGAGAGAGTGAGGCAATTAACAAGTCTAGTTTTCAGGAAAGCTGGGGCTCGATCCAAGCCTTTCTTAAACCATTGGAAAGATTCCTGTTCTTTTGTTAGGCTCTGGATCTCACTAATACCTTCTTTTCTGACTGAGAAAGCAAACTGCTTGTTGACTGTCATTTGTTTCTTCACAGACAAGCCCTTACTTTTTTCTTCACAGTTCTGTGTAAGAAGTTTTCTGAGGTTTACAAGATGTGCCTTCGGATGTCTGAGATAACTGCTGATTTGGTTAACCACTTCATTGCTTGCCTCATCTGATCTTTATCTGCCAAGATGTACAAACATGTACAGCATGTTTCCTGACACAATGCAACAGAAGTTTTGATTGTTTTTTGTTGGCTTTTCTTTTTCCCTAAGTGATACATACTTTGCCCACACATGACATCACTGTGTAGATAGTTCAGCAGGGAATTTTTGTTTGCCTGATACCAACCTTGGTAGAGCAGTTGTCATCAGACCATCGCTGCGTAGCCAGAGGGAAAGGATACAACTGCTCGTTTCTGTGATCTCTCAGACGGGGAGGAAATGGCTAGGTGTTAGATTGCAGGTGGAATGCTGTCAGGGTACATGTAGTACGATTAAAATGAAAAGAAATCATGATTTAAAGAGAATGGGGAGTGTTCTTTGCTTTATTGTTCATCTGGATCACAGGTTTGCCGGGGGAATGGGATAAAAGGTTCCCCTATTCACTGTAAATATATTTGGGTACCTTTTGAATTTATGGGTTTTGTTGTTACCTTTTTTTTTCTTCAACAAGCTCTTGGTCTCTCTTTTGCCTCTATTTCACAGAGAAGACAGAAGCAGATGGTGACATCTGCTACCAACTTTCACAAGAAATCCCTACAATCCCCCCTGTGACAGCTGCTCCTCTGCATCTCCTATAAAGAGATGTAGCCAACATCTGCCAGATTTCCCTTTCTCATTCCTTTGGTTCAGGAGACTAATTGCTACTCTCCTTACACAATTTCTGTGCAAGAGGAGCTTGGTCAACTTGGTATGACCAGAAATACTATGGTACAGGCTTTTGCTTGTGCTCTTTTTGTCAGTGTAGGACTGAGAGACATAAGTGTGTAAAACTCTCAGTGGAGAGCTAGGTCTCTTTCATTTAATACAAAATTTCCCAACCCATGAGCATCTTTGAATAGCAAAAGTCAGAAGAGTGTTACTTGTGCCTTGCTGACTCCTCACAGGATAAGAAGAGTGCTGGCTGGCCAGGATCATCAGGGATCTCCTGCCTGGCATATGGAAAACTTGATTGCAAGGTACCATGGCAATGTCAGAAGAGATACTCAGACAGTTGTGTGCTATAGAGCAGCCAAGATTGTTCCATGCTTCTCAGGTTGCGTGTTTCAACAGAGAAAGCACGCAGTGTCCTGGAGACATGCATTCTTATGGGCTTTTTCTCCCTGCTGTGAGATGGATCCTGCAAAGTGATCCATGCAGGTGTTTGCTTATCTACACATGCAGTCAAATGTCAGTGGGGATAAATGTGGGCATTAGGGGCTGCTTGAACAGATGGATTTGCAGTAATATTGACTGTCATAATAGAGAAATGCCAGGTAATACCTCTCTAATGTTTTACCTAAGTGCATGTTTTTTCCTGTTTGAAAAAGATCCAACATTACAAAATAAGTTTATTTACTTCTGCTGATGTTAAACCTGATGCTGACTAATTAGTGCTGATCAGAGCACATCACAGTATCTGGAGATTTTTCTCTGATTTTTATATTGCTAATAAGTCATCTTAAATGTCCAGTGTTGCTTTCCTAGTACTAGCCAGAACTGGTCTATGAATCACACCAAATATGAGTGGGCTTTCACTGTCAGCTTGTGATTTAGAATCAGAACCAGACTCTGGAACAAGAGCCGAAGGCTGAGAATGTTTCTGCATGCCCTTAGCTTTGGGCACCCAGGTAGTCCTGGTCAGTGCTGTGGAACTTGTCTCATAGGGGAGTGAAACAATCGTGAACATCAATTCAGTCAGGTTATAAAATGGTATTTGTCTCGAGTGAGTCACTCATGAAGGATGATAGTCTCTTGAACAAATTAGTGAAACCTTTTTGATTCAGTCTTTGCAGTGATAGTTTGTGGGAATTCTTACCATCCCTTAACTGTTATTCCCCTTTCAATCTCCAAGTAGCTCTGGTTCTGTGCTTCTCTATCTGATGCATTTTTCTGGGGTCTATCACCAGTTTATCTAAGTAGTTATGGATATAGCTTGTAGAAAAACTAAGTCATTTCTTGCCTGTGGGTTTAGATTTTTGGAACAGCTGCATTCACAACCCAGATCTTTCCTTGAGCAAATTATTATCTTATCAGATGCATCTTTTTGTCATTAAATCATGTGCTTCCTTGTGGTTTAAACTACGAATTGGCAGATTTTTTCTCTAATTAAATATCAGTGCCAAACTTGGAAATAAAATATTATGAAAGATAGGGAACTCAGCAGAGGGAAACGGAGTGGTCAGAGCATGTATCTCACCTGTAGCAATCTTATGGCTCATTAAAAGCAAAAAAAATAAGAAATGCAGTATAATCAGATGTCATCTCTGATAAGATTCATCGCATAGTGGGATTTTGTAGCAGTGTCACAGGAAGGTTAAGCTACTTCATCCAGGGCCAGAGAGAAGGTTAGTGCATGTGGTCAGAGCTTGCTTTGAACTTAAGAACAATTTCTTTTTTTCTACCTTGATTGCCTTTACTGGAAGTTCCCAGGAAGGTGTGTTGAAAAATATGAAGCAAAACCACACAGACAGATGTTGGATGCATAGGTTTCAGCCCATTCCAGGCATTATGTACTTTCTGAGGGTGTGTGAAAGCTTTGTTTCCAAACAACCTGTGTTGCTTTGAAATCACTGTAAATCTCAACAGGGGGACTGACTGATGACCTGTGTCTGGTTGGTTCAGCTCATGGCAAGGATTTTTAGAGCAGATTTTAACCTCTGTCACAAGGACTTACAGCAGTATAAACTGTCAGTTCTGTGTGTTTCCCACACTGTTGATACATGCACACCTTGCCAACTGCACTGAAGTAGTTCCTTTACAAGGGTTTGCCTTTCATAGACACTTAAATTTTAATTATATGTTCTACTTAATTGTTAGTCACCAGTTGGAAAATAAAATCTCTGTCCAAAAGCATGAGTGTTCTCAAACAGTTTACAAGTATTTATTGTAATTAAACCTGATACCACATGCTCTTTAGGTGTTGCAATATTGGTTGCATATCTGTATTGTATCTCACCCCTGTAGAATGATAGCCATGAAAACAAAGGGTTGTGGGTTGCAGTTAGCAGGTTTCCCATGAAACCCTTCAGGGTTGCTCTTTGGCATGTGAAAACAAACCCAAGCCGGCAGACAGAATACAATATTGTGTTTTCTCTACTTTTTCTTATTTTTTTTACCCTAGGACATGTGAGTTTGAGAGCCACTGTTATAGAAATGCTGCAGGAATGCTGATGGATTTTTATTTTTGATGGAGAGAACTTGATTTTAGGACATTAAATGTGAATAGATTTACAAGTAATAAAAGAATTGTCCAGCAAAGCAACTCAGATCTCCAGCTGACATACTTCTATTTTTTTCCCCTCAATTATATCAAAAACCTTACATTAAGAGAGATTTAAGGGGTTTATTCATTGCATCAATATCCATCAATAGATGGCCTGAGAATATTTGCCAGAAACTTTGTATTCTATAGTAATCCCAAGTTTAGGTAGTGTGAATCTGGAAATTTCAGAGCTCATTTTGGAGTTAAAACAAATCCAGATGACATGAGAAAAACATCAGTAACACATTTTACTATGTATTTCTTTAATTTTTTTTAATGGTTGCTTTTAAGTTATGAATCTTCTCTGTTGTTTCTTGCTGACACCTTTCTCTTCTCAGCCCCACCTCATGCCCATACTCTGAGTCACTGCTAGGCATGTGTGTGTCTATCAGGGATACTGGAGTTGCTTGGTACACGATGGGCTTCCACTTACACTGGCTTTCTGTTTGCTGCAGACCATGAAAATATGATGCTGCCATTTCCAGGTAGTGATTTGAGTCACCTGACTTGGTGAAAATCACACGTGCTTGTCATGCATCTGGGCTAGAAGGTGGCTCCACGAGTCCCCTTTATTTGTTGTGTTCTCATAGAAATGCTGATGTTCCTGCATTTAGGAGGGAGTCTCTAGCATCCAGCTCAGCGTGGTCTGACATCACAGTTCTCACTGTGTTCGTGGTTTCTCTTTGCAGTGTTCCTCAAGTTTCAGACGCTGTGTTTTCTAACAGTTTTAATGTTCTCATAGTCTCAAGTCCATTTCTTTAAATCACATGCAATGGATGCCAGCTACCATGTATTTTGTTTGCATCTTCAGGTGAGGATGCTGCTGTGAATGAGCCCGTTAACTAGGAAACTGAGCATGTAGTGCAAATAATAGTCATTTTTCTTTAAAGCTGTTTGAGTTTCACCCAAAAAACCAGTGTAGCACATATTTTATTTTTAACATATTTAATGGTCCCTACAGGCCATGCAATATTTAAGAAAAACAGAGCCAGATTGGTGTAAGAGTAACTTGGTCTGGGAACTTAAAAGCCTTATTTCATGCAATAGCAGTAGGCAAGCACTACCTTTGCTGCCGCCTCCTGAAAGTGCTGGTGTTGCTAAAGAACTGACAACAGTTTTTGTTGTGCTGGTGAATCGAAGATCTATTGCCAAAATAGTGTCAGAAAAGTAACTGATAACACGTCATTATTAAATTTTTACTTCTGTGTCATAATGATGCTTTTCTTAAGTTTTCTTAAACTGCACTTAAAGGAAAAATAAGGTCTTTGTTTTGAAATCACAGGATGAAGTAATTCTGGGTTTGAGTTCATTAGTGATGCAGTTATTGCACAACTTTGGTATACTTGTAACTAAGTGCAGTGTCTCCTGTCACTTTGGTTCTGCAGGTTCCTTGTGGGTTTGGTGGTGTGGTGATATCATCTGGTTTACTGTCACAGTTACAGACGGTGATAACCAGGCATCAACACCCATGAAGAAACCCATGGAGTCATTAGGGAATGGTCGTTTTTTCAAAAATTAGGGATGTGTGTGAGTATGTGGATGATGCTTGGTAACGGCTGCCTGTACGTGGAAGTCTGATGAAAGAATTAGTACGTTCAGTAAAACCTGCTGTAAAAGAAGAATGAATCAAAATTGTCCAAATTGATAATGTGCTCATTCAAACTTAAAGTTGTTTCTACTGGTTAAAATCAGGTAGTTTAGCATTTAATAGAAAAGGATTGGCATTGAATAAGAAACCTGAAAGATTCAACACTTTTTAAAATATATTTTTCATCTAGAGTACTAAGGGAAAAATGGGAACGTTAATCCCAGTGGATTAAGGAAAATGTCTCTTATTCTGTAGCCTGTTTGGAAAAAATATGCTTATACAGCCACACGATGCAGGAAGTTCACTTTGAGTGTTCCTGTTACACAGAGTGTTAGGGCCGTGATCCTGCAATCACTTACAGAGGCATCTTGGTGCTTACAGGCTCTGACTCTGAATCTGGTTTTATTGATTTTTAAAAAGAAAGTTATTACCAGTAAGTGAATAATAGCTCAGTTGCCTTGATCAGATTTTCAGACCTGATCTGATTTTTCTTTGACTGTGACTCAAGTCAGTTTTGTTTGGTCAGAACAATAATTATTTATCTGCCTTAGTATTTCTGAATCAGTTCAAGCTGAAACATACAAAATGACATGTGAAGTTATGTGATAAGGGAACTTCCTCTGGGGAATTCTCTGTTAAAAATTAATCTGATCCAAATAATCAGGTATTTTCCTCTTGATTCAGTTCTGGATTAGGTCCAACAGAGGCTTTGGTTCAGGTAACAGTTGTGGTTCAGTTCCCATTTTAGAAAGCAAAGCAAAACTGTTACAAGCAATTTTCAGTTTAGTTAGAGGAAAAACGCCCAAACAGCTTTTTCATCATTTGGCGCTGGTTCGTTATTCTGTGCGCCTCTCTCTGCTTGGGTCAGCTGCTGTTTGGGTTGTTGTATGGCCCTGGCTATATGACAGTGCTGCAGGGTTTGACCATCAGGTAGTGCCAAGGAATTTTTCCAAGAAGAAAGATTTTATTGGAATTAATATAAAGTGTGGGAATGATCTGTACTGATCTGGTATTAGGCTGGAGTAGTTTGGAGAGAGCTGGTGTCTAGATCCACACAGAAGATCAAGGAAATGTGGTATTTAAAAATAAAAAAAAAAGGATTATATAAAATCTGAATCTTGAACCTGCATTTTTATAAAGTTATTGTATAAAATGAGTCAAGAGAGTACTTTGAATAAAATACTGTTTTCTAAATTCCATTAAAACTCTTGAGAATTACTTAAGAATGTAACCTCAGTTTAGTAAGCTGATATGCCTGTAGTGCTGGCCACTTCTAAATCCCTCAGCAAATATTTTTGTCATCTTTAAGTTTATTATTTCTGTATAATTACTCAGAATTTGATTGTTTTATCTGTTTCAGTAACTTGTTTAGGGTTTTCTTTTTAATTGGCAGGTAGGATGTTAGGGGACACAAGTGGTTTCTTTCGCAACCTCTTTTCGGCTGTGGAGAAACATGACTTAGAAGCATTTTTTTCCGATGTGCTGCATTTTAATTATTTTCAAAGAAGCCAGTGGGTTGAGGGTTTAAGAACTTGATATAATTTTATCCAGATGTCCTTCCTGTGCATGGATGATATTGACTGGCGTTAACCAGCGTGTTGCAGTTCAGCCTCATTTGTCATCTGCACAGTTGTGACACTTAGCATCTCAAGAGATGGTGCTGCAGAGTTTATTCAGTTCCCTTTCTGGCAGGGGGCAGTTTGCTACCATGGTGGGCAGGCTGCAGGGGTGTGGGGCCACCCTCATCTCCCCTCGGGCCCCCACGGGAAGGCCCCTTCCCTCCAGCGTGGCTTCCCCAGGCCCTTCCCACAGCGCTGTGGCGGGAGCCTCGAAGCCGTTGCCCGGCCTGCTGCCTCCTGGCTGTCCCCTGGCCTAGTCCCTCCCAGCCATCTGCCTCCCAGCCTCATGCTAGCGGGAAGGGTCCGGCCGTGCCTGGTCATGGAGATGCAGGTTGGTTTATTTCAGTGATGAATGCCTTTGTGCAAGGGGAGTAAAGACTGCAGGGGTTTTAACTACAACTCTTGTTCCTGGGACTGGTGTCTGGGAAAATTGCCCTCTGAAGAAGAATGACTTCTATTATGCTAAGAATTTTTGCACAGCTATAAGCAGCTTGTGCTACTGCTTCCAATCACAGGTGGGGTTAAAGCAGGAACATTTCACACCTGCATAAGCAAGAGTGACAGAGCTGGGGAAGGGTCTGGAGCACGTGTGGTGAGGAGCAACTGAGGTCCCTCAGCTGACAGTTTAGGTTGGAGATGAGGAACAATTTCTTCCACCCCATCCAGGGTTGTCCAGGGCTGTCCCAGGCTGCCCAGGGCAGGGGGGGAGTCCCCGTGACCCCTGAAGGGGTTTCCAAGTCTCCCATGGAGCTGTGGTGCTGAGGGCCAGGGGTCAGTGGTACCCTGGCAGTTTTGGGGGGAACAGGTGGACTTAATGAACCAGGGCAGGCCAAACCATGCGACAGGGACTGCAAAAGGAGGACAATACAGCCCCTTTGTTTGAAACCTATTTTTGAAACCCCATGCAAAGACACCAGTCCTACACATAAATTCACATCCCTATTCTTCAGACTCCGTTCTGTCTGATCCTGACACTTTAACACATCTGTCTCTGAGGAGGAAAGCCCCTGCTTTCTCAGGAGACTTGAGGAAAGCTTCACAAGAAAATCAGTTACCCTTGGCTCCATTGTTCCTTTAGGTGTCTTCCATAGGATGCCAGAATACATCTATTGTTATTTTCCCATCACATGACATCAGGCAACTCTGCAGCTGGTTAAATTTGAGTTGAAATAGCTGTGGAAAAGATGAAGATTCTCTCAGGCGGAATAGCATGCATGTTCAAGAAGATCATAAATAGGCTTATTTTTTTAGTAAATCTATCTTGTATCATAACAATTGCCCAAGTGTTTACTCACAGGCGCAAAATACTTACAGAGTCTCCTTAATCTCCAATTACTGTTGCCCTCTTGTCTTGACCTCTCTTGAAGTGTTTTATAAACAATTTAAAGAATAAATGAAGTATTAGAAACAGTTATTATAGAGCAGCAAAAGTTATTTGCTTTCCTTGAGTGAAGGGATATAATTTATAAAGGGCTGATTACACTCATCTGTTTTCTGGGTAGCCTGTAAGTTTACTTTACCATGGCAAGGCAGAATAACAGAGAAATTGTGTCATGGGAGCCAAGTAAGATATTGTAGCAGTAGGAAATCCAATTGCCTTGTTTCACAGCCATTTGTCTTGTCCGTCGTTTCTGTCAAGTGATCATTTGAATCAAAAGCATTTAAAGATATTTTTTTCCTTTGCAGTAATGAGAACAGCAGAGACTTTCTTGCTGCAAGACATTCCTACTAGGTCTTTCCTCCTCTAACATGGCTACCTGCCAATCCTTGTTATTATTAAAAGTTGCTTCATTTAGTACATTTTATGAAAGTGGCTCTGCCTGGCTGCATGGCTGTCACTGAGGTTATGAGGCAAGAACAATGGGAGTGGGCAGCTCTGATTCAGTGGAGGTCGGCAGCAGAGTTTAAATGGGGAGTGTTAGAGGGTAGCTTTTTACTTCAAACCTGCTCTTTTCAAGAT
The DNA here is from genome assembly GCA_013399075.1 of Chloroceryle aenea. Taxonomy (NCBI): domain Eukaryota; kingdom Metazoa; phylum Chordata; class Aves; order Coraciiformes; family Cerylidae; genus Chloroceryle; species Chloroceryle aenea. Next base: position 220,122 of record VWZY01001530.1, on the reverse strand, counting down.
GTGAATTCCTATCAAGAGAAAACCATGGTGGAAAGCATGTTTGATCTCTTTGCCTTACTGATTTTGAGATGGTGCTCCTGCTTTGACTTTTGTTTACAGAACTCAGTACTAGCAAAACTTCCTTGTGAGCCTTGAGGGCTGCCTGGGTGCAGAGCCTACTAACAACAGGTTGGGTATTGGACTCCATCCCTTGGACAGAAGGGACATTTCTAGGAGGGAATGGCTTAAGGATGTCAGAAGCTCCCTCTGTAAGTTGCAGGGCGTTCCTGTGAGGGTCCGGGAATCATCAAAACAATGGGGTATGTTGGCTCCAGCACAGCTGGAGCTGGGAAAAAGCTGCTGATCCTCCTCTTACATGGCTTTTTCTGTCTCTTTTCCGATCTCCCTGTGAGGCAGACAGAGTGGAGGCAGTAGAGTAGCAGGGAAGAAGAAAGGGTGACATTGACTGTCTATTGCACATCAGAGGACAATTTTGTAGTGTCCCTTTGCAATTAGAAGAACATTTGTCAACCCTGACATCTGCCAAGTGCAGTGCTGCAGCCGCTGGAGAAGCTTATCTTACTGGAGTGACTTTGTTTTCCCAAGCAGATACAGGAGAAGGCTCTGTCATTTCCAAGATCAGTATTTGAGTGAAGAAATGGGCCAGGATGTTCTTGTAGATGCATATACAATTACATCTTCATTTCTAGTACTTCTGGCAGAATCGGGGAGGACGAGGGAGGCACGTTAATCACAGGCAGTTGGTGCCAGCATGGTATGATTCAAAATCCTCCGTTAACTCTGTATCCTACGGTAATTTTCTTGCAGTTCTAACACCCTTACTGTCTCTAAAACACTTGTGAAATACTCCTTTGCTTTTACAGTCATAATGTTGAAATTGTCAGTAAGTTCTGTGGGTAAACGTTTGGTAGTTTATCCCTGAAGGGGCTGGGGGCCTTACTCAGAAGAGTGTGGTCAGAGGAAATCTGACTTCTCGAGCTGGTTCTGTGCCCGCTGCATCTGGAGCCTCTGGGGAACAAATGTAGATTTGGCTCCGTCTCAAGGGAGGTCCCTTGTCAGAAGATGACATATGAAGGTTATGCATATAAGTACTGAATGCTCACACTTCCATACTGTGCACCATTTCACAGCTGGGAGGTAACAGCCTGTAGCTGTTTTAAAATAACAGTGGTGTTTTTTCTCTGTTTTATCTCTGTTTGCTGGGCTATTCAGTCCCTTGTGGTAATTCCTCCCTCGAGTCATCTTCCAGGTCTGTATGTCCTGCAAATCGGGTATGATGCTTTCTGCCAGATATCATTTGTACCTGAGATGCTGGGCACTGTAAACTTTCTTTTAAAACTCTCATGAATAATTGCCAAGAGCTGGTAGCTACAGTATCCCCAACAAACGCACGTTATGAATGGTCCTCTTTTTAAGGCTAGAATTCCTTTAAACATGCCTGTTGGGTTTTGAGTACCTGCAGTTAAATGGTGTTGCTTTTGGCAGGGCTTGGTGAGCAAATGAGGCATAATCTCTCTGATCTCAGTGGTCTGGTCAGCCAGCCATGACATTCTCAGTGTCTTTTCTTTCTACACCCTGTCTGAGCAGAGCCGTAGCCCAGGCGGCTCTCAGTGGGGTTGCCAAAGATCACCATGTGCAGCGAAGCAGCAGATGGCAGGACAGTGGAAAATATGCAGCTCCAATCCCTGGGTTCACGTGGGGTTCAGGGTTAAATTTCAGTGGTTTCTCTCGCTGCTCCTCAAGCTCCTCAACAAACTGTCCTCTGAGAGATGAACTCCAGTGTGCGTTGGGAAACTATTTAAAAATCAGTTTTGTCCAGTTTTGGAAGAGAGTTCTAGACTGTAGCAGGAAATTTAAGAATTCTGGGACCACAGCAGTTACAGTTTTCCTCACCAACCAGAAACGTTAGCGTGGGCATAAAAAATGAGGTAACTATGAATACATCCTGAAAACTGAAAGGAACATTGCAAACTTGATCAGCTCAAAAATTGTGTAACGACTGAACGATGGGTCCCTCCGCAAGCTTAACTCAAACTTGTGTGTTCTGATAAATGCCTCGTTTGCACTTGTGTTCCCCGCCCCCCCTCTCCCCCCAGCTCCTGCAGGCTCCCTCTCCATCATTCTGGGGAGTTCTCACCTGAAGGGTCAGTCTCGGGGGTCAAGCAGCAGGAAGGGAGCTCTCTCACAGCAGATTTGCTCTGTGCCCCTTTCACGGCTGCTCTTCAAGCCCTTCACTGGGAGTGATTTCTGCTCTTTTTGACTCTTTCACGGTACTTCTCTTGTTTCACAAACATCAAGATACTTAACATTGTCAAATTCTTGTCAAATGTTTCCATTTCCTCCCCATTTTTGGAGTGAGAAGGCATGAAAAAAAAAAATCAAGTCTGCATTGATCAGTTGGTGTTATGTTCAGAATAAAACTGTTGTCTATTTGCATCTGAGGGCTTGGTAGTCGAGTGCACAGAGGAATATGCAGCAGTGACTAGATGAGAAACTTGATTTAAGTGACTTTCTAAGCACCTTTTCACAATTTTCAGAAGAAACCAGGCTTTTATTGATTTTTCTATTGCAGCATTAATCAGACTGAATTGTGAATCCATCATTTCCCATCATTTCTTTTCCTCCAGTTCTTTGTCTTTGCCTAGCTTCAGAGTCCCCAGGACCCCCATCTACTTCATTTCTCACACGACAGAAGCCTCTGCTCTCAGAGCAAGTCTGTTGCCTGAACAGGGGGCAATCCTCTTAGGGAAAAAATTACTGTATGTAATGAATCTAGAGGTGTTGTGTGAAACTGCATCATTGCACATTCAGAAACAGCACTGACACACTAACTTCTGGTGCTAGAATTTACAGCTCTCTTCCTGAACATGTACAGTGTGCATGTGCACGTGTGTTTTTCTGAGAGCGTGCACAGCTACCTGTGGGGATATTAAAATTATGTGAAAGGTCCCACTGAAAATACAAAGCCAGGAAATTCAGAACTGGGCTAACTCTCTGTCCTGGTTTCACCCCATTGTACTCCGGTATTGTAGGCATCTCGGAACAGCAGGTGATCTGACTGCTGCTCCTGTTTCTAGAGGAAGTCTAAACTAACTCAGATGGGAAATATCACAAAAACAGGATAACAATGAATTTCAGGAGTCCACAAAGGAAGAAGCGTTCTTAAAAATACTGATACTAAAGCAGTAGTGAGCACGACAAGTTGAATGGAGGTGAATGGACATTTGGCTTAGATGCTCTGTTTTTTGCTTTTGAATTACTTTCCAAATGTTTTGTTTCACATTTTTTTAATGCAAAATTTTTGTGGTGCTTGGGAGTGTTGATGGTGGAATGTTTAAGTTTGGAGGCTTCTCTGTAAACCTAAGTAATCTGACTTCAGTGAAACTCACCAGTTTATCTTGCTAGAAAACTGAGTTCTCTGGGTTTATAGCTGCATACTTATTTTTATCTAATTTATTAATTACCCTAGAGAAAAAATATTCCCGCACAGAAAGAATGCTGGGGTAGGATTCAGTTTCAGTGGCAACATTAGGAAAATGGAGTATTCATTGAAATGTATGGTAAAAAGCTGCTATGATTTTACTGTTTTCCTCTGTTCGGGTGATTTTCTTAGTAAATAAGAGTGTCCCTTCCTTTGCCTTGGTGCCTTTTTCATTTTACCGTGAAAATTAGGAACATGCCCAGGGTTTGTCCCAGAGGGGGGTTCACTCTCAGCAGTGGCCTTTACGCAGCCTCCGGAGATGTCCTTTCTGCCTGAGGGAGAGCTGCTGCCCTGCCTGGTGATATCCATAGCACCCTTGCTGTGCTTTGGGGTCCTCTGAGAGTGATCACAACCTGATCTGAAATAAGGCTGGGAAGAGGTATCTTGACTCTTCTGTCAGAGCCATGCATTTACCTGGTTGTGAGTCGGAGGGGGTATCTGCAGCTGGAGCAATTTGTCCTGGTGCTGGTCGTGGCAGACTGTCACAGCTGGTGATTTGTACAATGAATTGTTGGGATCATCACCAGTGTTGAAGGTGTACTCCTCACCCCATCGGAGCTGAGATTAATTATTCAGAACACAGAAGATGGAAGGAAATGTAGCACCTTATGTTTTATATGCCTGGCTCAGATACGAGAAAAAATTGTGCCTCGTGTATTTGTAGAAGCTGAGATTTCTTTTTCTCCTTCCCTCCAGCTTTCCCTAGTCCTCACCCTGTGATGAGGACTTCTTGATGAGCTCTGTGGATACAGTTTGCTTGCATGCAGCTGAACACAGCTCAGCTCTGTTTCTGGACCCGCTCACGGTGGGTCCAGGACTCATTAGGAAAGGGAAGTTTATGAAAACTGAAATGCATTTATGAAATGAAGTATTGAGGGCCTAAAGGGTGCCCTGAGGACTTCTGCTGCTGCAAAACTAACCAGAGGAAGGAGAAAAACAGTGGAGCAGCAAAGCTCAAAAGGGAGGTGCTTGGATTTAGGAGCATCTTGAGTTATACTGTGTAAGTGTCAAAGCGGTCTAGGACTGCTTATTAATTGGTGTGGGAGGCAAAGCTTCAGATAAGTTATTTGGCTGTAGCTAGACCATTTTGCTCTCTCCAAGAAAATACAACAGCACTGACTCAGCAGAGTTGTTTGCCACTGTGATTGGGTTTGAGGCCAGCTCTTATTACACTCCTTTGCCTTCAGCAGAGTAAATGAAAGTTCTTTTTACCCGTGACTTGAAGTGAAATGACACATTTTATACTCAGAAATGTGCATATTAGATGTTAAGAATAATATGGGTACACAGAAAGACATGGAAGGCCTGTGCAAATCTTTGATTATACTGTGACACAAACTTATGTCCCAGCCACCTGGAGAGGCTGAGACCCCAACCAGCCTTAGTCTCTCAGAGGTCAGAAGGTCCAAGAAACTGTATTAGTCAGTAATGTGTCACCAGGTAAGATTAAAAGCATTGCCTGCTTCATCTCAAGGGAGTGCTGGGGTAAAGGCTGAACCATCGCAGCTTGAACCATCACACAGCACCTTTTTTGATGTGCTACTGGTTGCTGAGAGGATGGAGGAGTGAAAAGACAGGGAGAAAAGGAAAGGGGTGTTAAATTTAAGGGCACAGATGTCTGACCTTTCGTAGCTATTTAACGAGATCAGTTAAAATCTGATTTTCGTGCAAGTTGCCTTAAACTGCATGATATTTCCTTTTGTCCAAGTGCTGGATTTTCCTTATGGTCATCTACATCTCTAGCTATTGTAGCGCTCATTCAGCAAGGCGTGTGCTTAACTCGAGCTGTTACACACGCTTAAGCAGTACAAAGAGTCTGTGCACACTCCTGCTTAGCCGTAGCTCGTACGTGCAAGGGCTTGTCTAATTCTGTGACAGCTTAAATGAGAGGTTTAATTCAATGACATTGGTTGTACAATTTTAAAAGTACATCTTAAATGTCAACAGACCAGAGAGGCTGAAGACATCTACCTTTGTTTTACACCGCAGTGTCTACGAACCACGATTAAGAAATCAAAGTGAATAGTTTGGAGCAAAAGGTTAAGTTTTCTGTAAGCGCAGCATTGCTCTGTTTATGTAAACGCCATTAGCAGCATAAACTTGGGAACAGGAATAATACTTTTACATATTGTTTTCAGTATTAATGTTTGGTTTTCTCTTTATGAGAATCTTTGATGCCTCACCTTTTCCTGTTCAGCGTACAGTTCCTGAGGGGAAAATATTTTAAGAAATATTATATGGAGGAAATATCCTGAAATAGCCCCTTTTGCCCAACAGTTGTTGCTGGTAGGTCTCCCGGTCCTTTCACCATATGATCTGAGATGTGTAATTACTTCTGAATAAGGGTATTTTGAATGTGAGTTCTCACACATTTGTGTTACATATTACACATGCAGATTGCCTGCTAATTAAACAGCATTTTTTCAGAGTCACTCTAGAGAACTGCTGCTCTGCAGTCATAGAAATCATCTTGACATCGTTCTTTGGGAATTGGAAACCTATTATCTGTTTGTATGCAAAACAGTGGTGAAGAGTATAAAGCCCTGAAGACAGGTCCCTGGTCAAGGGTTAGCTCCACTGAATTGTTGTGGAGTGTGGAGTGTGCCTTGCTGTGCTGTGACAAAGTCACCTCAGATTCTTATCCTCTGGGTATAGCTGGTAGGTTTCTCGCCCAGCTTCCACATACTTCTTTTACAGGGCTTACTAGTTATCCCTCCAGGTAAGCCTTGTACTATCTTTCCACCCACTGGGAAAAAGAAAAGGCTTCCTGCTTTCTGCATTCCCTCCCATTTTCTGTACTCTGGCATTCCTCATAAGACTCTCTGTGTCTCATTCATTTTTTCCCCTCAGATTATAAAAATCATTAATTTCTGCTCCCTCCATACCCTGTTCATCTGACCTCCTGTTGCCCTCAGCTGTTCCAGATGTGCAGGTGGATGTCAGAGGCAGAGGTGCCCTCTGGTTGCAGAGCATCAATCCCTTTCCTGCTGATGATGCTTCTGGCCTTTGCACACCTTTCTTTACCTTTCTGCCTCAATCTCCTAGTTTTTAAAATACAGGTGGTAGTATATTTTCCATTACCCAAGGAATTCCATCAAGAACTGTGATGCAAATGGAAAATGAGGACAAGACTTAGCACCCTTTACTTCAGCATTGGGAAGTTCAAAATGTGTGTCAATAAATTATAAAAGGAAATTTTCCAATCAGTGTACTGGTTAGTGTATTTGTTAGCAATATTTAAAGGAATTTGCACCACTTCATTTTATTAAAATCACACATTTTAAAGTACTACCGAATGAGGATCACTTAATAAGGATGGACAATTTTACCCTCATGTTATGAGATTGCTGCTTTCAGTCTGTGATCTGTGGATTTTATTGTTACGTGATTATTTCCCAGGGGGTTGATGAAGAATAACCTTTAGAAACAAGCCCATTGTCAGTAGCTTGATCTTTCCTGTTTAGAGATCTCGCATGTCCATTGGAAAACAGTTGGGTGTATGCAAACTGAAAATGTTTGAAAAACATTGCAAATTGCATTGGAAATATGATGATGAAGCAAAGTATTTCCAGCAATGCTATACAGGATTTAAAAAAAAAAAAAAGGATTAAAGCACTGAACCTCATGGTTCGGGAAATAAAATGATTTATTGCTCGGGTCAGGAAGATGTTTCCCATGCGGCACATCTCTTCACAATCAGTTGCTTATGAGTCACAGCACCCTTTCTTCATATTGCAAACATTTGAGTGTGGACTTTCTGGCAAGCTCATCCACACTGGCTGTGTAAAATGTACAGGATATTCTGAAGAGGTGGGAAGGAAAAAAATCACTTTTAACAGGGACATTTCCTTTGTTTCCAAACTCTCTATAACTGTTGTTATGAAAAAAAACCAAATTGTTTTTTCTAAAATTGAGAGTAGATTGACATTGAGCTGCATGAGTGTTTAACATATCTTTACAAAATGCAGTGCTGTATCAGCTGTTTTTCTCAAGATACAGTTGAAAATGCCATTTAAATCCAAAATGTGGAAGGTTTAGGACCTGTAACTTTTTTTAATCTGGTTTGCATTAACATAACTCAATCAACTTCAGAATAATTGTTACTGATCTTCACCTGTAGGAGCTAAAGGAGACTCTGGGCTTCTTTTCTTAGAAAAACTGGGTGTTGCTTTGTTTTTTCAGTTCAGATTGTTAGAAAAACGGAAAAGCTTCTTCTAGAACGGAAATTATGATCAGTGTGGATTTTCAGGCAATCAAAACATTTTAATGATCTCATTAAATGTATCACTTACAACATATATATGTTAAAAGAAATACGTTCCTTTGGGTTAGTGGAAGCACTGGGTACACAATATGTTTGAACATGTCAGGCTCTCACTGGAATCTCTGCCAGAACTGCAGAAACTTGGAGGGGAAAAAAAACCCAAGCCACCTTTTTTCATGTGCCAGCTTCTTTAGAGACAGAAACCTTTTTATTTTATACAAAATGAAGAAAGAGACATTATGGGAACTTGATACACTGTGCTAGGACTGCATCACAGCTGACAGATGGGTGTTGCTGTTACAGGCTGTCAGGCTGACTGTTACTCTGTGATGCTACCAGGATTAGTGATGGAGTTTCTTATGCATGAAGCAACCAGTGTTACATGGGGATAACAATCTTCCTAAGACCACAATTTTGTCTTCTATTTGTATGTAGACTTCAGAGCTTGGAAAATAAGGGGTCCTGAAAAGAAATAGTTACTGTAACAGCAGCTCTTAAAGCCACCCCGTCCATTTGGCTGTCTCCTATAAACCACAGATTCTAGAGAAAAACACCTACCTCAGCCAGCCAGTCTCGGGATGCTACGCAGAGGGTGACTCGCCGGTGCCGACAGCAGCAGTGGGGCACTGAGGCACAGACCCAGAGCTTTTTTTTCTCAGGGCATCCAGCTTTGGAGCTGTAGGTTCACAGAGAGGGTGCTTCCTAAAGCAATAATTTTAAATATGTGTGAATGGGAGATGTGTCCAGCTTTCAGAACCAGATGTTTGCCAGACGTAGGCAGTGTCCTGCTCAGAGGGCTGAGCTGCTCAGGACATTTTCCACCCATGGGCGACAGGCCCGGGCTGCAGAGCCAGAGCTGTTGCTTTATGCCTCTGATGCTTCTTTTTAGTGAAGTATTGTTCCTGTGGTGGTTTGCTGACAAGTTATACGTTCTACAGACCAGGTCTGATTGATGAGGAATCTTTGCTTAAAATCATGTCTAGGATAAACTGGGTTTGTAAATCAGGCCTCATGGTTCCTCTTGGAATGCTGATAATCTCAGGGGGAGGGCTTGGGTTTTGAAAACAAATCTAAGCTCATGCACAGGGTTCCTGAAAGAGCTGTTAATGTCACAAAAAACTTCATGTTTTAGGCCTCTTTTAAAATGTAAAATCTTGTCAGGCCCTGCTTAATCAAGGCTGTTTGGAATGGCTGAAATGCCTGGACATGCCACAGCAACCTTCACATCGTCTGGCCAGGTCCCCACTGCTGCGGTACCGCAAGTCCAGCGCTGTCAGCAGCAGCACAAACCAGAGCATCGTGTGGCCCATCATGGTTTGGATGTGTTTGCTGTGTTGATAACTGTGCAAGGCAGCTCAGTGTGCTGGGCCCCACTGTGGGAGCAAGAACTCTGCTCTCGGTTACTGTATCGTAGTGAGCTCCCAGAACAGTGCCACCCTCACACGTTCGGGAAGAATGCTCAAAGTTCAGAAACAGAGTTTTGCACACTCCGTGTTGGTTTGTAGTAGGCATGAGCAGTGCAGTGTGTTTTATAAAACTCCTCCGAACCGAGGAGGCTGCACAAAGCCAGGAGACACGGGTGGGACAATCTTCCCTGCCAGTCTAAGCTAGTTTCTGTTGCTACCACCACTCTGTTTCTATGCGAGTAAGTAATGTTAGTAGCTTAGTAAAGTAGGCCTTATTGAGCTGTGGTACCTGATGGCATTTTAGCTGCTGTATCATCTTGATCCGATGAAAATGACGATAATGGGTGAAGTGGTTAACACACCAGCAGCTCTGTGGGTGCCCCTGCTGGCACAAAGTGGCCATTCTATGGAGGAAAATGCTCTTGTAGGTTCAGTGTTAGCAAGCCCTCAGCAACTCCTGAGGAAAAAGGAAGCAAGCTATTGCTGTTCCTCAAGAGGGACCTTGTCTTCAGTCATGTGAAGCTATCTGTTGCACTACACCTAGACCTTTCAGGCAGAATCATTCCTGAGGAAAGAGACATTATGTCTGCCAGGTTTCAGGCCAAAGCAAGATTTTACAGATTGATTGCAAACCCCTAGGACAGGGCTTTATAAGGGGGATGCTGACATCGCCTCTACTGTTTTGTTTGACTCTAGTGGGCATCAGCTTAAATTCTGGTTCTGATGTGCATTTAATGGCATGGGATCCAACATATAGTGAAATGGGATATTTTAAGATACCGTGCTTGAAGACCAACGGTATTTAAACATGATTTATGAACCCTATAATTTAAATGCTTCTGAAATGTGCCATTCAGTCCTTGGTTGTGTGAAAAAAATATCTAATTGCATTTCTGAGAATGAACAGTAGCTGAGTTTTCTTCCACAGCTTTAATGCTGAGGCACTTCCAAGAAGAGGGTTGGTATTATATTCTTGAACCCTTACTGGAATGTTTCTGGAAAACAGGGTTTTACGTTTTTCACTGTAGTGCTCATTAGTTGTTTGCTTCAGCCTTTTGAGGTATATTCTGATGGTGCTTGGGAGAAATCTTTGAAGATCTTTTCTCTCCAGTTACCAGTGGCTCAGCCAGGAGACAGCAGTTACTGGTGTTTGCTGTGTTCTAGATGAATCCAATTTCCCTTGTGCTGTATCTTTCACCTATTTCAAGTTAAGTTTTCTCTCACACACAACCAAATATACTTCTCTCCTAATGCGTTTTGGGTTTGGTTTTTTTAATGCTGAGAAAGCGGTTGCTCCAAAATGGAATCTGGTGTTCATTAATTGTGTAGGTTGACAGTAAACCTTGCTTTAATGCGAACGATGACTGGAGCTCTCACTGCTTCCCCTGCAAATGGGAGCGCAGCGCTGAAAGCGGACAGCTTTGCTCATTACTCAGTTGCAGTCTGGAACATAAAGCCATGTACTTTATCCTAGAAAAAAAGATTGTGGCTGGAGAAAAGACTCCCTGGTCTTTTTATTTCTGAAATATTGCAAATCATACTAATTTGTAAGGTTCCTTGATATGTGAACACCTTTTCAGGGAACAGAGAAGTCACATGATTTTCATCCTTTATAAAGCAAGCACAAACTGATGATACCTTCTAGATGGCCAATAACTGGAATCCCAATTAGTTCAGCAATTGACAGAAAATTAAATTTCTATCTCAATGTTGTGGGAAGGTCTGAGTTATTTAGTGTCTTCATTCCACATGGTTCTTACAGGTGCAGTCTTTTTCTTTTTTACATTTGGCAGAGTTGAATGACACAAAAATTTACTGTAGGGCTCTTGGCTTCAGAGGAAAAAATAGTAGTCTGAAAAAGACACTTCACATAATTTTGTAGCAGCCTATCATTTGTTTGGCAGAAACAGAAAATCTGGAGATGTGTACCTCAAGTGCAGAGGTCCAGAATGAAAAAAACCCTACATCTGTGCATTGAATATAGAAGCTGCAGTACTCAGGACTTCTGAAATCTGCTAAGAGCATTTTACAAGTGTGGTCATTCTCACTAACTTCCCTGCTTTCCATTTGTATGAGGTATCATCTGTCACCACTCCATCTTTTTCCTTTTTTTTTTTTTTTAAGCTATTAAAAAGGCATGTAATTTTAATTTATGTGGCCCATTAGTGTGCAAATGCCATTGGGCTTGTTTAGCCTGAATTCATGGTCTAAATTCAAATCCCTCTGCTCTTGAGGAGACTGTTGACCACACTTTATAAACACAGCCGTCATAAGCTAAAAGTCAAGGTATGAAAATAGCTGGAAACAAATATCATTTAAAACAACTCTAAAGGAACAGAAACAGGTACACAAATTTTCCAAAGCAATACTGTAAACTAAATACAGAAATATGATAAAATCATATACAGCCTTCAACTGATAAAAGTTAAAGTCACAGTTTCATGATCTCACTGACTGGGGGGGACAGGGACGACAGCAGACGGACACACACACACAAAAAGGAACGGCAACAAAAAAACTTGAGGGTGGTCTCTAAGTTGTCTGTCTTCTTTATGTAACCTTTTGCATCTTGTGTTTAAGAACTGACATTCCAAATGATTTTCTTTGGCTTCGTGCCTGGACTGAGTACTGAGGCAGCAAATTAGGAATGCTTCAGAAGTCCCACAAAGAAAGATCTTTGCTGTGGAGGTGCAGCTAATGTGACACTTGCACGGGAAGCTTCTTAGCTGACTCAGATGATGAAAGATGGCGCAGGTCTAGGTGGTGTGAGGGCACGGGAGAAAGGCTGGAAGGACCATGTGCCGAGCTATGCAGGGGATCTCTTGTGGCCAGTTATCTGCCACTGTGATGATGCTGACACCACCTTTTATTTCTATTCCAGGAGCTAACTTTGTTACTCGAAAAATTAGCCGATCGGTAGCAAAGATTCACCTTGGACAGATGGATTGTTTCAGCCTGGGCAATCTGGATGCAAAAAGAGACTGGGGCCATGCCAAGGACTACGTTGAGGTAAGCTGTGGGCCACGCACCTTTTTCTCCATCGGCTGTGTGGTGGGGACAGTGCTTATTGCTGTAACTTCAGGTCATGGTCCACGCGGGGATATCTGAAGATGGTTTTGCCTATTGAGGCCTCTTAACTTTGTATTGCTCTTGATTTCAGACGAGGGAATTCAGTAACACAGCAGCCTACCCCAGGCATGACCTGTACAGAAAAATACATCTTGGGGTTTACATTCCTTGACTGAATTCCTTGGGGAGGGGGGGCACCGACTATAAAGTTGATCTATTTTAGAGTATTTCTCCTATTGTTTTGACAATTTTATGACCAATATTCAGATTGCAGCAAGATGCAATGTGGCCTGAAGTTAAAGATCCTGCTGGAGGTTTGCGGTCTTTATTCTAATGAGGCGAGAATGGTGTGTCTACCAACAATCAAAGGTCTCTCTGGTTATCCATTGGAAAGAAGCATCACAACATAGTTGCGATGGCAGGTTCTGCAGCACACGTGGCTGCATCTAGCGTTCAAAATGTTTTTGTAGTCAGGATTTGTTTCTAATTTTATTCTGTGCATCTACTTAAGCAGAGAAACAAACAATACCCATGTATTGTATTACAGGGAGACATGAATGACCGTGGAGGAAATATTGTCTTTTCCCCAGGAGACTTTTGTCCCCATTTTGGTGCTTAAAGATTTCCTGTGGTCATTGGACTATTTCTGTCTTCTAATAATTCCTTGCTGGGAAACCGGATTTGTCTTCACCATTCAATGATGTAGTTTAAAAAGATGATGACTGTTTGTTTTGTTTCTCTGTATTACAAAGTAAATAGTTCTTCAGTAGGAAAGTAGGATTTTTACCGTAAGTTGAGATTTAAAAGGTAAAATTAAAGCTGAGCTCTCAAATCTTGTTAATGATCAAAAAAAACCAGCAAGAAAACTAAGTTGTAATACCGCAAAATAAACTTCTGTTCTGGATGCTATTAAAAAAGTAAATGAACCTGTTGCCTTGGCATCAGAAGGGTTACATCAAGTAAGCAAAGAAGGTGACTTTCGGCAGCTGTCTATAAATAAAGTTGACTTTTGGTTCTGGAGTGTGTTTGGGTGTGAGGTGGTAAGGGCACCACAATGTCATGACTATGCCTCCCTGACTGTTGCTTTGTATTTGTGGCTACTACAGTTGTTGAAGCAGTTAATCCAGGGAGCTGTCCCCCTCATGGATAAAACTGGAGTCAGGAGTGTTCAGAAAGCCAGATACTGAGTCTGCACTGAAAGGAAGTAAAAGATAAGCCAAATAAAATGACTTGTTGCGTGAACATGATGAGCATAATTTGCTAACAGGCACTGGATATTCCATAAATACTTCAGCTATCTCATTCCAAGCCAACTTGAACCAGATCATAAATCGTGGAATGAATTTTGATGTCTTGTTCCATGAGGGAAATCCAGAATAACCCTCTTGTGCCTAGTGGGTCAGACCCTTGTCCTGTCTTCAAACCTTTAAAAACAAAAAGGAAATGAGAACAAGTCTATCCAGAAGAATGACTGGCTTCTAGGGCCTTTGGCCTTCAGAAGGAATGTAGTTGTCTGAGGTCTACAGCATGAACACATGTTTGCTGTGTAAGTAGCATTCCAGACCTTTCAGCTACACGTTCTGGGCCTGTCCCAAAATCTTTTGGAAAGAATTCCTCACTAAAATACAGTTCATCTTGAGTGTTTCTCTTCCTGCAGAGCTATCCCTTTGGATCATGGGAGAGTTATTATCAATTCTCTAATTCCCTGAGTATTGTGGAAATGTGGTTAAAGGCAGCATTCTAATGGCTAAAAAAGAGAGTAACTTTAAACTGGAAATAAACAATTATTTGAGGATTTAATGGACTGGAAAGTAGGGCTTAGAGATTTAATGTCGTTCAAATAAATACATAGTATGTTAGAAAGCATGATCATATTTACAAGCATTTGGGGAGCTTCCTTAAGTGTATGGCTGAACACTTAGGGATGTATCTTCTCTCCATATGTGCTTTTAAATCCCATCAATATTAATACAAGTAACACATGTGCGTATGGCCTAGAACATGTACTGTGTTTTCTCTCTATTTATTAGGGATAATAATAAACCCATAAATACTTTCTGTTGGTTTATAGAAGAGTATGGGTCAGTTCCCGATCTTATGAAAGCTGATGACCAAGCTCCCACTGACTTTGTGCAGAGAGTGTGTTCTGTATGTATTGCAGTGGAGAACATCTGGTGGTTGGAAAGCACCAGCAGAAGCCAGAACTCCTGAGCTTTGATCACACAGCTTTGTCCGGCTGTCGCTATGATGCTGGGCCAAGGCTTCCGTGCACCATGAAGCATGGGCACGCGTGTGCCTGCACTGAGGTGTGGAGGTGCCCACCGCAGGACAGGCTGCCAGCACGCTGAGTGCTGGCTTGGATAGAGGTCAGCTTTAGCAGCAGATGATTCCAAAGCTGGGTGTTTAGATACAGGTCCCCACCAGGGGAGAATAGTTGGGATATGTGTTTGACTAGATCTCTGAGCTGGGACTCGAACTGCCAGCTGCAGGATCTGAAAGTCAGGTACGGCAGCATCACATCATTCACTAGAAAGAAAGGTTTCCACTTGAAGTTTGAAGAGAACAGAATACAAATAAGTAGGTGTTGGGGGGATTAGTTTTGTCCTGAAATTATATTAGTAACTCAACATTTTTGCAGAAATTGCCACTGCCTGTTACTCCCCCGTCTTCATTTTCACTCTGCTGATCCAGCACAAGTCTCATGGGATGGGATCAGAGATGATGATCAATGCCACTGAGTTGGAAGAGGAAGAACAATATATCAGTGTTACAGATACATGAGTCTTCTGTGTGCTATTTTGTTTTGTGAGGGTACCTTACACCTTCTAAACCATCTGGTTTAGTTTCCTGTGCCTCAACAATGACACGTGTATCATTATTGGGGCCACCCTGGTGGTTTTCTAAGTGGCCCTGTTACAGCAGTGGTCTCACAATTTGAATGGAGTGACAGAGAGGTTAGACTAAGGCTTCCTTCAAGGGTAGGGTTTCCAGACTGATAAATGACATACTGTTTCATACTTCTGAGACTGACCTATAATGCCATTGTGGCTTGTATGCAGCATCTCTTCAAACACCACAACTACAGGTGTCCTCCTGACAAATCCTGCCTTTGCAGCGTGTTCTCATGGGATGCTAAAGTGAGGTGCTTTTTGGAAGTAAGTTGAAATGCATGCTGTGCTCCTGTGCTTTTAGTTTTCTGCTCTGTCTGGCAATGTGCAGAAAAACAAGTAAAAATATGTCAGGGTCTATGTTTAGTAGCTGTACTTGTGGTAGTACTGGAAGAAAGTGTATGGGTGCCAGCAGAGACTATATAAAGCAGTGTACGTCCCATCGCCGCAGTCCCCGCTGCAGGACCACGTTTACTCATTACCAACATCACACCAGGATGGAAACAAAACAGGCTTTTAAAACAAAGTCTGTTCCACCCTCTGGTCAGTCTTGTGGTGGGCTTAACTTGGGGCAGCTGCAGATGAGACTGTGGGAAAGAGATGGATCTCCTGAGGGCAATGGGATTGCCTGGACCTGGGGACTCCAGCCAGCCTGCCCGCGGCTGTGGCTGGAGGGATCCTGCTGGCCCATCCTGGGGTGGACTGTGTTCACTGGAAAGTGGGTCTTCACAAAATTTAACAGCAGTGCTCTGACAAGTCTCTCTTGAGTGTATGCAAACTGTGATTTTTAAATTTGTTTCCCATTCTACTCCACACAAAGTTTATGAGTTGGCCAAGTTCAGGGCCATTTTGATGGAAACGTTCTCGTGAACTTTCTCTAGCCTTCTGCATGAAAAATTCCAAACACATCCTGTACGACAAAGAACCCCCGAGTTCATGGAAAAAAAATACTGAGGTTTTGGGGAGAGTTAATACAAATGAAACATGATTTAATCAGCTCAGTCACTTTAATTGGAATTTTTCTTTCCTTTCTTTTCTTTTTTCTTCCAGGGAGGGGAGCAAAACAAAACACAACCAAGTGTGTCTGCCTTTGAACTCAGAAATGTTTGTATTCAGTCAGGTGGTATTTGGCAATATCTTAGAGAACAAGAAGCATCATCTTTTATTGGTGAAAGTTAGGCAACGTTAATAATAGGTACTGCTACTAGCCCCACCTGTAATAACCCAGAGAGTTTATTGACTAATCTATGATTTACAGATTTATTTGAATCCTAGAGTAATGCACCACATTCTGAGAAAGGTGTATACCCTAGTAGGTTTTCATTTTAATAAGGGGAAAAAAATCCCTTAAAACAGATCATTAAAATTTAATGAGGACATTTTTAAAACCTCGTAATGGTTCAATTTACACTGGAAGTCAAAAATAGTTAATGGTGTTGTTATGTCTGTGTGGTAACATCCTCATTATACAGTAATTGTTTTCAGTTGAAATGAAGCCAGTAAAACATCATGGGCAGTGCATTCCCAGAACCAAAGTTTTTAGCCCTCCAACAATTTCAGGTCATTGCAGTGGAAGAAGAAATATTTCAGAGAATAAATTAACATGTCAGGGCTCACTTTTATTGTACTCTAGCTGTCAATATTGTGTGCATTTTTAAGAAGACTGGTTATCTGCAGAGTGGCTGTTTTTTCCTGATCTAGGAATGGAAAAAAAAAACCATGATTTTTTTTGTTTGTCTGAGTGGGAAGCATTCCCCAAACCCACAGGGTGCACTTAATATGCCACTTTTAGTTTTAGCAGAAATACTTGAATTTTAACTGTAGGTGTTTTTGGATGAAGCCTTGACCTAACAACCAGCGTTAATGGTCCAAAGATAGAGCAGCTGAACTTTCCCGTTGTCCTTCCCTGGCCAACATAAAGCTTCCCCTGGGGACGGTTGACTTGATTACCAGGTTAAGTATGTGAAGAAAGCTTATTGCTGTCATGTGCTTGACTCGTCTCTCTATTCATCTCCAAATCCATGGAATTTCTGCAACAGGAGCAATTGTTCACTTACTCAGGGGTGTGAGGAGCATTACATCTGCACGGCAGGTGAGCGATGCTGGTGTTTTCTTATGCCCTGTCCTCAGTCAGCTTGGCAGCAGGCTGGGATGGATTTGCCTGCAGCTATGGAAGAGCAGAATGGGGATCCCTGATGTCACCCTGTGCCTGCAGCTTACACGAGGGCTGTGCAAACCAGCTGGCAGGTCCCTTGAACACTCCCAGTGCTCCTGCCCTTGTGCAGGTCAAGTCTGGCTACCGTATGAGAGTCCAGCACCTCTCCTTCCCTGCACACCCTGCTTCTGCCCAGGGCAACCCGTGGTGCTAGTGGCCTGGGTGGTCACTTCCTTGCTCACAGGGATTTTGGTGGTGTGCCTGAAGTGAGCCAGCCCATGGATCTGCTGTCTACATTTTCTGGTGTACAATGAGATTGGGAGATCCCTCGTATTGGATTTGAGGAACCAAAATGAGGGGATCCCCAACTATTCAATTAAAGATCACCTGTCTGCAAGGACAAATTATGGGGTTTTTTTGTAGAGTTGAATGCAACCTAGGCACACTTTGCCTGTCCTTGCCTGTCTTGTTCAATAGCATGGGAAAAGCAGGACAAACTCAACCACCTGAAATGGCAAAGATCTGTGACCTCCAGCTATAGGAGCTACTGCCTGGACTGCTGGATCCATTGGACTGTTGGGAGCTGAGCCAACTTCTCGTGCCAGTGTTACCTACGTTTGTGTCCTTCTTCTGTTAAAATAACAGGCACTGTTATGAAAATATGCTCCCTCTAACTTTGCTCTTAGTACCAAGCTTTGTACTTTTTAGTACCTGGTATTTCTACTGCAAGTTGTACATTATTATTTCTTGATCTGCAAATTGGTTTGATTTTTTATTTCTTTTTATATCAGATGAGGATTTTTTCTTCTTCCAAGTGCACTTTATGGATTTTTTTAAGGAGCAGTAAATGGCATTAGCAGAGCATTAACTCCTATTTCTGCCTTAACCTCTATCAAGTAAGAAGTTACTCTACACAGTAAGAGTTTATCAAGGCAACCCTAATGCTGTAATACCAGCCACACGTGTTGCTTTTGACAGAATGAAAAGTTGATACAAATCACACAGTCTTGCTGCACTGTGCCTTATTTTACAAGAAAAAGTAATGCTTTGCGTTACTAGTGCAGTATTTTTTACTTAAGCAACACAGGCATATTTTCTCACTCACCATTAATTTATTATGCTGCATTTGTTTCCAGACAAACCCTATTTTTCTGTGTCTGCTGGGAATTTCTCTTTTCCTCCGAGGTGCTTTAAATTCAACAAGCATCAGGTTTTCAATACATCATATTCATGTTAAAGGGGAAATAACTGACAAGGGAAAGTATTGTAAGCATACCCTTTTCATTTTATTGCCAGTATTATTCCTGATAAGCAAGGTAGATATATATTAAAAATACTGCTGGTTTACAAGTGTTCATCTCCCGGGTTACCAGCTGTGCTGGTTTTGCTGGGGTAGGTTCCTAGGCCAGCAGGGGTTTGGAGTAATTCAGGGCAGCTGACCCGAGTTGGCCACAGGTGTGTCCCAGGCCACAAACATCACCCTCAGTATAAAGGAGAAGTTTGCCGAGGAAGGAGCTCCTCCTCCTGCTCCTCCTCTCAAGGGTCTCCATCCCTGGAGGTGTTCACTCACCATTCTGCTCCTGAGGGTGTTTTCCTGTTTACTGTGACCGCCGTATGCTCGCTGGGGTGTGTTCAGCTTTATATGGTTAATACTGGCGTTGGTGTTAGCTGGGCTGTTGGGTTAAGTCCATTTTCGTTTTGTGCTGGGAGGAAGGCTGCTGCTGGGGAGTCTCCACTGCTCCTCTTCGTGTGTGTTCCAGGGATGTGTTTATTTGGTGTTTTACTTGAACCCATAGTATCTTGTAAAACTTTTCTAGTGACTTGTGCTAGAACTATGGCATGCATTCCTGGAAGGTGGCTTTCTGAAGAGGTAGCAGAAATGATACTGGTTTGCAAGGAGCCTGCCGTGGAGCAGGGCCTGGCTCTACTCCGTTTTCCAGGAATACTGTGGTGGAGCATGAGAGAGCTTATCTTCCAACAAGCTTTTCCAGGTGAACTGTGCTATCTGGTGCTTCATCTGTAGGAGATTTATTTTTTTTTCCCCTCTCTTTAAAGTAATTCAAAAGCAGGTGGTGTTGGTTGGAGTTCTTATGGCTCTGAGCATGCTTAATGCAATACTTCATAGAACCTACAGCGTTTTAATGCAGCCTTACAAATAGGGGCACTAAGAAAGCCTTTTAGAAAATGCTCCATTTGATCCAGATAGCGATAAAAGGGTAAGAGCACAGAGCCTCAGGATTGTAGGGCTGTAGGATCCCCCCAAGCCTGAGGGCCAGGTGTCCAATTATTGTCCTTGGTGGGTCCTGACTTCATCTCTTGCACTTGTGGGAGCGGAGGCTGGGGGGAGAGAAAGAGGCTCTGTTCCCACACAGACCTATTCAGTACACCTGTGATAGGGAGAGTCACTCTGAAAGTCACTTCAGGAGACATTAAAAATCCATTTAACTTGTTAGTGATATAAACAAGAAGTGTAATAAAGAGCTTTTGCCTGTGTCGCTCCTTGCTGATTTTCAGGCTCAAGTAGGACAGAATGATGAAATTGGTGCACAACTGCCCACTCCATGTAATTAAGTCAATTAGGCTTTCCTCAAAGAAGGCTTTTTTGTTGCTGCTTTTCATAAGGTCACATCTAAAGAAGGGCTCTGTAAAACCAAAAGGCACATGTGTAAAAGTGTAGCTGGCAAAAGAAGTCCACCTAAAATGAAACTAAATTAGTAATCATTGTTACCACATTAATTTTGGAGTGATTACAGAAAATAGTGTTAAATAGTAGCAGAATCATGCACATTTGACACTTACCTTTCAAAAACACTATGCAGTAAAGAAAAACAAGCCTCCCTTGGTTTAACTCATTCAGATGAGGTTTGGAAACAAATTGTGTAATGAAATTGCAGGCAGAGGATAAGCATTTGTAGCAGCCTCATCATTTAAATATGTGTTATAAATAAGGGAAAGTATAAAATCCAAATTCTGCAAATGATATCTTAATGACATCTCAGATAGTTGTTTATATTGGGACTTGTTTGTAAAACAGTTAACAGTTGACTCCTAACTGCACTGATGGTTTTATTAGTAGTATCTTGGTGATCCTTTTTGCTTAGATAGGAGGTTGCACTGGAATTCTGATTCATGTGAAGTCTCTTTGACTGGAACAGTCTCTTTGGGAAAGTCTGCGAACTGCAAATTCTGGTTGTGCTGGTATTGGAAAGTACTGCTGGGGCTCAGTGTTAGTACACTGTCTTGGAAGGAAGAATCATGACAACTTTGATACTTTGTGTAGACGGATAAAAACTAGGCAATAAAACTGCCTGTAAGCAAGAGTAAACCGATGGTATTGAGCCTTGGGGTAAAACCTAGGGTCTGGAATCAACCCCAGAAACTAGAAGGGGCACAGTCTTTTGGAGAAAAGCAAATTTATCCTCAGGAGGAGCACAGCTCTTGGTGACATGCTGTGCCCTCACATGAGGGGACCTGGGGACAATTCAACTCTGGTTCAGTGCTGTTGTCCCACCCCCTGCTCTTGGACCGGAGCGCTGCCGGCCACTGCTGTGCAGGACTCTGCCTGGGAAAGGAGCCTGAAATCCACCCACCTGAGCAGGGCACAAAATGCAAACAGTATAAAAATAGTAAGCATTTACCTGAGGTGTGAGAATTTGTTTTCTTGGAGAGTGAAGAGGTGAGAGAAGGATGCGTTCAGTTAAATGGCTTGATGCGACCGTTGTCATTACTGCGAATTTGACTTCTGAAATGAAAAGGGCCTGGATCTGTGGGATCCCATGTACTGGCCCATGAATATTCTGGATTTCTGCAGAACTAGTAATTCTGTCTTGGGCACAGGGAGCCAGGCCAGCCTGCCCACCCAGTGGACAAGATACACAGGCTCTCTGTGCAGCCTAACACTGCTAAAATAAACACATCTTTTTTGCAGGTGATAAAAGTAATCATTGTGACACAAACTAGACTGAGAACACCCGTGTAGCTGCTTCTCAATTAGCAGGAGACAGGAGTTGTCTTAACCTAGATGGTCATTTGAATCCTACTGCTTCCCTGCTTGGTGGCAGAGTGCATGGCCAGATCATGTTCTTGACTTATACAGGCACCTGGTCCATCAAGGACAGTCATCTTTCCTGACAGATTTCACCCTGAAACTTAAAAATCAACACAGAGATGTCTTTTTACAGAGATTATTTTTCTTACCCGGGTTGTGTTGTTTTAGGGGTATCTGACTTTTTAACAAGAGCACTTACAGGCAAATGATAAATTACTTGTTTTCATTAGAAATTAAGATACTGAGTTTTTTGTGTGTGCACACGAGAGGAATTAATTGGAATTAACTACAGTAGTATTCAGAATAGATTTGCAGAGTCACCTGTCCAAGAGAATTTGAATATAAACAGCACAAGAAAAGGGCCCGAGTAAGAGACTAAACCTGCCTGTGAAACAGTAGAGCCTTAGACCTGGAGCAGATCGCATTTGTTCTTGGTGGCTCCTGTTGCTGTGAGGTTTGTTGCTGTATTTAGATGGACAGTTGGACTCTGGTCACCTTGTCCTCACTGTTGAGAGGAGTTGGCACACGTCACACTGTGCACAGTGCAGTCGGAGAGGGAGACCTGCAGAAGGACGTCCACCCGCGGCGGGCTGGTGGACAATGGCAGAGCATCCTTCTCTTTGAAAGTGACTCATTAGGAAAGCTTGGTCCTGCAGCTCTGTGTGGAGCTGACCGTGGATGAGAGGCATGATTAACACTAACGAGTGGCCAGGGATTTGTTGTTTACTTGGAGAGAAGGCTCGGGCTTCCTTCTCTGGCACTTTCTGCCAAATACTGTGATCCTAGTTTACTAAGCCTTTATATAATTTGCTGTTGTTTTTTTGTGGTGGTGGTGGTTATTGCTTTAAGTGATTCCTCTCACCAAAATATTATTGTCAATTGGGTTTTATTTTATTTTATTTTTACTGCAAATTGTCTGAACTGTTTGTCATTCGGGCCACAGTACTCTGGAGGTCCTTTATGTGCGTCACGTGTTCTTCATCCAACAGAGCTTTTTCTGTTCAGCGCTCACCCTCCTCCCCAAAGCTGAAATAAATCAATGTAGGTTGAGACTCAGTCGCAATAAATCAAGACCTGTCCAAAACTGGAGCCTGCCCAGTCAAAATGTCATAGCTTGGCTTTCACTGAGGATTAATTAAAGGCCTGATATAAAGCCCAGATGTGCTTCAGGAGAGTAGCAAACTGCCTGGTGGTGGCTATACTATAACCCAAGTCTCCCCATGAATCTGCCCACCCAAGAACATGGAGGAGGATAAGGCTGAGGAAGAGGGAAGAAGGGAGGGGAGGAAAGAAATAAACCGACTCAACCATGATTTTATAGCATCTATGCTGGCAGAAAACAAGACAAGCTCTATGCTGGAGCACCTCTAAAAAATACAAAGTGTGTGTATAATTCTAACAGTGGCAGATAACTTAAAATGTTTGGCATTAATCAGGAGTGGGGTAAAACTAATGCAGTGAGTGAACTTTTGCTTTTGCACATTTTATGGTCAAAATACACACACACACATATATATATATATATATGTGGCATGCCCAGTAACTGAGTTTCCTCAGTGCCTGTTTTACATTAAATTCCTGAAAGTCATCCTGACTGAAATAGTTTAGCTGAAGATTCCTGAGGCTCTGACAGGGTCAGGTACAGAGTTGTGCATATATCTAAACTAGTGTTTTTGAATATAAATATATAAAATACACTTAAATTGCTGCTGGTGTTGTGGCCTTTGTAAAACTCCAGAGATCCAGTGGTTTAATTGAACAGTTGTCCCCCTTGTACCCTGCTTTTTCCAGTAGCACTTCCTTTTTGATTCTGGTCTATTCCATGCTCCCAGACGAACGTTGCTTCGTGTCTCTGTGTTCACCGTGGCTGTTCTAGATGGTGCCTCACTGCTGCTGTTAGTGCCATGAGGAGGGCGAGCTCTGACGGCGTGTCTACAGCGCAGGAAGGGAGAACGGCAGGCTTCTCGTGGAGCACTTGTGCAGTGAAGGGAAGGAACCACTGACAGTGTGTGTTCATTTTAGCTAAACAATAAAATGTAGCTGCAGCTAGAGCAGGAAGAGTCTGGAGTTTTAATTAAAGTGGGGGGCTGGCCCAATTAACACCAACTTACAGTGTGCTTGTGCCCCAGAACCCTGGGCTGTGGAAGGAAGCCGGGTGCAAGTGTTCCCTCTGGAGGCAGGCAGCCTGGGCGCCTTGCAGGGCCACTTTCCTCTGAGAACAAGAGGTGACTTCAGGGTGCTCCAGCTCTCCTCTCCTCCCGGGAGCTGCTGTAGGGTCACCTCTGGGAGTGTGCTGCCGTGCAGGGCGAAAGCTGGGACCAGAGAGTGCCAGGGAGAACCTCGCTGCTTGCTTAGGGAGCTGGGTGTTGACACCGACGCTGCAGAGCATTGAGAGACAGGCACGTTCAAGGGGCTCTGCTGTGTCTTTCCTTACTGCTATATTGTTTTCAGTCTGTAATTTCCTATGAAAATTTCACCAGGGGTTTAAATTTAGCAAAGCCCATCAAAGTCTGTGAACTTCTCAACATTTTTTCTTGTAACAGATTTTAACAAAGTTCAGCCTTTGAGCCAGGATTAGAAAACACTGAAAAGCCTGTGCTAAATTTAAAAATCTGCTTTAGTTTTAAATGCCTTTGCAAGCTGTTGCTTCTGAACGTGAAGTATGCCTCTGCTCAGTGTGTGTATAGGAGAGGGAAAAAAATGTAAAAGGCAAAGTGGTTAAAATTTGACAATTAGCTACTGTACGTGCTCAGGAGCTGCCCCAGCTCCCCCCTCGACTCATGTGTTTTTATCTCCTGGGTGGTCCCTATCATCCCTGTCCATTCTTCTAAGACCACCCCTATCCCCCCCATTTTCCCCCTCCTTGCCCTCCCAGTAAAGGGGGCCCTCTCATCCCAGTCCCCATCCTTCCTGCTGGGAAGGCTGAGACCCCTTTGGGAGTGAGCCAGTGATGGTCTTTATTTCACAGAACCAACGCGAGACGAGTGGTACAGAAGATGACAGCTTTCTAGTGTGGGAATTCATGCTGCATCTTGAGCCTCCCAAAGTGGGGCCCAGGTGGATGGCACAAGGAGTCTGCCCTGGCTGTATGGGATGCTGGGATGTGTGTCCTTAGTGCTTTTGGAAACAAATTTCTCCTTCCTTCCCCAGAGAACTGGCTGTGCAGTTGACTCAAGTCAGTGGATCCCATTCAGAACAGCAGCATTGTGCTAATCTGCTATGGCTGAATAGCTCTGTAGGGTAAGGTGGACACAGAACTCTTATCCTATAGGTGGACTTTTTTGGTAAGCTTTGTACCCTCCAAAAAGGATATTAGCCTGGGCATCATGTGCCTGAGACAGGCAGATGAGGAGGCTGTGTGTGCTTTGCAGCAGGTTTGTCTTCACAGTGGGTCTCTGAAAGCAACCAGAGCTTTAGGTCAAGTTGTATCTACTCTAGAGATCTGCCTTGCTTAAGTACAGTGGTAGGGTACTTCTCCTCTTCCCTGCAGCCCAGAGGCAGTGAGGCCTGGGTAAAGGTGTGGTAGCAGATCGTGTCCTGGGTGTACACAGGCCAGACTCCTTGGGAGATGCATTATTGGCTGCGGTCATCTCTCGCAGTTGCCAAGGAGGTATTTTGCAGTTCTGGAAGTGGAAACAAATTCTCAGTCTCTTTTCAGGGTCCTGATGACATTTTGCCCAGCAGTTCAGTTGACTTGGAAACCCTCAGAATGGTGTTACCTGAGCTTTCTTGTCAGTAAGGATAGAAATAATGTGATTTTTGGAAGGCATAAGTAATGCCTAAAATATGGAAATTGCTTGGTCAGCTCCATCAGTTCAGTAACTGTTTTAGAAGACTATATTTTATAAATCCTTGCCTCAGAACTTTGTTGCGTACAACTCATCAGCTCATGAGCATCCTCAACATAGGCACTGTGGGATCTTAAATTGAAAATGAATGTATAAAAAGAATTATTCTCTGAAAATTGTATCTCAGTTTCCTTTCCATGGAGCACAACAATGCTGGTGGAAAGTGCTTGTAACTCTAGTAATTAAGGAGTTCATGGTTTACAGGACCTCAGTGTGTTGTGATCAGCCAATCACTCAGTGAAAGGTTGAAGGACAGGATAGGCTGTGTAAGATACTGTATTTGCTTAATGCAGTTACGGAATGATCCTCGGTGCAGTTCCTGGAACAATACAAACAGCCTTTTCTTCCCTCCATGTGTTCCTGGTTTACAGCCTGACTTGGAAGGGAGCTGCATTTGTGAACTTTTGTTTCTCTTCACACTGGGGTCCAATTCCAACATATTTCTGATTTGATATTTGCTTTGAAAATGTTTGTGCCCCATTGTCAGCCCAACATACATTTTGCTGAAGTCTTGTCCTAGAGTTTTATCGAACTGGGTAAAGATTGGAAGCAGTGTTCAGTTCCTTATATAAAAGTGTTGTCGTCTTTGTTTGCCCCCTTTTGATTTTAATGTCTTGGTGGGCAGGTGAGAGTTTTCATGTTATCCTCGCTCTCAAATATCTTACCTGTTGGGAGTTTGGACCAAACCAAAACCCCATCTCTGGCCAGCCCTGTCTTCAGAGCAGATCAGGCTGGATCAGTTCTTTGTATTTAGCTTCTATCTCCTGTTTAAGGAGGCAGGTTAAACTTCTAGTTGACATTTTAGGATAAAACCCTGGGTCTTGCTCCTTGTAATTATCTCTTCATTTGCAGCCTATTAAACTGTGGGAGAGAGGGAGAAGGGGATTGTCTGAAGCTGGTTTTTAACTTCAGTTTGAACCTAAATATGTATTTTATTTTCTTTCTACTTGACATGTATAACTTCTAAAAAAAAGTATGAGGATACTGCTGATATTTTTATGGGCTGGGTATATTTTGAAAAAAACAAAGTAATTGGAAAATTTTGGATGTGCCGTAACCACCATCTGCCCCTGCCCTAAAAAATGTGCATGGTTCCATACATGCGTTTCCAATGATCCATCATATATCATCACTTGCTACAGTACCTCATTCATGTAGGTGTTAGTTTTTGTGTGCAAAAGGTCAGATCTTTTCAAACCTAATTCTGAATGCCTGTGTTTTAGAACAACCTAGCTTTCCTTTGAAGTTGGAATATGCATTTTCAATGTAATAATTCATCATTAGCTAGAGGGAAGAAAAAAACACCCAAAATATTCCTGCTTCAAATCAATTTGACTGAGGGCTTTTGGTTGATTGTTCATATTTCTAACATCAGAATTCCATAGTCTGGGTGAGATGTGTTAAAAGTTGCAAGAAAGAGTTTATTCCACAGCCTTTGAATGTTTCAGTCCTAAAGAAAAGACAGAGCATTTTAAATGTGAAAGTCAGGAAGGGAGTGAAAAAGTAGTTAGTGAATTATTTGCTATAATGTCATGTTTTAAAAAATTAACATAAGCTTCAAGTTAGCTCTTGGCATTGCTTGAGCTAACTCTTTATAAATCCCTTTAAAATGCACACTAGCCCTGGAACACTTTTTAGAGCCAAAGAGAGAGCATCAGTGTAAAATTAGGAAAACAATACCTCTGAGCTTGTTCTCTTGGCTTCTGGGAGCTGAGTGGGTGGTGAGAAGTCCCTTCCTTGGAATAATGTTTTTACAAATAGGAATTTTGCAACAGCTTAGAGATAGTAACTCGGATGGAAAAAGAGGGACATGTCAGTGCATTTCACTTGATTGTAATGTGGTTTATTAAAGAAAATTAATCCCTTTCAGAACAGAGAATAAGTGATGACAATTATTAAGTCAATGAAACATGTAGGAATTAGAAAAATATACAAGTAGATCTGCTGACTTTGTTTAGATTTAGTAACTTGGCTTTTTAGATGTTTCAGAAATTTAACATGAAGCTGCCTGCTTGTGTCATTATAATTAGAGGTCACCTGGTATTTCCATTACCAGAGAATGATTTCTTGCATTGTTATCTTAAGATTGAAAACAGGGGGAGAAGAAAATGCAGCTCATTTTTTTATGAGCAGTGTCAGAGCCCAGGCACAAAGTTTTCTACTGGATTTAGCCTGGGCTCACATTCTGCTGGTAATGTTTTCAGCATCTAAGTTGTTGCTATGAATAGTTAGTGTTCATTGTACAGCCAGATCCTTGCCTGTGCCTGGAATTTGCTCAACTGCACCTTCCTCTCTGCGGCAGCACTCGCAGGCTGGCTACAGGCTGCTCTGCTCCCAGGTTGCTTGGGGCCACTGGGCTCGTTCCAGTTGCTGGGTGAGGTGGGGTGTCAAGCATGACCTGCTTCTCCCTCCTGCCCTCCCTCTGGGCACTGCGCATCTTCCAGGAGCTGGGGAGGACAGTGGTGCAGCTCAGAGGTCTCTGTGATGCCAGGAGATTTCCCTTTCTCTGTCTTCAGCAGTTTTTCTGTCTAATTTGCAGTGCTTTAGAAGTTAATCCCCTATATGTTTGTTGTATAGTGATTTTTTTTTTCTGTGCAAACTGATAAAAAGTAGTTTGACTTACATACCAGTTTACTGTTGGCACAGAAGACCTGGCAGTCAGCTCAGTCAATGCAAGGGTTTCCTTGCTGCATAAAATCTACTGGCTCAACTATTCTGAGCTGGGAAAGTAGTGCTGCCCTTTCCAAAGGCAGGGGCTTGGGCCAGATGGAACATCTCTGCACTGCTCCTAGGGCCATGCCACACATCGAGGGTCTCGTGTAGGGTGGTTCCAGTCTTGGATGAATTTGCGTTCGGCTAAGGTTGTTATGAATTCCATTTCTTTTAACTGGAATTTACTCAGTGGAATGAAATTTGAAGTTCACAACATGAAAACATTGAGAAACTTCAGCAGTGGTTGTTGCAAGCTCCCGGCATGGATTCGGAGAGTTCTGCAACAATGCTGAGCCAGTTTCAGTCCTGCAGCCCCTGCAACACGGGATTTGCACTGAAAGCCTCTAAGGAAGAAATGTGTGGTGGGTCTCTTTGGGCTTTGTGGTGTGTTTAAACTGGCTGGGGGTTCACTTGGAATACCAGCCACAAGTTATGGAGCATCATGCAGAGCTGGACTGGTGACAGGCTTTGTTCCCGGCATCTTCCCTCTCAGCTGAGGAGAGGGATCTGTGTAGCCTTCAGGACCCCGTGTAAATTGCCTGATACCTTAGCCTCTTCCTGGACTTACTGAGTTGAGTACCAGATACAGGAGAGTTTAAACTGGGGGATCCTCAAATGCACTAAACCCTGCCTGCAATGCTCTGTTCTAAGAAATTTGTATGAAAACTTCAAAGCTGAGCTTGAGGCAGGGGAAGGGGTAAGGTTTAGAAACTGCCGTCACCTGCTATAGCAGGGCAACAGTGACCAGAGGAGCCAGTCCACAATAGATATCATGTGGCTGTGAACCCCCTTAGAAACCACTTTTTTTTTCCTTTTTGCCCACTGTTAAAACCCAAGCACTAGCTTAATGCACACAGGATACCTTTCCATGGCGAAGCAAAATAAAACAAAAGACATTTTAAGTTTTACCTGTTCTCACCTGCAATGTCTTTTGCATGTGCAGTATGACCTAATTTATCTGATTAAATGGTGATTCCAGATTTCAACCTGCAGTGACATCTGTAGAGTATCTGTTCTGTAGTTCAAGCAATTTAAGATCTGATGTGACCACAGCTTGCAGGGAGGCTCTTGGGCTGCTGATACAGCTTGTGATGCCTGCAACTTACTCAGTCCCCATGACCCCAGCAAATCCTCAACTAGCAGAGCAGGAAAGATGTCAGCATGCAGACATGTCAACTAGATTTTTGTTTTGAGGTGTACTGTAGGTACTTCTGTTGTGACTGACTTTGGAGGAACTGACTCTCCAGTGGCTAGAATTGGGGGTGGGAGGATGATGAATAATACCAAGGTCAAGATTACAGTGGAGTGATGGAAAATCTGATTTCTCCCATCATGAAATTTGTAATATTATGACTCATAGTTGAAAGAATGGGGGAGAGGGGAAGTGGCACCTCTTGGCAAGAAGAGAGGAGAAACAGGCAAGCCATCACTCCTGCTTAAAAAGTGCTCTTATTGGTGAAAAAATGGCACAAAGTACTGGTCTCTGGAAGTTTCCCTCAACAAATGTGACTGATAACGGCTGATTCCTGAGAGTAGTTTTGGGAGAGCTTTTTCTAGCATGAAGATGCCATGGCCACCAAAGGGGATGCTGCAGGTAAGGTGTCAGGACTCTCTGAGCAAGATTTCCTTCAGTCTTCATGCTCGCGTTGTACAGCTGTAAGGTGGACACAGCCTGGTTGCCTCACAGAGAAGGGTATGAAGCCAAGCTCGGAAGGATGGTGGTTGAGCTGTAAATTGTCACATCAGTGGTATTATTATAGCTAATTACAAATACTGTTTTTCTGGAGGTACCTGTGCAAATTTGCAGGATTTCAGAAAAATTAGTAGCCCTTGTGATAGCTATAAAAGTTCAATGTGATTCAAAAGGAAACTTTGCAAGAGCAGAGTGGGTTTTCTGGTGGACTTAAATAGATCAGTGAAGTGGCTCCAGCTTTTCAGGAAAATGCATTTTCAGTATTTCATTGTGCTATGGGGGGAACAAAAGCCCCAATCCAACAGTATGTCCCTCCCAGCCCAAAAAAGAACAACTACTAAAAAGCACAAAAGCCTAAACAAACCAAAACCCATAAAAACCAAACAACAAATCATCCCAAAGAAATTTTGGCTTCTGGTTCTGAAATCAGCCACTTTGTATAGTCCTATAGCATTTCTTTCATTGCAAGGGTTCCTAGATTAGGGAGTGTAAAACACTATTGTTTATTGATTAACCTTACAAATACTACTATCATAATAATCTTTCTAAAACAGGTTAATTTGCAATTTCTTTTTATTTCAGTGAAGAGCATTTTGTCAACAGGGATGAAAGGGCATTTTTTTTTCCTCTAGGTATCTGCAGATTAGTTAATTAAATACTATCAGCCCCAATGCCTTCTGTATTTGGGCCACATACTGGTTTATGCTGGATTTCCCCCAGCAGTGACTTCAGGTTACAGCAGCACAGCTTCCCTGCTCCATTGCAGTTCTGCTGTGAGACCAGCCGAGCGGCAGCGCTCATCCTCTGCGCGCCGGGCCGGTGCAGGGACCGCAGCGGAGCTGTGCTGGTGCTGTGCTGGTGCTGCTGGCCCAAGAGCCCTGCTTTGTTAGAAGGTTCATAGCAGGTCAGGTATTTTTCAGTATATTTTTAAAAGCTTGGTTGAGCTAATTCAATTTCTGTTCATTAATTCCTCCCCCCGTGCCCCGCTTCAGAATAAACGTCCCTTCACACGAATCCAATTTAGCTTCAATATACCTTATTCACACTGCCTTTTATTGCGAGCCCCAGTCAGCCAGCTGTAAGGCTGCCCAGCTGCCTCAGGTTTCCCAATTTAGCCCTGGAAATGATTTCAGCATGGTGAAAAACTTTTCACTGGCCAGCTTGGAAACAGGATTTGACTGGGAAAAATGTCCCAAAATGGCCACCAAAAGCAAAATAAAGCCAGAAGAACACGAAGGTGAGAAGTGAGGAGGTCTGGCTGGGGACTTTTTTTCCTAGGGAGAAGGGATGTGTATGGGCTATGTCGCAGAAGCTGAAAATCAATTCTTACCCTTGCACTTCTGCTACCCTCTGAGGGACTTCTCGTCTTGGCCTGGGCTTAATTGCAGCACTGATATAAACAAGGGCTTAGTGTACAGGCAGCTGGAGGTGAACTGGCAGGGAAGACCAGGATTGAGTTTAGCATTGAGGCAAAATAGCTCGGTTTTATCTGGGAGCAGTAGTAGGAAGGCAAAAACGCAGGTTTGCAGCTGTGTGGTGAGAATGCATGTCTAATCAGAGCAGTCCGAGCATCAAATGCTCCTATTTACACAACTCAGGGTAAAAAATAGTAACACTTCCATGTCTTAAACACCGTTGAACTTGAAGCTATGAACAGAGGTCCTGCCGTTAGATCCCAGTTGTATTTTACAGTGTCCACGTGTGTGCAGCTCAGCAAAGGGTCGATGAAGCACAGATTTATTGTTGCACTTTTATAGCAGACCTTCACATCTCCTGCAGGTCATGGCAACGAACGCCCTTCGGCAAACCTAGAACTCCAAGATAGGCAACGCTCAGTAAGTCTGCTCTTGCAGCTACAAAGCAGAGTATGTGTATACGCTGCGATGATGTAAAAGCTTTTTGATCCTGTGCATAGGTCACAATAAGCAGGGAGCAGAGCATGAGACTGATTTGCCCACCTAAAGCTTTGTCCTGTGGGCCATATTGGTATTCAAGGAAAAGGGATCATTTCCTGTTTGCAGGAGAAGACTTAAAAAAATCAGTCTTTTGAAATGTGTGATTAGTTGTAAATAACTAGGCTACAACTGGGTGGAGGTGAGGAGAGGCGAGGCACCTGTCTGTGGGGGCTGATTGAAGTCACAAAGGTGCTGCCAGGAGGGAGAAGAGAGAAAGGCAGGTATTTTGTGGACCATCCTCAGCTTCGTTCGTACATTTGGCGGGGCGGGGGGGATTTTTTTCCCCCAACACTTTGCAAATATCAGTAGGATTAGAATGCAGCTCCAAGAGGAAAATCTGGTCCACTGGTCTGTTCTATTTAGGAAGTGTTATTTGACTTCCAAAGCAAGGGAAAGAGAATTCTTGATGCCTGCTACTGACAATTTACCTAACAGCTTCAAATGTGTGCCTCTATGCACCATTACCTTCACCACATGCACATTTTTGTCCTTCTCTGCTTTCTAAAGCTCATATTCCCTGTAAAATCTTGGTCACTGTCTTTTTATAAGGTCTCGGCCATCAAAACTGAAGTTCAGGCTTGTGACAATGACATGTCAGTGTCTGTGTATTAGTAAAAAAAAAAATTAATATACCCATCAGGATGATGAGCATCTCCAGGGAAGTGAATGTATGCCTTTACTTGTAGGAAGCTCTTGTGTAATGTTTTGTGGGTTTTTTTATTTTCTTAAAGAAAAAGAGAGTCTTGTTTACCCGAAGCGTCCAACTTCATGGTGAAACACAGTAACGATAACTTAAATCACTACATCTAAAATAAAGCAGGATTAAAAATAAAATTCCTTTGTGTTTAGTGTTAAACAATCAGCCTAGCAATGTGTGATGTGCTAAAGGAAGATGGCCTTAAGTATTTCTGTAGGTTTGTTTCGTTAGTATTTTAGATGGAGCTATTATGTCGGTAAAGAAAATTTATTCTGGTTATTGCACAGGGGAGAAGAGACTGGTTATTGTGCTCTGTTCATGGTTATTTTTATTATAGTTTAAAGGATTTGGTAACTCCTCCCATCAGTGAAGAAATCTAATTTTGCAAAACTGTCTAGAAGGATGATCTCTGCGATCTTTCCATGTAATCTCAATTCTACGCACATCGAGGACGCTGCTGCAGGAGTGCTGGGGCTGTTGACACTTGGGAACAGCTGACTCATGCGAGTTGTTAACTGCAGCCTTGTCTTTGAGAAGCTGACCCGCACAGCCCCTCTGTGGGAATCACCATCTTTACAATTATTTGCAGATAGTCTGCGCTTTTTCAGGGAGGGGAAAGGCACTGAGGACAGGTTCTCAAAAGTGCTCATCGTCCAGTTATGCCCCCAGATGTTTTAAAGCTCTCCTTGTCACTCAACAAGCTCTCAGCGCAAGCTACCTACTACTGTGTTGGTTCTGAAGTATGACTGTGTGGGAAGCAATTACTGCCTGTGCAAACATTTTAGATCATGAAATAGATTATTTATTTTATGTGTTGCCTGTTCTCTTGGGACCCAGACCAAGACTGGAGCCCCAGTTCTGCAGGATCTCCTCAAGCAGATCATGGCAAGTCCCTTCTTGAAGGAATTTACGCCTTTATGCAGCCAGACTGAGCAGCACGAGCATCATGAGACGTTTAAATAGACATGGGAAATGGGAGGGTGTGCAAATAGAACAGGGTAAGAAAATACAACATGAAAAAGTAGAGTATAGCAGGCAGAAGGAGTGGGGAATGGGGCTGCTGTGCGGAGACTGAGGGAGGAGTGGGAGGGGACCTCTGGAAGCAGCTATTTGTCATGGGGAAAAAATGTGAGAGCTAGTTAAAAAAAAAGTTGGACACTGATGACGACATTGTTGTCCCAAGGTCCCTCTTTCAGCTGCTTGTCATGGATCTTGCCAGCTCAGTTCTTGGCTTCTTTCTCTCAGCAGCTTTTTCTCCTCATGTTCGCATGGCCAAAGGAAATGAGGAGGCTGCTTCACCTCTGCTGCTTCTGAAATGGGATCTCCGATGCACGTTCCTCGGTAGAAGAAACGTGTAATGTGATGTTTTGATCCGGAAGCAACAAAGCAGCAATAAAAGATGGATATTGATCAATGTTTATTTAAAGAGAGGTAGTTGCCCACTGTAAAACATTATTCTGAAAGAGGCTGTATGAGGATGGGGAAAAAATAATGTTAAACTGCAAACTCACTTCATTTTAACATCTAGGTAAAAAAGAAAATTGTTTTTCTGAAAAGCTTTGTTTAAAGTTGAAGCTATGTATTTCACTCGAGCATTATGAGCTTGTGGCTTTATCTACTTTTCTGCAGCCTTGGGTGCCTTTGCTTTTTTACTTTTAAGTCATTATTCATAATGTTTTTCCCATTGAATGCCTTGTAGTTTCTATCACAGGTCCCTTAAATTGCCTGTGACAAAAGGTGCTGGCTATAAATGCATTTCAGTAACAGAATATTGCTTGAATGGGTTTCTTTTAAGATCTGCATCTTAAAACTACATAAAACGCCAGACTTTGTTACTATAAGCACTCCAAAATGAAAGAGAATTTCCTGTGGGTTCGTGTCTGTTTTCCCATTTCCCTTCTTTCTTAGGAATTAACATTTTGTTCTAGCTGTGATATGTGGTGGGAAAATGGGGGAACTGGAAATGCAAGAACTGCTGAATTCTGTGGGCAAATACCCTTCCCTATCTTCCACAGAGAATGTCAAAACATTGGCGTTCAAACACTGCTGGACTTTTTTTCCCCCCCCTCTCCACTGAGGCACACATACCCTTTTTTCTTATCTGTGAAATATGGTTATGTTTTTCAAGAGATGTTTTGAATAGTGTCTTGGAGCCAAAAAGAAATGAGAGAAGCAATTTACGAGTCTGTATACAAAATGTATGTGATCATTTGACATAATTTCTTATGCATTAAGCAGAACTTCTTAAGAATAATTGCTAGATTAGGAAGATAACTTTGACAAAGCCAATTGGCATATTTGATGGGAAACCAATTCAGATACTTGTTTTTATGCCAAAGGGAGCAGATGCTGTGAGAATAATCATTTATTAAAATTAAAGCCTGGTCTTGCAGACTGTCACAGGGAAGTTTACATAGGCTATTGAGGCAGTCAAATCTAATCTGTCAGTGAAGATATCAGGCAGAATTACCTCTTCCACGGGAATGTTAATTTCTGCTCTTCAGTTAATGTGTGATATCGTATTATAGGAAATTCTAGGAATTTGGGGAGAGTGGGAAGGAGGAGGAAAAGGAAGCAGTAACTCTTCAGTACTTCTTGAGTAGAGTAAAACTGCGAGTAATGAATCTGAAGCATTTTTCTCTCATTAGATCCAATAAACTACTGACCTAATTCGAATGCTTAGAATTTATGTTTGGAAATTCTAGTTCTACAACAATCTCTGGTTTCTTTTCATTAACATATTTATTAAGTGTGGATGGGTGCCCAGATACCATCTTTAACAAATCCTTTTTAATGCCTCTTGAAATATCTGGACTTCATATTGCAAACCTATCTCTACACAAAAGTTACCACTTCATCTGCGTAGTGCGGTCCGACGGAACTCTCCGATGGGGGTGAATCCAAGTCTCTGCTGGTGTTCCAGCTTATTTGGAAGCTCCATTGAAATTAGTTGGAATGTAGCAGGAATTTCAGGGCACCTTTCACGTTTGAGTTCCCCCATTGAGCACCTTGGACACTGAGAATTTCTTTATAGAGTTGCAAGCCAGTGATGTACTCGCAGAGAGAGCGGGAAAGTGCATCTGCTTCTGATTTACAGGAACAAAATAGTTCAGCCATGAAGAGTTCCATTGTCTTCACAGGCATCCAGACACAACTGCAGTTATTTTTAAGAATGCCATTAGATGTCCATGGAAACTGCAAAACCCTCTCCTGAGCTTGCAGTGGGGTGCACCTTGGAAAGGCAGCTGCTGACTTTCAGTGGCCATATGAAGGTGCAGATGGAATATGCTGAGTTACCTTTATTCAGAACATCAATCTAACCATCTTCTGCATTTGTTTTTTAAAAGAGATTAGTGCTCTAGATCTTGAATGCTTCCTTTTGGTGTGTGCACTCAGTCTGCTTGTTGAAAAGGTGAGGACCATTCAGTGCAGGAAATCGAGTCCCGTTTTGGTGTTCAGGAGCTGAGGTGTCTGGAATAACGGGCTGCTTTTGAAAATGCAGAGATGCAGAAATGCTCGTTTCTCTACCTTCCTGCTTTCAAATAATATTTTTTAAAGAAAAAAAAGTGCATACAAAAAAAATGCCAAACATTTTCCAGGCAGACTCTGGTTTTCTGACACGCAGCGGAATGTCTTTGAAGAGGCTGATGAGTCTGACTTAATGGTTGGCTTCAGGATTTCATTTTTCTCTGGTTCTGATGCTCTAGGGTAATGGTGTAATAAATAATTGAGTCTAGCAGTATGGCAGAGGGCTGGAACAAACGGAGTTTTGCCTGTTTCTGAGAAGGTTTTGTGTTGGGCCTGGAAAGGGTGTGCTTGTACCTCTTCCAGGTATTGGGGGGGGTTGTGTCTGTGTGACCTGCTAGGCTCTGGAGGGAGCGCTGGCAGGGGAAGCTGCCGGACTACAGAGAGAGGTGTAACTTGGAGCCACTCACGTGGGGCTTGGCCAAGGGGCTCAGCTGCGGGCTCTGGTTCCTGCTCTGCTTGGCCAGGTTATGTCAGGGAGAGCTTGGGCTGGGGGGGAGGCTGTTTCTTCAGAGTTTGGTGTCTTCACTTGTGTTTTACCCTTGCCTGCACGGCTGATCTGCCTCACAGGAAAGGAGCCAGGTCAGCTGTGGAGAGTAAGAGGGGAATAATTTGATGGTCTCTGGGGCATAGCTTCAGGATCCCATCCAGAGAAGTGCTGGAGTCTTCCTGCAGCTGCTCACTCCCCATAAAAATATGGGGTTTAAGAAAGCACAACTGGTTTTCTGTAAGGTCACTGCCATTTTTTACATTCTTTCATTGTCTGTCTGCCTTTTCTTTTAACACTGATGACAGCTACAGAGTTTGTTGAAATCCAGGTTTTGGGGTTTGTTTATAGGTTGGTTTTTGTTTGGGGTTTGTTTTTTTTTTAGTGCTTATCTTCTTGTATCTGTTTGAATGCAGGTTTCAGTTAAAAGCTTCAGTTCTTTGCTGGGGTGTGTGGACACATTAAACTGATATATGTGCTAGATAAAGGTGTAGTTAAAAGTGTGGGAGGACTTCATTTTTCCAAGGGTAACTCTTCTTATTTCTCTTTAAAATGAGAAGTAATTGCACTTATCTCTAGCATAAAGCTTATCTCCATGGTAATTTAATGTCTAGTATATTCCAATAAATTATAGACACATTATTTTTTCCAACTCAGATGCCCATTTTGACGTTTCTGATTCAGATGACTTCAGATCACAGGCTGTTCCTTAAAAATTAAGCAGTTCTATTTTACCCATTAAATATTTTAAGTTCTCAGATGAGACGTGCCACATTATTTAAGTATTTAATGTGTTATCATGCACTTTTGTTAATTTTTCATCGACCCCAGCAAAGCTTCCCCAAACTTCTCCGTTAAACCAGTACTTTGAAAGTTAACATTTGGCGGGAAGTTTATGGACAAATGATAAAACCTTGCAGCCTGTAAAGATAAATCTTGAGTAGCTGCCAGTAGGTAAATGACTAACTTAAATTCAAGCGATTTAACAGCAATCAGTCTGAGGTCAAGTAACTCTGCACAGTGTAGTTTAATGTAGTGTCTTTTTTTCTTTCTCTGCGAGTAACCCACTGCTTACTCCTCTCCTCAGCCAGCTTTTTTTAGTGTGTTTCCTGTGGATTGCTCCCCTCAGAAGTCACGTGAGGTACTGCCAGGATTTGGAGGGGACTGGGAACATCAACAAATGGAAATGACACTACTGTGAACCAATGGGTTATTTGCATTCCAGTGCTGAAGTTATCTCTTCGTAGTTCTAGGCTCTGGTGGCAAGGCTGGACTGTGTTATGTTAGACTCAGGAACAAATGTGAATATCTTCGATGTTTTCAAATTCCCCACCATATTTGGGCAATTGTGCTAGTGTTGACCCTCCTAGGCTGCCAAGAGGCTTGTTGGCAAAAATGCCACTTTGGTGAAGAAATAACTTCTACCACAGCTTTATTTGGAGGCTCTCCTCATTTAAAGGGGCATCATCTCACTGCTTCATGACTCAGGTTTTGTCTTGTGTCTCTTTTTTTTTTTTTAATTAACTGTGTTCATCTCCTTAACGGGTTTAGCATAAATTACCCTCGTGTATTACACGCTTTTCTGTACTTTGTGTGTTTTAAACTTTCCATAATCCTTTCAGCAGGGAAGAATCTAGTTAATCTGCTCTGTAAATTGTTGTACAAATCCTTCTGACCTGCACATGTGTGCTCACGTTCCTTAAAAACAGAGCAAAAATGAAAAGTTTCTGTGCATTGCTGAGTACAGCAGATCTGACCAAGGCTGTCGAAGGGACAGATTCTGGTACATTTAAATACAGGATGTGCTGTAGCAGCCCTGCCCAGCCGTTGTTCGATCCAGCATCTCTGACAGCCACCCGCTCACTGTGCCTAACGAGAAAGGACGGGAAGCTTGTAGTGGGCAGTTCTGGAATAAACACGTCACAGGGAACATTTCTTCCTCTTTCCCTCTTTTGGAGTTTCGTTTATGTCCTGAAGCACAAGGAGTCAAACCCAAGCTCTTGTGGAGGGGTGTTTTTTTCAGTTGTATGTCTTTTAAACACAGCTAAAGCTGACCATGTATTATAAGGGAAGTTGGCCTGCTCTGTGTTGACATGTTTACCATCATAACAGATTACTTGTAGGAAGTGTAGGTTCGAATGGTGTTGATCTGATAGAGCTAAATAACCTCTCAGTAACATCTCTGTGAGGAGGGAGACCCTGATCACTGCACTTCAGGTGGAATCGAATCCCCACACAGATGGTATTACATACTCCTTGCTGCTGCTGCCTCGATCATGCACAAAT
The DNA here is from genome assembly GCA_013399075.1 of Chloroceryle aenea. Lineage (NCBI taxonomy): Eukaryota > Metazoa > Chordata > Aves > Coraciiformes > Cerylidae > Chloroceryle > Chloroceryle aenea. Next base: position 181,608 of record VWZY01001530.1, on the reverse strand, counting down.
GTCACTACTCATCACTCAAGAGGTAATGTGCCCTTGCTGGGTCACTGTGCAGGGGGTACCTTCATGTTCTTCCTGAGACCAAACAGGCTGCTATTAACCTTCGAAGGGCCAGTGCAACATCAGCAGAGATGTGGTAAAAGAGATGTTGTCTTATATAGCAAAAGGATTTTCTGGCACAGTGAAATCTTTCAGATTTCCTTTTCAGGTCAGTAGCTAAAAATACTTTCTTCTGGGTTTTTTGGTGGTGTTTGCTACATTTATGTTTTCTACCTGTCAGTGGACCTCCTTCCTTTTAAAAAAAAGTAAAAGTATGAAAATATCTTTGAATGAAAATGGAGTAACTCTGAAATTAGCTTGGTAGTTGTGTAGCTGAGCAAGTAGGTGTCTGTACACAGGGTGCTCCCAAACCCTGCAGTGCCTTCTAAGTCAGTTCTTGTAACACACTTCTATAGAACTAGATTGCACAGAATCCCAGTGCCCGACGACCAGTGTTTTCTGTGATGTGAGCTTTTTACAATTGCTATAAATTGGCACTGATTTGACTTCTTTAGTCTCTTTCACTTTCTTCCACGTATGGAGCTGGAATATGCTTTGTGTAACTTTGCATGCGCACACTTACACGAACACTGCGGGTTTTTCTATTGAAAAAGCAATCAGGAAAGCAAATGAGTAAAACACAGTTTGCTGATTCTGATCTCTCTGCTCCCACCAGAGCGCTTGCTGCACCATGCTCACTGCTGATTCATTTTTCATCTCATGAGGGATGACTCTTGCCTTGTCCCTGCTGTGCCTGAGATGAAAGCAGATGCTCTTGATCATATGGTGTAACCTGAATCCCCAGATTTCACTCTGACCTGGCAGGATTTCTGATGAAGGTAGTCCCTCCTCTACCCAGAGCTGCTGAAGAAGAAAAACCCTAACAATGCGGAAGCGTTGCCTGTGGGGTTCTGTTAGGTTTGCCAGTGATTTCCATGTGCTTTGACTTCAGACAGGCACTGCTGTAGCCGGGACGCCTCACCGCAGTGCTACCCTAAACCCTGGCTGCCTGCTGCAGCTGTGAGCCCTGAGCCACGCTTAGAACCCGTGGAGGTTTCTTCAGGAACTCTGCAAGGTTCCCTGCAGGCTTCTCTGCAATGCCTGTTTGAACACCAGATTACCATGTGCAGCATTTCACTTCAGCAATGACTTCTAGCTGGTGGGTATCCTTCTGACAACTGACAGCTGTGTTCATCACGAGTTCCCCTCACACGTGAGGTGCAGACTCTGCCCCATCTTGGCCCATAAGGCAGGGAATGAACTCCTGTGCAGCAGCTCTGCAGTTTACTACTATAGCTCAGTACAAACCTGACTGGTTTCTGCATAGCACAGAGGTAGGAAAGCTGATGTTTTCTGTGGCTGGCTGTCCTGAAATATTTGGAAGGCGGCAGTGGAATGGTCATGTCTGATGGGAGAGAGAAGGGACCATGGATCCATGATGCATCCAGCTCGAAGCTAGCTGACCCATTCAAATGTAGGCCACCTGACTAACCAGAGACCGTGTTTGGTCTAAATGCCTCCTGCGTTGAGCAGAGTGACTAATATTTTTGCCCTTTCACTTTGCTGAATTGGCATCTGTCACAGCAACGCAGGAGCATCGCATCTCGCACAGTGCCGAGGATTTTCAGGTTCTCGGGATTCCTTTGTTGTGTGAATTTGACCAGAACCTGTCCTTAGCATCATTCACAGTGCTTTCCACATACCTTTTGTGTCTCCTTAGCCTGATTTTCAAGGTCTATGTGTTCTGTATGCACATAACATCTTGCTATGACAGCCCTCCAGTGAACATACCAGCCTGGTAATTTGAGACAGGCAGGCTCAGAACACAGCAGCGTGGAATGGGGAGCAGCAGGCGTGGGATAAAGACCTTGCGCTTCAGGAACGTGTAGAGTGAAAAATGTCCAGAGAGTTACTGAAAGATGAAGACTCAATTTGAGCAGAATAATGAAGCTGGGAAAGAACAAACAGATACGGATGTTTGAGATGCTATTAACAGTCAGGACTGGCCATTTTCAAAAACATGCTTGAGGGGACATGGAAAAAAAAAATAAAGGAGAGGGTGTAGTGGGGGAAGGAAGAAATTTTCTTAGAAAAACACAAAATCCTGGTCAGAGTAACACAAATAATGGGATGTAAGCAATGAAAATCTCATTGCCTTTGAATGAGGGTGACTAGTTTTGAGTGATGAAGAAAGGCTGTAGACGTGTTTGGTTTGTGAGGAGCTTGTTCTTTGCTCTGCTCCAAAGGCAGGAGATGCAGGTGCTCACAAGGAATCGCTTGCTAGTGGCAGCAAGTGATTCTACTTTGAGGAGTATGGGCAAGACAGGACCTTAATTGCAAGATGGAAACTTTAATCTGTTCTTGTCTGTGTATTAATTGGAAAATATGACCTTAAAATGTCCTGTTCAAAGCTCATTTCGGAAGATTAAGACTCCACTAAACTTAAGGCACGATTTTATCTATTTCCAGTTGTTTTCTGTTGCCAGCTGTAAATCCCACAGCAAGGACTCTCATCACTGAAAACCTGACCCCTGCACCTTGGCTAAAAGGCCTCAGCCACAGTCTGATTTTGTGACAGGTTTTAATCTGTGCACTAAATCTTAGTTCAGAGGATCAGCCTGGGTTACTGACTCCTGCAGCTGCTGATAAATTCTCACGGACACTGCAAAATAGAAGTGGCAAAATTCAAAGTGTAAGTTAAGAGCAGAGTGTATATATATATGAAATTATCCCTTTCCCCAAATCCTGATCAGTTTTCTGTACATGCTTGCTATGCTCTGCTCTGAGCTATGAGCATCTCAATAGCAAAGTTCAGGGGTTAGCTTTGCTCGCCTCAGAAGCATACTTTGCACACATTTACCAACATTGTGTCTGTCAGAAAAGAGGGAGCCTGAAGGATTCCTGCCCTAGTGCTCGGTCTTTGAATAATATTTTGACTGTTACTGAATAGGCACCATTGTGCTATTAGGCCTTTTCTCCACATTAGAAAAGGATTGCAAAAGAGGGCTGTTTGTTTTCCTTGATTACTAGGAGATGTTGGGGAAGAAGCAGTCACGATGATTCAAGAGAAGGTATTTAAAAATATGGCTAAATTTTGTGAGTCTCACTGGAAATGATCCTGATGAAAAGTACCTGTGAGGAGTATGAGGTTACCCACAATATTATGATTTGTTACATTCACTGTGGATTCTTCCTCTGTGTTTAAATGAAAGAATAAATGAAAGTGAAGTGGATCTTCAAAACAAGGAGGACATTTTAAATAAAATGAAAAAACCCTCATGATTTATTTAACCTAAAAAGAATAAGTGTTGATTTATTTGCCTTTTGGGTTTTCTTGGAATACTCAAGTTTGCTTTTAAATTTTCCCTTGGAACTAGAGAAGCTTTAGGGGTTTGGGTTTTTTGTTGTTTTATGTTTATTTCTTTTAAAAAGAAAGCTGAGAGGCCTCTGCGCTCTCAGGACTCGGGGAGGAAGAGCTCGAGGGAAAACACCAAAGATCCTGAGGCTGGCAACAGAAATCACAACTCTGTTCATGTGCTGCAGCTCGTGAAATCTGTGTTCTGCTGCTGGTGGCTTTTGGTCAAACAGCTGAACTGGTAACACCTCAGTCTTGAAAGTGCAGCTTCAAGAAATGCTGTTACCTCTTTTCTGTGTGGCCATTCTCCTGCCTGCTGCAAGCTGGAGCCTTCCCTCTGCCCCAGACCTGCTTGTCTAGAAATGCTTTCCCTCAGAGTGCCACAGTTTTTGTAAGTTAGAACAGCAGAGTAATACCTGGATATCCAGATCTTGAGTTATTACATTAAATGCAGTAAGATGGTCTTGGCCACAGTGTTCAGATAGTCCTGCTTAGTAACTTGGGGAAAGCTCGTCAGCGTGACATAAACGCGTGGGAAGAAAAGCAAACCTTGACAGAGATGACGTGATACCCAAAGGGTACACCCACCCTCTCTTATTTGAAGATTGTTATATTATATGAAAATTTGAACGTCTTGCTTTTTCTCTCCCAGATAACTGGGAAGTGTTTATAAAGTCCTTTTGGGAAATGCATTCCTGTGCTACAGCTCTTCATAAAAGTATTACTGTCATTCAAACTCTTGTGCTACAGCTCTTCATAAAGGTGTTCCTGTCATTCAAACTCCATACCCTAAAATGATTAACTTTTACTGCCCACATTTTAAAGCAATCTCAATATGCAAATTCAGGCTTGGAAATAGAAACCTTTTCTGGTAGCCAAAACATTTCATTGCATTTTTAGGCTTGGATTGTCCCCGATTAAAAACTTTGACTTCTATACCGAAACGAATTTCAATATTTCTGCATGGTGTGCTAAATTGTTTGCATTGAAAATCCGGGGTTGTGTCAAAAGCACAAGTTAAATCCTGTGGATGATGTCACTGCTGCTCTGTGCAGGTACTTCCCCGCGAGCTCTCCGGGATAAGAGTTGCTGTAAGGTGGCTGGGGCTGCTCAGGAACACTAAAGCACAGCCAGTGACTCCTTCCATCTTCTAAAGGAATGTGTGTGGCAGGGAGAGCTTTAATTGCTCCTGCTCCGTGTCTCGTGGTGTGGGGGAGCCTGTTCTGAGATGGCTTGGAGTGACCGCTTTTGAATGCGGGTCTGACAGCTGCTTTTTCTACCCTCTCCCATCCTGAAACAGTACAGCCACATCCAGTTGTGGCAGCGCGTTGTGTTTTCTCAGTGTCACCCGCTCATTCCCATTGATTAATTTTTGCCTCTCACCAGGCATAGCTGGGTCGTGCTCTCATGGCTGCAGGTACAGCAGGGTCACGATGGCTTCAAGCTGTACTTTTTCTCTTTGACCTGTGTTTTATTGTCTGCAAATCTCTGCAAAGTAATCACTTAATTGCTCTCCCTGAGTTCCCTCTTCCTCCCCACTCTCCAACATAGGGTGTCTGCTGATCATCACCAGGTTTTTTAACTGGGTGCTGCCACATCACCTTTCATTGCTGTGCTCGTCACAGGCTGTCACTGTGTTCATGTGAACGGGACACCCAGACCGGCTCTATCCCGCTCAGTCGTGGCTTTGGTTTGCAGCTTTTTACCGAGTGCCAGTAGAAGTGCAGGAGGGGGTTCAGGAGACGGGGATGCCCTTATTGTGTGGTGGGGTGCAGAGGAAAATGCCAGATAGTCACCTCTGGCTGTGATTGTTTACAGTCAGGGTCCAAGCTGTAGAAGCTGCTCTGAAGCTTGGATCTTTCCCAGACCCTGAGTGAATTCAAAGTGATCATCTTCGTTTTCACAGAATGGTGGAGGTTAGGAGGTCTGTGGGTCATCTTGTCCAAGTGTCCTAAAAATGCCCTTGTTTGTTTTACTATAAAGAATCATTATCACAAAGAGTAAAACCCAGCTAGCTGGTAAAGGATCCCAGCTTCCGTGAAGTTCAGTCTATCGCAGTTGTGAGCAGGAAAGAGCTGTAGATGCAACCAGCAGATCTCGGATGCACTATCTCTCCTGGCTAACATGGCACTGAGCTTCTCGTAGCCTCCAGGATCTGCTCCCCGAGCAGCGCTGGGCAGCCCGCGCTGCATCGCAGAGGGACACTGAGCCTCCCTCCTTCAGCTCCCCAACGGGCAGCCTGCGAGAGAGAAATGCAAACATGTAAACAGCTGCTGGGGAAGGGGAGGAGGCTCCAAGTCCCAGGATCAGCTGCCATGTGTGCTGTGTAAAGCTTGTCATCTCAAGTGAGTCATTAAGAGGGTCCCCCCCTAATGGCACTTTGAAGTGCTGTGACAGCTTGAGAGCATCTATAAATTGCCCCAAACAGCCCTCATACTGCGTTAGCTAATTGCTTGCTCTTTGACTTATTAGGAGTCACTGAGTTAAATAATTTGTCACATGTGTGGCTCATAATAAATAATGTGACTAGCCAGTTTGTGAGCTGCTTTGGTGATATATAGTGCCCCTTTTGAATGTTGTCACAAGCAGCTAACAAATGTGACCCCACGATTGTCAGAGCTTTGTGAAAATAATAAGGCCTGACAGGGCAGCAGGTCAAAAAGAAACCCCAAAACAACTCCCCTCCTGAGGTATAATAAAAACTGCATTACTTTTCTTCAGAGTTTTATTACAACACGATTCTAATTTTATTTTTGAGCAGCTAATTGAGTAAGATTTTTATAGTAGAATCTTTCTTTCAATTTATGTAGGAATAGTTGTGAAAGAAAAAGAGAGCTTTCTGAACTGAAAATATCCTGCAGCCTCTGAAGTCTGAAGTGAGTGTCCTTTTGGCAAAATATGAGTAACTTCTGAAACACTGCTGCTGGTTTTTGATGGGTGGTGGTGGTGTTGTTGGGGTGGTCGATTTTTTTTAATCCATCCGATTGCTTTTTCTATGGCTTACCTAGATCTGTAGTGTATATTTTTTCTGAGCCTCGGTCTTGGTTCTGGTTCTGTGTTTCGGGTGGCATGTTTCCATGCACGTGCCCATCAGGAGCTGGGCTGCTTGATTTACAAGTACAAAAATGGTCCTGTTGTAAGCGGCTGTGTACAGGTAATGGTAGAGATGCCTTTAGAAAGCGTGTGGTACAACAGCGATGTGTGTGTGTATATATATATGTTCTTGGAATCTTTGGTTAAATAGGAGTCTTGTCTGATCTCTGTGTGGGAGGAGAGTCCCCAGCATTTTGCCAAAGCAGCAAATGTGGTTTCTCTTGCAGCTAAAGGGTGATTTCTTCCTGAGAGACAGGACGTGTCTTGCATATTTGACTCCTGTTGTATAGACTGGATCACTTGGCTATAAAATCTTCTTTTCCCACAATTGTGCTAAATGAAGAGTGATGAGTGGTGTTTAATAAAGCTTCCCAGTCCCTTACAAGCCCATTCCTGTAGTGACCCTTGCTAATGCATTCCTCTTATTTGAACTCTGAGGTGCTGATGCTGTTAAACTGGTTCCCAGCTTGGCAATCACTGTTTTCGGTCGTGTTAATTCAGCAGAGCCCACTGCAGCTGCTTCACGTGAGGGAAGACTCCTTCAGCTGTTTCTGTTGAACCTCCTGGTGGCCCCCATGGCTTTTTCTAAATATGTTGTGCTTTTCCCCAAAGCCAACCAGCAGAAGTCTTCCGAGCAAGGGGCTTGCCTACGGTTTTTTGTCCTGCATCTTCCACCGTGTAGGTGTTTTCTGGCTGGTTGGGTGGGGAGAAGTTACTCTGATGTGTTGTTTCATCTGGAGGGAAACCTGTTGATGGATTGTGCACGCCCGTTCCAACAAGGGTGAGAATTCTGGTCAGTACACAAGAGAGGCCAGTGCTCACCAGCTTTGGGCTCAGCTAATGAGCTGATGTTTGTGCTGCTCACTGTGGATCAGAGAGGGAGGTTCAAGCCTCTAATCTCTATCAGATGCCATAGGGACTTGCATCTCTCTGTGGTGTTCCCAGGCAGGCTGCTGAGCCCACTGAGCTGCAGGCAGTTTCACTGTGCCTTTTACCTGTTTCCTGTGGAAAACTGGAAAAGGTGTTTGGTTTGATGCACAAGGGCTTGAAGAATTATTCTGAAAATACTTGTGGGATCCTTTTTGCTAGCCCAGGATTTTATCTAATTTTTGTGGGCTTTGGGAGCCTAGTGTTATTTTGAGATAAGGCTCCAGGCAGCTCTGATGACAACTGATGGGTGCTTACTCTCCAGCAACTGTCTCTCATGTTATCACCTTGGGCCTTAAAGTGTGTGAATGAGAGATACACGACTACTTCTCATTGAAGGTGCTTCCCATTAATGGAGAACCTGAGGCTGTTTCAGATTTTGTAATTGAGGAAAATAATGCAAACAGCTTTCTCCTCCTTGCTAATGGACTCGTGCAGGAGCGGAACGCTGGGACCCATGAAGTCAGTGAGATCAAACTTCTTCCCATGTGGCCTGGGTTTATTTAAGGCTTTGCTTTTTGTTTTCTCTTTTTAGTTTGGCACAAAGACCATTTTCAGGCATTCCAAATTTGTTTAGAAAGAATTTTCTGTAATTTCATTAGCTGAACAAGTAAACAGATAGAACCATGGTGAATATTATATCTGGTTCACCTTTGCAAAGCACTGTGTCCAGATCTGCAGTTTTGACTGAAATCTGGTCCATTCTTTCACAGACTTTTGAGAGAGAGATCTGTTAGCATCTGGCTCTAAATGAGGAGGCATTTTTAACCAAACCTTCATGTTTCCAGCTATTTTCACTTCTCATTAGCTAGGAGAGTGTGTGCTTTTTGTTTTTCTTAAAACCTCAGCACTGGACTAAAATGATTTAATGAAAATCCCAGTTACCATTTGAAAGGGAAAAAAAAGGGGGGGGGGGGGGAGGCAACTGG
>VWZY01001530.1:153158-173261 GCA_013399075.1 Chloroceryle aenea | reverse complement strand
GGTATGACACTCGGGGCTGTAGAGCAAAACCTGAAAGAACAAAAGTAAGATAAGGAAAAAAACCCAAACCAACAACAACAACAAAAAAACCAAAACCTTATGTACATTCACTTGTTCAAATGAATGGGATTCAAGAGCAAACTTCTCCTGAGGTTTGCCACCAGAATATTATCTGAACAGTTTATTTAATAACTAATAGAAACTTCTAGCTTATTAGAAATTGAGTGATGTTTATCAGATACAGCACATTCTATGTGGCCCCGATTTTCCCCACCCCTCAATTTAATATATCTGCGTGCTTACATATTGTCACTGGGATAGCAGGCAATAAACATGCCAGAAAGTCTGAAGGAGTGAAACAGAGAAGCCACAAACAACTGCCAGCTGCCATAGGCTGGAGCTGTTCGTGTCTTCAGAGTTTTGCCCTGGTTGGTGTTTTTCCCCGTTAGGACTGTGCTTTTACCTGGCTGCAGTAATTAAATGCCTGTCCAGATTGCCTCGTGTGTGAAGAGTGACTGCTCTCTTGAAACCTCGGGGTTCTGCTCAGCACGGTGTGGCTGGCTGCAGAGAGGCGAGACAGGAGGCCCTGGCCCAGGGTGGGCAGAGGAGTGATCTGCTAATCCAGAGATCTCCCTTCGCTTTAATCTCTCCTGTCATATTTGGGAGCTTCCCGGGACTCTGTTACTCCCTTCCTGACCTGGAAAACAGGACCAAGTGTGTTTGTGGGCAATTTAGCGAGGGTTGATTTCCGGGTCCCTTTGTGCCGGGCCTCCTTGTGTTCCCTTTATAATTAAACTGCAGTAGTTTGATATGTAGAGACATTTTTATGGTGTTCAGTTAATATGTTCTGGTTCTGAACTAAATATTCTACAACTGACCTTTTTGCATTTACACAAGGCTTATGAATAAAATATATAATGAAATATACTGCAAGGATGTGTTCCTTAGCAGCAGCTCAGTTCCAGCATGGCAAGCAGACTAGTTTACCAGCTTTGTGGGTTCAACTGAGCAGAGTAACATCCCGAACAAGACAATTAAAAATACCTATCGCTATTCAGATGCTTCTGATTATAGACCTGTGAGCTTTATAAGAAGCAGAGTTCATGGAATTGTATTTGATTACTTCAAAAGATTGAAATTATAGAATTAGCATAATTGGTGTGGGATCAGCAGCCAGCCATGACTCAGCTACTCCCCTGGCCCTTCGCTGCAGAGCGGAGCTCGTGGTACCCGGCACAGCCCCGTCTGTAGGCAGGAGGACAGGCCTCTTTCAGAAGAGCCTGATGGGAGGAACGTGTAGAGCTTCCTCGAAGATGAAACAGGGTGCAAGTAGACTACCTCCATTTAAAGTAAGGAAAAATAAATTAGATGAGATCCCTTGTGCTACGTCTGCTTATTAACCCGGTCAAACACGACATTTCTGAACTGGATGTTTGTTAAGGAAAAGACAGCCCGGCTTGGTTGTGAGAACACTCCTCTGGAGACAGGTCCTGCCGAGGTCTCTTACTATCCTCTTGCGATCCCAGTGGATCTGGCCTTTTTATTTTGTATACATTTTACCATACGGAAAATTTACAAAGGCATTCTTTGTTTATTTGTGTGTATGTGTGTGTACATATGAAGAATATTTTTGTGTGTAGCTATGTAAGTAAAGGTATACATGTATTATCTATCTCTATATATGGACATATATGGGTAAAATATTTTGGAGCACTTCAGCCTAATACATTTTAGTACAGGTTCAGTAAGTCTAAATCATGCAAACATCACCGCACATGCCTTCTGTTGATCTTGCCACAGAGCAGGGCTGAGTCGTTGCTGTCTCTGCAAGCAGCCGTAATTAGGAGCCAAATAGATAGTGCCCTGTCTCCAAGTTGTCTTCAGTAGTTCTGCTTTTAGTATCTTTTACCAGTGTAAGTCAGGTAGCTTATAGCACGGCTAAATGTGACGTGACTTAGGCTATTTAAAAGTGTACATTTCTGGACCTTTAGCCCAATACAGTAAAATCTTTGTTCCTTACAGAGCGCCTTCGTGTGTACAGTATATATTTATCTGGCCTGGAATAAGCATTGATCTTTAATTAATGAATAAACATACTGAACAGGTGTGGGATAACTGAACTTCCCCTGCACAGCGTTCATCTCTGGGCACAGAGGAGAGCTTGGCTCTGCGGTGGGGAGGTATCACCTGGCTGTGCCCAGGGCCACACGAAGGAGGGTGGGCTCGCAGTGCCCGAACCCACAGAAAGCAAAGTTTCCAGTGATGAATTATGCCTCATCGTAACATCCCGTTACCGTAGCTGGTGAGCCAGGGCTGGGAGCGTGGGGTGGTTTATAGCGGAAAAATGGCTTTTCAATGGCTAGCACACCCTCGGACCCCTTCTCCTCCTGGGCTCTGTGTGCTGGGCTGGTGGTGTGAGGAGATATAAAGCAGCATTTTTCTAGCTGCCTGGTGGAACAATGGGCGCTCTGTTAGCAGGAGCCCAAACCTCTGTAGCCCCTGCCTCACCAGGTTGGAATGACTGCTTAAACCCAGGTTCAAAGCCCTTGGCCTCCAAGTGCTTTAATTTAGCACTATTTTTGCTGCACTAGCCTCTGTTTTTTCTGCTTTAACCATCTAAGGTCTCCTTGTTTTGCAGGGAACTAAGCAGCAACCTTTTTATAATTAGATTAAAGATAATCAAATGAAGACTTGGATATTTTTTAATGTCATTTAATCTCTTTTTCTTTTTTTTTCTTTAAACTTTTCCAAAATTACTTTTTACCCCTGTTGCCTAACTCTTGTAAGTTTACACCTTTTTTTTTTTTTTTAACTGTATTTCAAGCTTCTGGTTTTCTGGTTTAAAAAAACCCAAACATCGTTTGACAGGTATTTTTCAGCATTTTTATTTGATGCCATAAAATAAACCTTTACCAGGTGTTTTTAGGTATTATTCACAACACTTTCATTCTTTCACTGTCAATTTTCCCAGAGCTGACTGGTGTGAAAATAAAAGGGAATGCAAAAAGAAGCATGCAAAAAGGATGCAAATTAAGTAGAAAAACCCACAGATACAGAGTGAGGGGATAAGGAGCAGTGTGGAACTGCAGCTGGAAGATGGCTGTGCATTCATAAAAGTAACAAGTGCTGGAACAATTTGCTTTTAGTTTTAAAACATAAAAACATGATCCCAAACTTAGGCATTATTCAGATAATAATCACTCAAAAGTTTGCTAAAACCACTGCTTGGTATTAAAGCTGTGCAAAAGTGTGTAATGACTAATCTCAAGTTTCTAAAGAACTGATTGTTTCAAACTTAACTTTCCCATTCCTTCATAATGCACAATTAATACAAATATATTTGAAACAGGAGAAAAAACATTTCTTATCTGGTACCAAAGGCTGAAATTGTGGTTGTTATAACCAAAGAAACTGTACGTGAACAACCGCCTTAAAAAAAGCAGGGGGGAGGGGGAAGGGGAGATGATCTGAATTTATAGCGGGTGGAATATCACTGTGCTCTTCACTCACAAAACTTGAGCTGGAAAAGACAGGAGGAGATTCACTGCCTGGGTCTGGGCAGGAGTGTCTGTTACAGACATCAGGGTGGAGGCTGAGGTGGAGACCAGATTTCGAGCGGCTGCATTGATGGCTTTCTGAGGGGAATTGGCTGATGAGTCTTTTTCTCTTTTTAAGAGTTGTGCTAGAAGTCCTAAGGTTTGCCCTCTTTTTTTCCTAACAAGATCATCACCGTTGTTTTTGTCTGTTTCTTGGCTTTCACTCATTTGGGTGAATTTTGTGTGATTATAACTGTGCAATGCGGTGATAAGCTGATTTAGTGTGGTTGGTTAGTTGTTTTTATGTGTTGTAAAATGGTTGAAATCATGGAATCGTAGAATATCTCCAGCTGGAAGGGACATAGAGGGATCACTGAGAGCACCTCCTTTGAGTTTTCAGAAGCAGAGACCTTCAGATCTGGGATGTAATAGATGTTGTGAGAACAGGATTTGGAAGAGTTTGAATGATGGCAATTCTGTGCTCAGGAAAAGGCTCCTTTGAGGTTTAGACAAGGTGAACTGTATTTTGGCCAGTAGCTTCCTAAAGAAAGTTTGAATTAAAGACATAGACAGATGTTGAAGTGTTTGCCCATCACAGTAGTTGTTTGTTGACTGGAGGTTGCAGTCACGGTTCCTGCTGCAGAGGAGCCCCTCAGGTTGCAGTAGTGGATGCGTGCACTTCAGATACTGTGCCTGTTATTGATAAAAATACCCCAAAAATGGGAGTGGGAAATGAGCAATTGTTAGAATTAGGAAAAAAAAGAGTTTACGTCCCTGCGTTACTCTTGGAGATAGGTGGTAGAAATGGCTGGGTGCTGGAAGCAGGTAGGGATACAGTTTTCTAGCCCTTAGAGCTACTACGTATTTTTGCAAATCAAAATAATGGCAATTCAGACACATTTTATAATTCCAGAAAACTTACACAACAGTGACTTGAGGGAAAACTAAAGTGAATGTTATCTTAAAAGATGGGTTAAATATTCCTGATTTCTGAGATCACAAGGAATCTTTTAGCCAGCTGGAGCCTTCAGGTTATTCAAAAATTCTAAGTAGAAATATAGATGACTAATTAAATAGTTGTCTTCCTCTTAATTTTTCATTTATAGGGCCAATAGCTCTTACATTTCCTGAGGCACTCTGCATATATTATTGAGGCAGTATGTTAAAATGATTTTGCCTCATTTATCCTCCCCCACAAAATAGTTGAGATGTAACTTTCCAAAGAAAACATCTGAAACATTTAATTTTACCTGTCACTTTTTTCGTTTTCCCTGTTAAGAGTAAAACTTTGGGCTGCCTATTTCTAAAGGAGGGCTTTCAGGTGAAGGTTAGAATAAACAGAAGTGTGATTTAACAGCCAGAAACCAGAAAATGACTAATGGGCAACTTGAATCCAGTTTCCAGGTCCTAGGTAAGCAGAGTTGAAAGCTATAAAGGTAACAAAGGTTATCAAGAACTAGAGATAAGAATTAGAAGTTGTTACGTTTCATGTTTAAAATCGGAGTTTCCTCATTTTTCTTTCTACTATGTGAAGCAGTATTTCCTTGGATTTACTCTATTCTCACTGTCAAGTTAATACTACATTGTGATTTATCTTATCTGAGGAATAGGTTATTTTATTTAAGCTGGTTCCTCTAGGAGTGTTCTGTAATGCTCCCCATCCCGGCACGGTGGGTACAGGCTCGTGTTGTTCTGCAATAGCTTTGCTATCGTTCTGGTGAATTTTAAAGTTCTGGGTGGGCCTTTTTTCTTTGTAGATGGTATTGGATTATCTGTTTTGTCCCAGTCTCTAGAAAAGTCTTTTCCACTCGGAAGTGTTTGAATTGCAGGCGATGGTTCTATCTTACTGGCTGTATTTGTGTTGCCCTCTCCTCCGGCTGCTGTGTTTCTGCAGCTGGCAGATGCCACTCTGTCAGAATCTGTCCAACTCGACTCCTAGGTTTCAGACTTTCCTGTTAGACATGAACATGCCACAGAAGAACTTTGCTCATGTTGTGCAAGCAGCAGCAGTGACTGAGCTCTGCTAATTATACACTGAGTTACTTTTACTGAGTCCCAGGAGAAACTGGAGTAGTGGGTATTTTAAAATAAAAGCTTTTATAACGGACTAGCTGTAGAAAACTAAACCAAGTTTTGGACCAGAGAATTCCTAAGTAAGGGCAACTGCACCTACAATACCTCCGTACAAATGCTAGAAAGGAATTGTGCCTGGATGTTTTGGTTGTTACTCCTCTTGTAATGAGGCTCAAACTGAAAGAATTCAGTGGGGTGTCTGTCAAACCGATTTCACTGATAACATGGGCTGAGCTTGAAAAAGCATTATGCAGGTCTCAAGCCTGACCTGCAGTTGTTTGACATCTTTCTTGCTGTTACTTTTTGCTTGTGGTTATTGTATATAGTAAAGAAGCCAGTGAACTGGGAATGTGTTTGTGGTGATGTGCGGAGGTGGCCCTAACACCAGGGCAAGCAGCAGCAGGCCAGCGGCAGCCAGCCTGGGCTGTTCAGTGCTGCTGGTGGCATTCACTGCTCACAGGGAGACTGCCAACTTGGTATGCATTGGGAAATGGAAAAAATCCTCCTTACTTTCTAAAGGGCCCTTGTAACATTGTCCTGCACACTGCTTCTCACACTCTGCCTGAGTGCGCTGGGGACAGCCAGTAAAATCCCCAAATTATAACAAGTTGCAACATGCAAGAGATATTTAGAACATGTAAGAAATTTCCATAAATTATTTGGTGTGCTTTTTTTCATTATCTACTGCTTGAGCACACGAGAGTTCTCATCCATTTGTGTGCCTGCACAGTAGCCCTCAGCAGGGACTTCCCTGCCTGATCAACATTGCCCTTCATCCTTAAATTTTGTCCAATATCATCTAATCCTAATTTGATTTCTAATCATTCTAAAGTTCCAACAGCTGCAAAAGTTGCAAAGTTTTCTATTAGAGGAAGAATTTGCATTGTAAAACTAAAGCTATTTTTCTCTTTGCAAACTTCATGAAGTTTATAGTCTAGGTTAATTGTTTGTTTGGCCTTCTGCCATAGCTGTTGATGCTCTAAATTGACCTCCGTCCTCCACACATCATACAAGTACCTTTTCACCTCTGTGCACAGTACAGCGGTGGGATGATGTGAGCAGCAGTGCCTGTGATGCTCTCCTTAGAGGGACCTGTGAGTCATCAGCTTTCTCTTTAACCTGAACCTGGGGCCCCACTCCAGTGACCCGACTGCTTGCTCACGGTTTCAGGTTCTCTGTGGCAGACATGTCTCGCTTGTCTGTCAGGCATGGCCGAGTGTGAGCCTGTGCTTGTCATTTCACTACTGAGTTCTGTTTTGAGACCATGAGGATTTACGTCATTTTTGTGTGTCACATGGAGGTCGTGGTTTTAGCTCATGGAAACTGTGACTGGCATTTGGGATAGCCGTATCTTTTCTTCTTCGAGGTGCTTTAAATCTGATGTAATGGACTGGTTTCTGTGTCTGTAGTTTTCTGAATCTGCAGTTATCCCATTAGTACTCCACCATAGTCAGAGAGCAACAATTTCATTTTAAGGGAGTGGAGAGGAACTTTGGGACGTGTGTTCAGTTGGATGCTGAACTCTTTCTCACATCCACCAGACATTCCATCCTGAATGTCTTCACTGAAACAGATACATTTCCATGAAATATTGCTATTTAAAAGAAAAGGAATTCTAAAGCAAGTAAGTTTCCTCTATCTGTAGACTTTTATTAATTGGAGAGTAGAGGCTGAAAATAGTTTCTGGACCATAGGAACAGATACTTGTGCGACTGCAGCACTGAGCAGTGTGGGAGGGGGAGCAAGGGAGCCCATTTCCAGCATTGCTGATTCGGTTGAAATGCGGAACAGAGAAAAAGGAAAAGTATTCCCAAAATCCATTGCCAGCAGTACCTGGCATCTGAGGTACATTTGTTCCTATGTAAGCTTTGATAACCTTAAAAATAAATAAACACTGTTTCCCAGAGCCTGTCATGGAATACTGACAGTGTAAAGGATCAGCTCGCTGCGGTTTGCATTACCAACAGCCCTGAGCGAAACTCTTTATTCTCTATTAACTCTAATGCAAACATTGCCCTCCTCATTTGCCTGCAAACTGCTCATCATGTCAGGGGGCATCTGAGCAGTGTCCCCTTCGTGCTAGTGCCCCGTGGCTAATTTGATGGAAAGTCTGATCCTGCCTCAGCCCCAGGAACTAAGCATCACGGTCGCAGTTCCTACTGCTTGTTTTCACACAAGCAGGCTTGGCATAGTTGCACTTTTTTTGCCCTCTTACTTTATCATCCCTTCATTTCCTCTGACATCATTGTGCAGTGCCATGCGCTCAGTGACAGGGTACGTGTGGTGACTCGGTGCTGCCCGGCTCCTTCACTCCCCTGCCAGCAGCACGCCGCGGAGCAGATCCAGCCACCAGCGGGACTGGGCGGCCGACTCGCCTAGAACACGAAATCCAGAGAATTGCTTTTAAAACAAATATGTATATTATATGGGGAGATTTTTATAGGCTTCTAATCCAATTAAGTTAAATCACTAACAACATATTTACACTTGCTGACTTTTTAGAAAAACATCTGGTTTTAATCAGGGTTCTTCTTGAGGAAGACTGCTATCTCTCTGCAACGAGAAATGGCTCTATGATAATGTAGCAAAATTAATTGGTTCTTCTCTGCGTTAGCTGAAGTACAGCAGTTGAGCAGTGAACTGAAAAGCACCTCTGCTGAACCTAGCTAGGAGCTGGTTGGCTGTATTAATCTTTGTGCTTCAGATGTGTCTTGAGCTTTGGAAATGTGTTTTATGAATGTTGTGCAAAAGAAAATAAATAGCAAAAAGAATTCTGTTTTGTTAGCGGCCAAAAGTAATACAGATCTTTCAGAGGATACGGGGGCAGCGTTTCCCCGTGCCGCTGCTGACAGCGGTTATCTGCTAATTAGTATTTAGTCTGCTGTCTTACTGAAGAGCCTGCTTTTCTTAAAGACATTTCAGACTGACACAGTTTGTCCTTATTACTCTGACTCCACAGATTTGTTATTTATTAGCCAGCTTGGAATCCATTTTTAACCAATTATTTCGTTGATGGCCATTCATCTGAGCTGAGGCTTCAGGTGGAGCAGCTTCTGCCAGCAAAGCCTAAAACAGGCGTAAAGAGCTCGTGGTGCTGGGTTTGGTGATGCGGTATCGATATCAACTTGCAACTTCCTAGGTGATGGCTGTGTCTGGATGTCAGGATGGATCATGTGAAACTATGTCGGGCAATTAATCACTGCCAATGAGCCATGGCATGCCAAGGCTCTGCTTCATAACGGCCTCCTTGTTAAGTGCACAAAACCCAAATCCGCGAGCCAGACCTCCTCCTTTAAGACCTCCAATACCAGCTATAGAAACATTTGCAGGAAAATACATTTACTGCAAGAAGTAAATGTTGCAGGCTTATAGTGTGGATCAGGGGAGTGGGGGGGAGAAGGGGAAAATGTAGGGTTTACCTTGATATCTAGTTCAGTGGACTACATTATGCTGGATAGTTCTAGAGAAAGGCTTCTAATGTGACTATAAAATAAATCCATGCTAGGCAGGACAAGGAGCGCAGTTCAGAGTTAGTTAGAGTCTGACCCTTATGTTTCACAGCAGTGACCGCTGTAAGGGAGAACGTGTCGTTTGTGTTTGGTGCTCCTCCTTCCTTGTCTGTTCCTTCATCCTGATCTTATACCAGATGCAAACGCATAGGCTAAGAGGAGTAGAGAAAGTCAAAGCCGAATAGTAGCCTGACATACTACCAAAATAAATTGCATTCCTGTGACAAGTAAGCCATTGTTAGGGGGGGAGGGTGTGAGGGGAGAAGGGAAGAGCGCCTTTGACTTCCCTGGCCCATTTAGGAAGTTTGGTCACTGGTATGAAGCCATACAGCTGCACACAATATAAAGCAAGTTTAATAGCATATTTGGTGAGTTTATAACTTCCCCGGGGCATTTTAACATTAAAAATAGTGATTGTTAACCTGGCCCATCTGAACTTACATATGAGCTTACTTTGCAAGAAATGAGGGGTAACGTCTCAAGTACTTTTCTTTGTGTTTTATTATATTGCTTTATATAGCTGCATTTTGTCTGGTTTTGCCTTTTCTACTCAGTGGGGATATTCAAATCTGTGCTCTCAGTAAGGATGGCAATCCCAGCCCTGGATTTGGAAATACGCTCATTCGCAGTTATGCACAGATACTAAAAAATAAACAGTATATAATAAAGTGGCAGTCTTGTACAACTCGGCGTTAGCTCTGAGTCCATTACGCGTGTGTTATCTTTCTGGTCACTAAAGATTTTCACAAGCAGCAGAAACTCTTTATAAAAAGTGTCTCGGAGTGGCAGCCAAATAACCACCAACAAATATTGAAAGGCACACAAGAAATTGTGCTGAAAAGAATTACTATTGCCTTATCGGATGCAGTAGATCGCAGGATGTTAAAATGAGGTCCTTTTAGAAAACCCTCTTTCTGTGTGTATGCCAGACTGTCCTTCAAGGAAATAAGCTGTTTTCAGATGAGTATACAACTGGAGACCCCCAAGTTTTCAAAGCCATGAGTCAGAACCCAAAAAAATCATTATACTGGCTTAAAGATTTTAAAAGTAGTATCTATTGGGGTCTTCTTACTTCTTGCTCATTTGTGAGCCTTTAGGGTTCATAGTGCTGGGCTTTCTTCTGCAAATATAAAGCCTCAAAGATGATGTATTTCCCTTTGAAAGCTGGCAGAAATGGTGCTTCTCCATCGGTGCTTCTCTCCAGGGACAGTCCCTGTCAATGCCGAACAGCCACAGCACGTCATGGAGGGGGTCCGGGTGCTCCTTCTGTATGGCAGTCACTGCTTTGATTTTGGTTTCCATGCTCTACTATTTTGTTATGTTAAGGAGAAAATTACTTTATATATAATGTCTTTTTGGACTATGAATGAAGCCATTCCTTCTTCATAAGTTTCCCTTGTCCCTCTATTAGATGGAAGCAAAATCACACTGGGGTGACTTGCAAAAGAGTTTGAGGGCCATTTAAACCTGCAAGGCTCCTGGAGCCACCGATTGCTGTTTATCATAACATCATGGAGTGGTTTGGGTGGGAAGGGACCTTTAAAGGTCATCTAGTTCAACTCTCTGCAGTGGGGAATATGAATTTCAAGCCTTTTTCATACCTGACTACAGGGGTTTTGAAGTAACGATGATGTTGTGAAGGCTTGTGTGAAGATGACAAGCCAGGCTACAGTCCTCTCTCCCTGGCAGTGAGGGAAAAGAAATCCTGTCTTTGGCTAGAAAGCTTCTTATAAGATCATTCAAAGAGGTGGACAAGGGAGATGCATCATGGTTAAGTCTATATTCTGCTGAATCCCTGGGCATCATGTCTGTAAGAGACACTCAGTTCTATCCGTCTACTCAGCCCATTCAGGCTGTCATCCTGTCCCATCCTAGGTGGGGCAGCATCCTTTTCTGTGGGCTTGGAGAATGTGAGGTGTAAATGTGCGTACACCCACTCAATGTTCCTGGGAAGATCATTTCTCTCAGTTTCTGCATTCAGCATGTCACACATGTCACTGCAGGCTCCTTTTCCTCTATCCCATCAGCCCAGAGTTACTTGTCCCCTTCACTATCAACTGGTGACTCCTGCCTGTAGCGGGATTCTGATGCCCACATTCAGCACCCACTTCTTAAATTTTCAGACAAGCACATGTCTCTCTCTGTCCCATGCTACTGGTCAAGCTTGGGAGGGGGCCCACTAAACATTCCCAAAGCTGTTTCATCACTGCAGTGCCTCAAACATCAGCCTGTGATGCCAGCAGGAACCTTCACAAGGGTCAGACAGCTGATCATGGGAGGCAAAAAGCAAAGGTGTGTTGTAGGAACCCTTTGATCAAGTAAGGTCATGCTGTGTGAGCTGTTCCAGTCCTGGACCTGATCTGACAATTTTCACATCACACTGTGTGTCTGAACGTTAGAGAGGAAACAGAATTCTGCTTCAAGCTGAGGCCATCCTGCACCCTTAATTATGGTCACGGTGTAGCTGCCCATTCCATACAGACACACACGCGGACATACGCGCATGTGGTTACGTTTCCTGAAAGAACATGTCTTCTGGTGGGAACCCTCTGGGCCACGCTTCTAAGGGGAGTGAGCTTTGCCAGAAGAGCTGCTGGCCTCTGTAACCAGATTTCTATCAGAAAGATGCTGACATAACCTTTAGCTGTGGAGCCACCATCAGCTTTGCTATATTACTTTTTCCTAGCCCATATCCTTGCTCCGGGAACAGTGGTGGCATTGTCTGCCGCAAATCGTGTTAAGGGGTCGGGGAGAGTTGGCACTGATATCAGAAGGGAGAAATAATTTTAAATTAAAACTTCACCTTAATGCAAGTCATACAAACTCAGGGGATTTTAAAATTAATTTAAATTAATTTAAAATTAATTTAGTTTGGGCCTGTGTACATGATACTCTATTATTACAAATCTGTCAGATGTAGCAAATACTTTTTATCAGTCTATTATACTTTGAGTATTTTAAAGTGCCTTACATTTATAAATCTGGTAGACCTAATCACCTTTTTTACATGCTGTTTTTCATCAGTAATTTATGTAAAGAGGAACCAAAGCCTCACACAGCGTTTCCAGCTCATAATTTTAGTGGGGGTCTTGCAATATCTAGTATCTTATTAAATCCCCAGCTCCTGGGGCGGGCTGATTACCTCAAGATCTCAGCTTTTTTGCTTTGCGGCCCTTGAGATTCCCAGAAAAGACTGAAAATCTGAATGCTAAAAGAGCAAAGGTAGCAAAACAAAAAAATAATCTAGAAACTGCAGTTCTGAATGTTTTTATGGCTATTGCAGCTGCCTTTTAAGGGCTTGCAGTGGCAATACTTTGAATACAATCAATTTGAAAAAACTGCCGGGAATGCCGATTGACACCGCGCTCCAGTTGGTAATGCCACCACCCAGGGGTGTGCAGAGTCCTAGGGATACTTGTTTCTGATTTTTACGTTTGGATACAGATAAGAATCCCGCTTTGGGAATTGCTTTTTCCAGACTCTCCCAACATAAAACTCCGGAGTTGGACTATCTTGGAAGTGCCCCCTGTGAGCCAGGCTTCAGTTTTTGTTGACTTGCTACAAAAGCATTAGAGGGTCATCTGTAACTTCGTATAGTAGAGAAAGATGACCAAAAAGGTTTTTAATCTGCTTTTTTAAGCATCGAGGAGCCCTGGGTGTTCTACGCAGACAAAGCAGCGTAGTGGCTGACACCCCCACCAGCCGTGCAGCCCGTTCTGCGCATGGGCACCCCATCCGAAAGATAGGGAGTGCTCCCACCTGAAGGCTCCTGTTGAGCTGCCCGGTACTACTGTTTCCTTTCCAGAGGTGCTAATTTCCAGAGATAAAGACCTGATTGCTCCCAGTGAGAAATGCAAAGGACCTTACAAAAGCCATTAAGTGTGGGAAATGAACAAACATGGGAAGCAAATGGCTGAATATATGAGTTTCAGTCAATTAACTTTTTAACAAACAAAACCTTTTGTAGTTCCCCACTGTTCCAGCTGTTCTGTGTTTGGTGTTAAGCTAAGTGTTACTTAACTTTGGCCCAAGGAGAACAGGAGGGACTGTGTGTTTTGCAGCAGTTATCTTTGTCATGGCTGATTGGCCTTTCCTTCTCTATCAGCATGAGAACCTTATTGCCCCAGCCTAGCGTGTGAGAAGTGTGAGTTAAACTGGACATCTAAGGGCAGAACTTCGCCGCATGGTGAAGTCTTATGGAGGCACCATCCCAGCCACACAGTACAGAGCGAGCACACGCAGTCCTGTGGTGTAACCTGTAAGCACAGCCCAGCAGGCACCGTGGTCTCCTTCCATGGTGCAGTGGTGAGTTGTGGTCTTCTCTTTGCTCAGTACTGTCCATCTTCTGAGACTGCCAGAGTGCAGAGCAAGAGCTGCAGGGGCTTGTGGTTCATTTCACCTTAGAGCTGCTCCCAGGGTGACCAGAAAGGTCTGTTGTCTCTCTGGGTTGGGAAGACAGGTAGTTAGAAGTAGTCTTTAATGTGTGACCTGGCCAGGTTTCCAAGGACCAAAGGAAGTCCTGCTAAGCAAAGGTTTATGCCTTCCATATGCTTCACCATCCCCGCGCTTTCTGCCTGGACCACGCACTTTTAATGTACTCTGAAATCTGTGTAACTCAGTCGCTGGGTGAGATGATTCTTAGGAGCACAGGCAGCCAGCTACTGAAAAGGTTTGCCATTGTAAAACTGCTCATTTTTGTTCTTGCTTAGTAAATGCATTAATCATAATTCAGCAGGGAAACAAAAAGCTGGTCTGTTACAGTAAAACCATCTGCCCTTTATTTCTTTTGTTCAAAGACCTAAAATTGAAGTTCGTTTAGAATTTTCCATAAGTGTTTCTCTGCTTTCTTTTCCAGCCTTCTCTAATTTGTACAAAGGAGACTTTGATTGAAACCCCCAGTAAATCTTTAAGTCCTTAACCACTTACTGCTTGCTTGATATAGCATTTGCTGTTGTTTATAGTCTGCTATCCATGGGATTGGTTTTCGGTGTAATAAAGTACTAAAAATCTCATAGAGTTGGATCAACTTGGGTGTTCTGCGGTTAGCATGGTGGTGGTTATGCCTAATTCCCACAGCAGAGGGGGAATTAGGGGGAGCATCATAAAGAACAAAAGTTAGTGGGTTGCCAGCTGAGTAAAGCCCTCCCTGTGAACAGGTTTGGGTAATGGCAATATTTCTAAAGGGGAGGGTAATGACACTTAAGTGAGGTTGGTCTTAGTAAGCAGTTGCAGGTCTGGATCCAATAATGTATCATTTACTGCGTCTGGAATAGATCGCTTGAATAAATTAAGTGAACTCTTACCCTGCTGTGAGCTTTCTTGCTGTGTGCTCTGTGCTTATTAGCCTCCTAGCCCCTAGTTTGACCCCATTCCTCTCTTAAATTAATGCATCTCCAATTCCCTAATCTAGCCCTTTTTTTTTTTTTTAATCTCATGTTTCTTTGTTTCCACCCAACTTGAGGAAATAGCTGAGGAGTTTTCAACTGTTTACCCAGAGGCAAAATTAGCAGGTGCATTCGGGGTTATTGTGAGGCTCATCAGATGCACAGAGGGCTTGGCTCAGCTCCTGCTCTAATAAACAAAACAGTATTGTAAATTCATGGAAAACTGACCAAGGTGAAAGTACCACTTAACACATAGGTGTGATTCTGATTTTTTTTTTAATTATTTTTCTAGGGAAAGAAGGGCATTTTACAAAGGCATTTCATCATATCAGGATCTTACTATCTGTGGTGAAGACATAAGACATTAATGATCCTGATTTGGTGAGGGGGCAGAAAGCATTTTGAACCATTCTGAGCCTAGCTGACAATATGACATGCAGGAGGGCACTTAAGCTTTAGAGTGGTTCCTCCTCTGTCTGAAACGGAGAGCACTTCGAACAGAAATATGCTGGACATAGTGGGTTTTGACAGACATTCTCCATTCACAGTACAGTTGAAAGTGGGTGAAAATGCATTTGCTGTCATTTGCCTGATTTGATCCGGAAGAATTCCGCAAGGTGGAAAGGTTAAGAAGAAATGCATTATGATATGTGTTATGTCTTCATCCAGGGATCACTTACAGGAGATTCCATCCAGTTCCACTGCGAGTTCAAAGCCTTTTCAGGAGGGACAAAGGCTCTTTAAGATTCAGCTTCCTCACTGAAAAACTAAACCTCGTATTTTTTGGAGAACATTGTCTCTCTCCAAGCACTCGTAGTGCTAAAGACAAAAGGCCTTGAAGGGTTCTTTGTTGAAGGGGATTTTGCAATCGTTCATGTGTCACCATAAGTGAAGGCAGTCGAGTTTATAAAATATCAGGAAGTTCATGACGAGCTGTTTAGTGACCTTGTAATAATCTGTCATTTCAGTCAGATTCAGTGGCATCAGAGCCTTTTAATGGTCATTTAGAAAACTGTATTCAATAAAACCGGAAAATAATTAGTGGTCTGTTTGGCAGATAAGGCTTTGCAGGAAGATGCAAGAATTCTTTGGGTATTTCCTTATGATGTCTCGGGGACAACAGATTTTGCAGTGGATTATAAAACATTCAGTATGGAGCAGCAGCGTTGGTTCAGAGAACTCTTTTTCTGCCTTCTACTCGTATTTGTCGACATTTTCTGCGGGACAATCGGTAGGGCTGCCTCTGGTGTCTGAGCTCTGGAGTCGTTTGCAGTGGGGAGAATGGATTAGGACTGAAACACCAAGATGACAGCGACACCTTTGTGGTGAAAAGCTGGACGGTGGTGTCACACCTTGCACTTGGTTTGCAGCCTTGATCTCCACACCTGTACTGTGCCCAACAATCTCTGCCAAAGAGCGGTGAGATGTCCCCGTGCAGGTTTGTAAAACCAGTCATTAGAAGGCACGGCTGTGGACGGTCTCCCCTGACCTTTTGTGGCTTCGATGCGTGAGGTGACTCTGGAGGCTAACCTGTGAGAACACGCGCGTTGGCTCTGTTGGCCAACACGCCTTGTCAGTGTGGTGACCATCAGAAGAGAAACTGCTCTGGAGCAGCTGAGGACACTCTCCTCGTCCTCGCCTCTCTGTCAACACTGACCAGGGCAGTTGTGAAATGATCTCGGTATCTGATTCCCAGGGGATCCTGTGTCAGGACAGGCTGCCCTGAGAGCTGTGGGAGAACAGACTGGTTTAGGTTGGTTGAAGGCAAATGGGACATTTTCCTTGCTCATGATTTCTCCACTCCTATACCTACATTGACAAGGTTTCTACATAATGTTCTCTTTTCTCATGCTTCGTTTCTTCTAAGTTTTTCACGTTTAAAACTGCCATTGGCTTCTGTTTAAACTGTTCTAGAAATTATCAGAGCATCCTACAGTATTCCATTTGAAAGAAGAAAAGAAAGGCCACACAAAGAAGGGCTGCCTCTGTTCTGATTTTGTAGCTCAGGTGATCCACTGATCACAGGTTGTGGTTCAGACTTGCTGAGCTAGTTCAGATCTCCAAGGAGCAGCTGAGGGAATCAGGGGTACCTGTGAAAGCTGGGACAGTGGTTTTCCTTATAGAGCAGGTCAGACTGGAGATGGGAAGGATTCGGTGTGCTCCCAGCTGCCCTGGTTTATGTGATGCCAGGATGAGGAGCTGCTTCAGTCTCCAAGTTCATCAGTTCTGTGGTTTGCACAACACAACTGTTTCCACCAGCTTCACAGAGCTTGGTTTGCCCTTAATGGTCTTACTCTTAATGAAGTTTAAGTAGATCTGTGTGTTTCTCTTGGCATCCCTGTGTCACTCAAGATGCTGTGTGGGACTGATTGCTTCAGAGTTGGCTTCAGTTTTGAGACAAGTACAAAGAGGTGAGAGCATCTCAATTGTCAATCTCCTTTTCAAAGCGCATCTCTGTTGGAGACCCTATGCTTGCTTTTCGAGCTTTGGATCACCGTGAAGTAATTAATTTAGATGTCAGAAAGGTCAATCAATATCTCATTGAAATGAATGTAGACACTGCTCGGTTGCAGGGCCATCGCTCTGTCTGTACTCCAAACTGAAGCCTTGCTATAATGTTTACTTTTTGCTCTCAGTCAACAATTTCTTCCAGCTGTAAAGAAGAAAACTTGGTATGGTTTACATTGTTAGAATTGAAGTTTGCATGCATAGCTATAGAGAAGGGGATTTAGGATCACCATTTACAGGAACTTATGGGCAATTTGATATTTATTTGAGCAGTATATTATTTTGTTTTTGTTTATTTAACTTCTCTAAACACTTCCCTTGTATCCTGGAGAATTATTTGTTACCCCTTCTTAAGCATGCACTTGAAGCACGAAGTGCTTGGCAGATCTGGTGAATTCTGGATGTGTTATGAGCAAGGGTAAGGTGAGCCAAAGCAAACCCAAGTTGATAGCAGTTTCTGCTGCCTTTGAGGTCCATGATTTGGGTGTGGTTTCAGCAGTGGGTCACTTGGATGTTGCAAATGCTCTGCAGGTCATCAGGTTTTTTCCCTCAAACTGATGCTTGAGTCTCATGCAGAACAATAGTGGGATGGAGACAACTGGCTGAACAGCTGAGTTATCTCAAAGATCTGTGATGTAGCATGTTGAGAGCCACTGTAATCATGGCAATTTGACGTCGTGTTCTGGGAGCTATCCTTGTGCTTGGAGGATATACCTTACCCTTTCCCCCTGCATGGGTGGCTTTTCTGGGGCCATCCACTGCCTCGTCCCTGTCTGCTACAGAGGAGCACCTGGAGGAGTTTCTGCAGCTTGGAGAAGCATTAACTCTGAGAAGCTATTTGTGGTGTTTGAACTATGGCTACTCCCTGGTACTGTCATCTTCTCACCCATGGGAACTTGACCTCGTGGAAAAGCTTGTGTGGGCTCGGTGTCATCATTTAAGTCTGTCAGGGAATTGTTGTTCTTCACCCTACCCTCCACTCGCGTTACCGGAGAGGAACCCTGAGCCCGTAATCGGTAACAGAAATCTTTTTTGATGCTCCTGTTAATAAACATGATACACAACTTCATTTGTCCCTCTGATGCATGTCATCCTCTAACACAGTGAAGTGCAGTTAGCAGATGCTGACCACAACTGCACAGCTCAGTACGACAGTTTGGTTTTTGTTTTGTTTTTCTCGTTGAGGAAATTAAACATTCTCCTTTTGTTGGGAGGGAGATGAATCTGATTTAGCATGACTGGAGTAGTAGTCATGTGCAGGATGATGGATCTGAGATATACTTGAAGGGATAATTGTACACAACCAGTAAAGCTGGTAAATATTTAAGGGTCATGGGTTAAATGTCAGAGCCACAGTACTTGAGCTCAACTCCATAAAGTATCAAGAATGACTGGTAATTAAATCCAGGGTATATTTCACCAAAGGGAAATAAATTTGACAGCTAACAACCAATACTGGATTACCACCTCTCAGAGGTTAGGGATCATGCTAGTAATTGTAGGTGGTTTACAGTTGTTAACATAATAGTAATAGGTAGAATGATTGCTTACTCACAGGCATCACAATACCAAGCAAAAGTAAATCTCTGCATGCTAGAGAGAAAGAAGCCCACTAATCATTACAGTGACTTCATTCTACTTCACTCAGTATTTTACTGTTAAAGTAAACATCCTTAAGCTGTTCCTGCTTGACTCTCAAAAGTGACTGTGATCGTGATAGGAGGTCCCCAACTCTTCCCTGAAGTTTAATGTAAGGAAAATTCAGAGTAGTAATAGAAATGTGGCTTTGCAATAGGTTTTTTTCCTGAGCTGCTTTGCATTTAGGAAGCAATGTGGATAGGTAAGTCTGCATGTAACGATGGTGACAAATTTATTTCTTTCCCTGCCCTTGCATCCAAGCAGATCTTTACCACCAGAAAAGCCTCTCTTGAACACTCTCTCCTTGCTAATCTGCTGATACCTTGCACTTACGGGAAGCTTAAGCCAAAATTTTCAGGATACATTTAAAGCCATGTTTGATAGTTAATGTGGTTTCACATCATGGAAAATGATGCACAGGACATCTAATGCAGTTTTTATGAATTGGAAACTCTCCTGTGTTGTAGTTTAGGTGATCACCTGAACTAAGCACCAGTTTCTGCTCAGTAGTCTGTTTGTCTGCAGGGGAGGTGCTTAGCATGAGGTCTGACTGGGGAAAAGATTCACTTGTAAGGTTTGAGGGCGAAGGCAGGAGCATTGCTCAATATTAGAACAGAGCAAAGAGATTTCAGAATGTTTATTTCAGTGGTGTGGTAGCCCCCAAAACTGTCTCACCTCCCATATTCAGAGCAAGTAGTGTCTGTAGTTAAGACCCCATTGTTTTCAGAAGCTTGAAAGTGCTCTGCTCCTGCCTGCTGTCCCATTGACTCCAGTCCATTTGGCATTCTGCATCACCAAAGGTTTGGTGTCATTATGTTCAGCTTGGGTGGAAAAGCAAATGCCTTTTCGCATGGGCAAGAAGTGTAATTTTTCACATGCACACCAAACAGGGTTTAATAATCTTTGGGTTTGAGAGGAAGAATGCAAACTAAGCCACAGGTAGGGAATAGTGAGAAACTGTCATGAATAAAAGCTAACTGAAGGTGTATATGTCTGCTGTTGAAAAAATTTCTGCCCTTTTCAAAAAGTCTTAAGTAGAGCTCTTGATGTCCAGTTGACCAGCAATGGCAGAGGCGCAGGGGGTGACCCCCAGCCTGGCAGCTGCTCGTCAGGGAGCAGGATGTGCTGGTCTCTGATAACGCGGCTCCTCCTGGCAGCGCGTGCGGCTTTGCAAGTCAACAGCTCTAGCTTGGGCTGAGTTAACCACAGTGGTAGTTGTGTCAGCAGCAGGGGAGACAAGGAGACTTACTGTCAGTGTGGATAAATTTAAGTAAATCCCTCTACACTTGCAAGTCTCTCTATGGTTTTTGGCAGAATCCTTCTACTTACGGTAATAAAGAGGACACGGTTTGTATTTTCTTGCCTCCCAGAGGTAAAACTGTTTCAGAACAGGAACTTTGACTCAAGTGTGCAAAATGAGGTGATTAGTAACAAACTTGAGTGATTTTATTTATT
>VWZY01001530.1:99219-152884 GCA_013399075.1 Chloroceryle aenea | reverse complement strand
ACCCCCCATTTTCTCCTCTGTGGCTGTTGGGCTGTGGGCAGCCGTAATGTGTGGCACAGCCCTTGGTTTGTCTTTCAGGTCCTCCTGTTTCCTCCTTGTGAGGCCCAGAGGTTTCCAGAGCCTGCAGTCATTTCAGGCCTTCCTTTCAGAAAGGCACAAGCTGCTGTGGAGATCCTGTCCAGACCTGTGGGAAAGTGCTGCCCGGCAATAGCTATTAATACTGTTCCTTTCCCACTCCTTCTGGAAGGAACTCCCAACAGGAAGGTTTCAGCAGTCTGCACAGCTTCGCGGCTTCACTTTAACTCTTTGGCTCCTACATCATTAAGCTGCCTCAACAAAGCCACCTTGGCTCTTTTGGCCAAATGTTCATTGTCTCTTGAAATAATTGCTAGCAGAGGTTTACTGTTAAAAGTCTTCACAGCAGTGGTTTTCCCCCTCCTCCCCTGGGAGTTAAGAGTAGTGCTCAGGTCAGAGATTGCTGATGTCGACTGCAGTACTTGGAAATACATCTTGACTGTCATCGAGGTTAATAAAAACACTTTAAAGGATGGTCCTGACTGGTTAGTTTAGCTTACCAGTCAGTGGTCATGGGGTGCAGAGGGGTTTGCACACTCACCTTCTGGAGGGAGGTTTGCTCTGCTCCAGGGGGTCTGCTCTCCCTCACCCTGCCTATAGAGCTCTGATGAGGTACCACACGTGTGCTGCAAGGGAAGGACAGAGCTGCTCATCACTCTGTGGTAATCGTGACCAGCCTCCTGTTAAACCCAGGGGATGACAAGTAGGACAGACATCTGCCTCTTCTGGCCTCTCGCAGCAGCTGTACATCAGCTCTACAGGGAAGAAGGACTGTATATGTATCACTGCAACATGGGGGGAGACATTGAAAAGGTTTCATTTCAGACCTATTTCCAAGTGCCAGCCATTCACAATATAGTCACTGAAAAACACTCCCAGTTCTCTCCAGGGGCATTTTTTTTAGTTTTTGCTGGTTTTCCCCTTTTGGAAACGAACCTAACTAATTGTTTTCACTTTTCTTTCTAGTTCATTTCTAATCAAATTCACCCCAGTTTTTGTGTCTGGGCACCATGTAACCACATTTGCACCTTGGCATGAAAAGACTGTTTCACCTATAAAACTGGAAGGCTGGATTTATCCTTCTTATCCCCTTTTAACATCTGCACTTATTTTTCAGACCTATTTTATAGACTTGTGTAGTCCTGTGGAAAAATTAGTTTGTGAATATAACTGTCAGCACAGCTATTGGTAGAATGTCCTTCAGCAGCACATTCCCAGTGGTTGTTGCATAAACANGGGGTTGTTTGTTTTGAGGGTTCTTGGGTGTTTTAATCCCTTCCTGCCCCAGCAAGCTTCCTGCTGGGACAGAAAGTTTCTCCGGGTTCCTTGAGGGGCAGGAGGGTTTATGTGAGTGGCCCCCAAGTGACAGCGACCTGTCATTGACATAAGCAGTGCTGGTTATTGCTTGCTGCTGCCTTCTCTTCCTCACTGTTTCTCCCCACCCCCCCCCCCCCATCTTCTCCTCTGCGNACTCACCTTCTGGAGGGAGGTTTGCTCTGCTCCAGGGGGTCTGCCCTCCCTCCCCCTGCCTATAGAGCTCTGATGAGGTACCACACGTGTGCTGCAAGGGAAGGACAGAGCTGCTCATCACTCTGTGGTAATCGTGATCAGCCTCCTGTTAAACCCAGGGGATGACAAGTAGGACAGACATCCGCCTCTTCTGGTCTCTCGCAGCAGCTGTACATCAGCTCTACAGGGAAGAAGGACTGTATATGTATCACTGCAACATCGGGGGAGACATTGAAAAGGTTTCATTTCAGACCTATTTCCAAGTGCCAGCCATTCACAATATAGTCACTGAAAAACACTCCCAGTTCTCTCCAGGGGCATTTTTTTTAGTTTTTGCTGGTTTTCCCCTTTTGGAAACGAACCTAACTAATTGTTTTCACTTTTCTTTCTAGTTCATTTCTAATCAAGTTCACCCCAGTTTTTGTGTCTGGGCACCATGTAACCACATTTGCACCTTGGCATGAAAAGACTGTTTCACCTATAAAACTGGAAGGCTGGATTTATCCTTCTTATCCCCTTTTAACATCTGCACTTATTTTTCAGACCTATTTTATAGACTTGTGTAGTTCTGTGGAAAAATTGGTTTGTGAATATAACTGTCAGCACAGCTATTGGTAGAATGTCCTTCAGCAGCACATTCCCAGTGGTTGTTGCATAAACAGCAAAAAGTAATAAGCATAATAATAGCACTTTATTTGCACATTCCTCTCGTGCTTTAATTTAGAATGTGATAGCCCCTTTTTATAATGTAGTGGGTGATAAGGGATGGTAGCAATGCCACAGGGCTGTTAGGGTTAGAGTGTCCCCAGAACATCACTCTGAGTCGCACTGTGCTGTCTGTAACCCTGATGGAGTTTTTGTTTTGCTCCACTCTTCCACAGTTCTTTCCCTTAAGCCTCACAAGAAAAGCAGGAACGCAGCCTGAAACCGTGTACCCAAAAGGCACAACTTAAAATGCTGCTTCTCTTTCTATTTAAAAAAGAAAACCAAACCAACAAAAGGCACACAGACACACATATGTGTTCTTTGTGGAAAACTGAATTATGTAAGAAAATCAATGCTGCTTAAGAGGAAATGTAACAGATGAAGTATAAAGAGTTTTACTTCCTGTATTTTGATTTTTAACCTTTCCCAAACTTTCTCCATTGTGAAGTTAAAACAAAGTCTTATCAGTGAGTGCCATGTAGCAGCAGCTGGATAGCATTAGAGCCCTCTGCACGGGCTATTCTTCTTCATTACCTTTCTCATGACAGCTCTTACTTTGCACAGAAAATGTTACTTTGTGTTGGAGATTTATGTAATTCAGGTGTCTTCCATTCTGAACCAAAGCATGGCTGCTGTGGAAATGAGGGGTTTACAAGTGGAGTCAATAGAAATTTATGGGGAAAAAAAGATGAAATTTACAAAGTTCAGTGAAAAAACATGACTTTATAGAAGGACTTTAATGACTCCCCTTCTCCTGGCCCCCCCTCAAATCATCCTGCCTCCCATTGTTTCATGGCAGTGAAAGAAGAGCGTTATTTTGTTTGCTTCAGTGGGCATTTGATGGCAAATCTGGGTCTGGTTTCTGTGTACATTAAAACGAAATCATCTGATGGGTGCATTCCTGTTAGAGCAAAACCAGCACACGCTCTTATTCGCCACCTGATAAACCGATGTGGTTAATCTCTAACTTCTAATGTTTATTTTACATTTCTCTAATGTATTTAAATAGCAATTTAGATTTGGAGCCAGCAGAGTGGTCTGCTACTGGTGCAGCGCTCGGCCCCGGAGGAATAAAATGGCACCTGGGACTTTTCCTCTTGTGCTGCCCTAAGGAGCATGGGCTCACTGGGGAAGTGTTGCCCTAATCCCCTGGGGTGGGATGGCAGAGTCTCAGGGGACAATTTCTGATGACTAGCTTTGTTCAGGACTTTTCTGATTAAATATTTTTATCACAATAAAAACCGTTCTGTTTAAATTGAATGTTTGCAGGAGCATGTGGGTTTCAGTGGTAGTCAAAAAAACAGGTTCACGTTGTCATTACCTCAAGGAGCACTGCCAGTTTTAGACCAGTGACCTGCAAGTTCAAACTCACTTCACAGCAGTGTATTTTACCAGGTTGCTGGGTATTCCGAAATGGATATTTACAGATCTCTTCCCAAGGAATCGTTCTGCCAGCAATGACTTGACCCTCATCTCCTCTATGCCGCCTGAACCTTCTGGTCTGTGGTCTGTAGAGCTTTATGTTCTTCAGTCCAAAAATAGGAAAGTACTTCTATAAAGGTATCACAACCCCACCCAAAAAGATGCATGGGGACAACATGAGAATCACTGCTAAGATAGGTGAAGGACATAGCTGAAGGGCCCCTGAAGTCTTTTCAGTCGATTAAGAGATGGCTACGGGCTCTCTACACATGATGGTTCTGGGTTAGAGGTCTCCTGGGGCCACTCTCTTGTTTTGCCTTCCTTGTCTCAGCTTCAAGAGGCCGGGGTTCGTACGGGTGTGAAGCAGCAAAGTCCTAACGTTGCGTATCGGCCAGTTCCCCCTCGCTGCCTTGGGAGCGCTGCCTCATCGCCTGCGCTCCGAGACCGTTCTGCAGCACGCAGCGGTGCTGGCGTTAGTCAAAGAGGCTGAGAACAGCCGGGATATCTTCAGGGGAAAACCTTCCCTGGAAATTACCTTCTTTGTACTCCCCTCTGTTTCCATGCAAGTATTAATGTTTGGTGATGAAGGGACGCGCGCGGGGAAGCCGACGGTCGCTGTTTCTCCTTCGAGTGTGTGCTTAGGCCGGTTTCCTAAGGAAACAAGGCTTAGGCAATCGCACTGTGTTTCTGTGCCGTCCTCCTCCCTGGGGGCTTTTGAACCTGCTAGACAATTTCAGATGAGTCTCACAGGTAATTGATTTTCTTTAAGTCTGAAAATCAGTGGCTGGGGGAGAGGAATTGAAATGCATGCCTCACTGAGGGGAGGGGGAGCACAGCTTTGCTGTCATCCCCTGGGTTTAACAGGAGGATGGCAAAACGCGTGCTTTCACCTGGCTCCCGCCAGGGCTGTCTCTTGCCTGGGGAGCAGGAGAAGAGCAGGAGCTGTTGGAGGGGAGAAGGAGCAGCTGAGGTGGAGAAGGACGTTAAAAAATACGAATCTGTGAGAAGACAGGTTTGGCCTCTTTCTATTTAAAAAAGAGAAACTGTTGCAAGCATGGCCTTCGCAGGGAATGCTGCTAGAACTTCATGGAAGTTCCGCTGTCAGCTGTGGGACAGTCACAGCTTTCCAGGCAGTGACGGCACAGCCCGTACGTGCCGCTTGCCTGGCGATTTCCACCTGCAGCCTGACAGCTCGCATGGGAATGTGGACAGTGCCAGGCAGAGCAGTTGGGTTTCCAGTGGCTGAACTCTTTCAAGGGTGGCCAGAAAAAGCATTATTTATTTTGAAGACTTTTCCTTGAGCTTTGGAGTCTTTTGCATCTACTCTCCAGTCTACACCTGTGCTTTTCATTGCTGGTAGTGGCATCATTTCTGGGGGTCGTCTTTAGTCAGGCAGGACGACTGACAGCTGTCTGTACCTGCCAGTGCTGTCACTTGTTAATCCAGAGACCCAGACCCTCCAGTGCTGTGCACCTGCAAACAATAAACTGTCACCATCACAGTGTGATTAGTTTTATTTTTTAGCATGTTTTAAAATATGTAATAGTATTTGTATGGCTCGTAAACTTAAAATACATAATGCTGTCATCACGTAGGGGCCAGATGATCAGTACTGTGTTAGCTTGCTTGTTTTCCACACTACCATTTTTACATCTATTCATCTAAAAACTTTGCTCAGCAGATGTAGCATATGTTATGGTCTGATGGCTGCCAAACTCCAGCTGCAAGCTTCTTGAGGCCAAGACCTTCTGCTGAAACTCTGTCATTTTGAGCTCTCCAGGCTTTAGAAATCTTCACAGAGAAAGTCCAGAGAGTTAGAAAAGAGCAGTCACGCCCAAAGAGAGGCTCTGAAGTCTGAAAATGTTTCAGTGTCTCTCTGTCTTGTTCCTATTTTAAAAATAATTAAGCCATTTTAGAACTGCTTGTTCCCTTCTGTCAGGATCTCAGTCCTGCAATCCATGCCACTTCAGTCTCTTTGTCTCAATTTTGGTAAAATTCCTGTTTGTCCCAGATTTTTCTTGTGCTCTGTTCCTCTTTGTTGCTGCAGGGTGTTAATTCCTGTTTAGAAATGGGATGGATGAAGGCTCTGTCAGCTGAGTCTGGGTCCTCAGGGTCTCTGGGGTCAGGCTGTTGACTGGGACAGCAGATGGCCTGAATCACCCAAAGCAGCATTCTTGTTCTAGGGGAGTTCATCTGGGACCCATAATTCTTTACTCATCAGCCAGGTTTCTGTGCTGTGCCCCACCATCTCTCCTTGGTCCTGGCAACATAGCAAGTAACAGCTTGAAAAGGCTGGAATGTTCTTACTGAAAACATCGAGTGGAAACAGGAAGGAAACGCAGAGTCAGAGAGAGGGAGCGTTTGTTTTCTATTGGGAGGTAGGAGCCGGACTTATTGCAGTCAAAGAAAGTTATTTGGCTTCCAGAGCATTCTTCTGGCACTTGAAGTGCCAATGCTTTCCTACCCAGAGGGAAAATACAGAGAGGTGAACTGAAAGACTCAGCACGAGCTTTGTGTGCGCGTCGGTTTATGTATGTGCTGCAGAAACACCAGAGCAGGATCTCTCAGGGTAGGACTCCAGCCGGCCTCCAGAGGGAGGGAGGAGGACTGGGGAAATGGGCCATCGCCCAGGATTGCGAGGAAATCTTGGAGTAAAAGTATGAACACACTGAACTTTCAACAGTGTCTTAACTATTCATAGGAACCTCTCTGTTGGCTGAAACCGGAATTTCATCTTGCTAAACACCCTGTCACTGTCCAGTAATGAAAGCTTGGGGAAAGAGCAGAGGGACCAGGCAGGTTTAGGAGTGATCCTTCCCAACTTCCACCACGGGCCTGAGAGTTCTTCAGCACCTGACTTTGTTTCAGCACCTACGTATGGAATCACAGTTCTGAATCGCTGAGAGATTACCTGACAAAATTGACATCATTCTTTGTAACCAAGGTCTTGGAAGATTATCTGATCGGGGAAGAGAGATGTAGGAGCATTTCGTGTAGCAGAAAATAGTCTGTTGATCCGCGTGCCGTGCAGGAAAGGCAAAAGTAGAGGCCGTGCACATCTTGCAGAGCAAAACCACTCCAGAGCACCTGAAGCTGTTCTGCAGCCCAGTGAGGTACAGAATGGTGTGATTCAGTTGTACCTCTCACCAGCCCTGCGTGGCCTTAAAAGCAGTATTCTCTCACCATTAAAGCATTGCTGCCTATACTGGGTCTCGGCATATTTTAGCTTCGGGTTTTTTAATGGGTGCCAGGGAGCTAGGTCTGGCTTCAAAGTAAATTTCTATTGGATTTGGGCAAGACAGAGAATTGTCTGAAATTTGCAATTGCTTGGACAGCAGAAACAAGGAGAAATCCTGAATTTGTTGCCGAATGACTACACGTATTCAGGTCACAGGAAAAGCTTTTTTCCTTCTCTGCTTCTCCTGTTTCTCTGTGAAAATGTAGTGCTTTAACTGTGTCATTTGTCATTTTGTGATGATTTCCTCTGATTTTTAGCTGTCGTTAAATGTCATTAAATGACTCAATTCCTGAATTAATAGAATGTGTATGTGAAATATTAATGTGTTATTTCTGGCTCATCAGGTCTTGTCAAGCAGATGTATTTCTGCCTTGACCCATTAAATTTTTGAGTAATCCTATCAGAGGTCTTACCATTATTAGTACCATCCAAAACAAATAATCAGACAAGAAATGATAAGTAACATGTATTTGTAAAGAGTTAATAGCACAGTTTTTCTTTAATATTTGTAAAATCAAAGTAATTTCTTTTTTCTCAGAAGTATATATTTACCAGGGGATTGGCTGTTACCTTTTTTCCATGGGAGGGCTGAAGGGGATGCTGCTGCATTTGCTTCATTCCTTTGTTATCTTCCTTAATGATGGAAAGGTGGCTGTTCACGGGTAGCAGTTTGCAGCACACTTTTCCTGTTTTTTGGATCCCTTCTTAAAGAGCTCAGGGAAACAGAGGTGCACGTGAGTGTATGGGTAACTTTTACAAAGCAGGTGTGTCAGGAACACAATTGGTTGTGCTTTTGTTTCAAGAAAGTTACAGTTTAATTGCAGCACGCTTGGCTCTCGGGGGGACGGCGGGGGGAACGGGACGGGCGATGAGAAAAGGCAAAAAAAAAATCTCTGTAATCCCGCGCTCAGCATTTAGATCTCACCTTGTAAAAGTTTTTATTGCAGCCTCCTCCTCCCCTTGTGCCGTGAAACAGTGAATCACTCCTTCGTGTCTCCGAGTACAACTGCAGCTCTCATGGTTTTTTCCTGACACCTCCTAGATGAGCTTTCCATACCGGGGCAAGGGAGGACATTTGATGCTTCTAACATTATTCTGACACCTCCCCTTCTCACAGGAGTCAACCTTGCTGGCTGCCTTGGCTGTGAATCCCAGCAGGAGACCACGTTCAGGGTGATTAATGTATGCAGGGGCTCAGCCACCCTCAGCCTCTTCCAGGGCATTCATTCTCATGGCCTAACGTTTCATGTGTTCAGCTGTAGGGTGACCTGGGCAGAGGCCCAGTGGTGCCGGTAATTTTCCATCCTTTGTACGAGTATCCAGAGGAACTAGTCCAAGGCAACTGACAGCGACCTCCCTCATTGCTGCTAATGGTCTTCAGTAGCTGAAGACTTCCTTCCTTGTGTGGCCCTCGCACATTACTGCATAAAGGGGGGATCTGTCTTGTGGCTGCAGAGACAGAAAATGTTAACTCGTCCTCCTTAGAAAACGTGTTAACTTCCTTCTTCTGGTTTTGGTTTGGGGTTTTATTTGAGGGAGAATGCACATAATGTTTTTCCAGAATGTTTGGGTTTTTTCTCAAGGAGATCATCAAGTGGTGCTACCACAGAAGCTGTGCAGCAGGCTTTACATTAGATTTCCCTTTGGTGCTCCGTTGTGTTTTACTTTGGCTAAATATGAAAAATTCAATTTAGCAAACTTTCTTTTGTCCCCTTTCCTTTTAACATCTATATATGGGAGCCAATGCTGCAGTTAAAACACTGTCTCTTAATAACCTGCCTGTTGTATGAAGATACTTAATCTCACTTGAACAAGAAGACTTCTATAAAAGCGTAAGTCAGTTTGAGTAATGTGAACACAACTGTGCCCATAGGATGAGGCAGAGATTTCCCCTGTTACTCTGCACGTGGCTGTTTCAAATTACCTGAATAGCTGGGCAATGCCCAGGAGGAGAATGCACCATGAGAAGGTGTCTCTTCCAAAGCAAATAATGGCTGCAGACTCGTCAGTAGCTGGAAGAGAGGCAGATGGATAATGAAATGCAGGACAAAGCATGAGGGAACGTCTTGTTACCCAAAACACTGGCTCAAGCGCAGGCAAGGTCTATATGTATAGCTAAGCTCTTCTGAGGCGACCTAGTGTAGTTGGAAGCAGTAGGAAAGGGTTTGGTCTGGTTTTAAGGGTTGTTCTTACTTCCCTGTGCTGTAGATAGCATCACTGCTATTCCCTGTTTTCATCTGCTGAAGATGGAGTCTTCTTTTCCTAAAAGCAGCTCTAAAAGTTGCTGATGTTACACATGCTTTCCAGAACTTTTTTTTTCTCGGCCAGGCTCAGGCATAGGAAGGACAAAAAAAGTTCATCTGTTACTTGAAATGTGTCTTGATTGGGAAATCTAAAGAGGTTGTGGTATTTCTGGATAGGCATTTGTATGTAGTTGAACTCACCGTCGTGCAGATTTCCTCAGCCCCTCTTAACCTTCATAGGCTTACCTCCAATAAAGCCAGGGACGTGGTGAGCATTCCCAGGAAAGCAAAAAGCTGCCTGGGTTTCCGTTTCCCAAGGAGACGCTCCCCTTGGCTACAGTCTGTGTCCCAGCGAACCCCGGGGAAACTGCATGAAAGTGTCTCCAGTAGAGCCAGATGCTTCAAGCTCTTACCTGAGTGGCCTTTCACTTTGCTAGGAGTAATGTGACCTTGTGCGATCACCTCTGGAGAGCAGGATTCATATCTGAGAAGCAGAGAGCACTCGTATGTAAGGAACGGAGAATACACTATGCAATAATCGCCTCAATAATCGCCTGTGCAGAAAATTAAACTTGCTTATTTTGGGGGGGTGGCCAGAGAAACAGCAGAAATGCAGTATCAGCTGTTAGGGTCCTTATCTCTGATACCAGGAAACCCTTCTCAGGCCGGGTTATTGCCATAGATCCATGTGTCTTTTCCCGAAGTTCTCTCTCTCGTCCAGGATGGCGAAGGTAACAGACAGTGTATCGCATCCATACGCCAGATGTAGGTATCCATAATGTAGAGTAAAAGGTTACAAATTAAGAAAACATAGTGTATACAGTTTGAAAAGCCAGACAATATAGATCTTAACTTCTTGCCTATGGAGTTTTCTCTCTCTAAAATTCAGACTTCCTGCAAGTTTTGGGCACTACAGGAAGGTTCACAGGATGTGGGGGGACAGGTCTGCGCCTGGAGCACCAGCAGCAGGCCGGTGTGTGTGGGTAATGCAGAACACTGACAAGCCATCAAGCCAGTGTTTTACTAAGGTTGCTGTTCTACTGCTAAGTTAGCAAATGAGTTATAAAATCACAGCCTATTGAAAAATAAACCCAACATTCCACAGTGCCTGGTGAGATCCTATCAGTTTTTAAGTGTTAAAAGATTGGCTAATCATTGGTAAAAGAAGGGAGATTTCTGTGGAGAGAGGAGAATCCACAGCAAAGAAACAGGATTGGACTGGGGCTGCTTTACACTGTGGCAGAAACACAATTTCCAGCAATTCCTTTATTTCCCAGAGCCAGTCTAATAACTCTTTGGTTCTTCTGATGGTGCAAGTCTGATATCCTGGCCACCAGTTTTGACAGAATTCAAGCCAATTTAAAGAGCAGTTGCTTCAGGATGGCATATCCCAGAGAATCAAGTGTTTGCCTCCTCATGTACAGAAATTCCAACCAGTAAATAAGTATTTATAGTAACTTCTTACCATTCCACTCTACATTCATGCACCAAATTTACAAGTGTTACATGTGTAAAGTAGTTCCCACCCAAGTTCCTGGGATTATTTGCAATTATCAAAGTATATTCGAAGGATCAGAGCATTGCTGACTTTTTCTGAGACTTTTTTATTCTATTGTATGTTCTCATCCTTACATGTTTGTCTTTATGATGCTTTAGAGTGAACATTTCATTTGCCTCCATTGTAGGAGCCTCAGATAGTCTACAGCAAGCAAACTGTGTGAAGATTATTTTTCCTTTGTGTTTTTTTTCTACTTTCTTGGGAAGCAGAATCCCCTTCCCAAACTGAACCTGCTATTCTGAGGTCTGTAAAGACTGAACCAAGACCAGAACTGTACCTATGACAGGTGTAGATTTAGTGTGACTTTTTTCTAATACATTTTTTCCACCATTACGTAATTTAAATATTTTTAATTAAAAGCTTTCATGCACAGGCACAATGTTACCAGCATTTAATTTAGTAAATATTTCCGTGTAAAGAAGTTTCCTTTAATTAAATGCTTTAAGAATAAATTAGCTGTTCTGTTTCTTATGAAAATAGACATTAAAATGCCCCATGTATATGACTGTGAACAGCAGATACAAGGGGTTAAAGGTCCATGTGACTACAAGACAAAGTACAAAAAACATTTCCAGAAATGTGCAATTTTATCATTGTCAGAAATTTAAAAGGTTGTTTTGTTTTTTTTTTTCCCTAAGTTCTGTTAGTAGCTAAAATTAGTCTGTTTGGTTTAGTTTCACTAGACAAAGTGTTTTCCTTGCATCAGCCTGACTGTGGGGATTTTGAGTGTATCTTGAGTGGTTTTCATACTCTCGAGATGAATGAAATACGGAGTCAGTTCTGTGCTGGAGAAGCGACTGCTGCCATTGCACCAATTAAAAGGAGCAAGTAATGAAGAAGTGGGTTTTGGAACTGTCTGCTTTATGGTAGTTCACACAGCCCAACAGAAATCTGAGAACAAGACTTGAAGGAAAACAAAGAGCTTTACAGTTTTGGGTTTTTTTTTTTCTTTTTAGGAAAACACACAGAAGCTAATTTTAGCTTCTTGATCAAATTGACCCAGCCTTTAACCCTGGCAAACGTTACCACGACACACTTCCAATAGACAATAGTTTGCATACCAGCATCGCACTGGAAACAGATGTGCGTGCAGGACTGGCTTTTTTTGGGAGACTCTCTGAGAATTCCACTGGAGTGAAAGCCTGAAAGTGCTTTCTTCCTAATTGGGTTATAAACTGGGTCTTCTTTCAAACCCAGACTGGGATCTCGTCAGAGTCACTTGCACTCTTTAAAAACTTATTATGTCACAGCTATGTTTTGACCAGACTTTCAAAATATCATTGACTTAGAGAAAAGTTGCTTGGCATGAAGCTTGATTATTATCTTGGATGAGGAAAAAAAAAGAAAAGAAAAAAATTGCTACCAGCTGGGCTATTCATGGGCGATGGTTGTGCAGTTTATACATCGAAATGTTTGGAATGTGAACAATTACCTCTTTAACTTCCTCGCAAAGTCTCTTATGGAATATGAAATCTCACTTCTGTTGTGTTTATCAGAAACATGTAGTTCTTTTCCTGCTGCATCTTCCCCATATCCCCCCTCTCCCCTCCCTGCTGCCCCAGCCATTTCTCAGCCTGGTTGCCAAGGTCCCACGACTGCCTCGTCTGTCACCAGCGCCTCTGGTCCACTGCCTGCTGGCTGCCTGTAGCACTTGGTGCTCTCGGGATGGAGGTTGTACTGGTGATCCCCTGGGACATGCACTTTTATAAACCAGGGCTGTACTTCAGAAGTCCCCTCCCATTCAGCTTTTTTAATAATTGCAATTGTTTTAACTTTCAAAGTGTTTAATCTGTATTTGTTGTGCATAACCTAGATGATCTCTAAGGTTTCTGAGACACCAAGACAAGAGCCGTGTTTTGGTGGAGGGTAGAGGAATCATTTACTCTGAAGAATGGTGGCATATGCACCCTACCTCATTTTGCATTTCCTCTGA
The DNA here is from genome assembly GCA_013399075.1 of Chloroceryle aenea. Lineage (NCBI taxonomy): Eukaryota > Metazoa > Chordata > Aves > Coraciiformes > Cerylidae > Chloroceryle > Chloroceryle aenea. The sequence goes on along the minus strand of VWZY01001530.1, from coordinate 140,201 downwards.
GGGACCATGTCCTGGACCTGGGGCTAGCTCTGTTCAGACACAATTCTAGTCAGTCGACATAATTCATGATTTGTTTTGCAGTTGTGTTGGGAACTCACTCCTGGACCAGCATTCCATTATTTGCCCGGTAAACTTGGTACAAAAGGACACACTCCTGGAAGTTTACAAGCAAGGAATAAAACCACAAACAATAAATGAGAGAGACAAGGATGTAGTAGCAGCAGCAGGACCTTCATCAGAAGTAATATTTCTGCTAATAGTAGTAATAAGAGAGTTTTCTAGGAGGCCACAAAAAGCTCTCTTCATTCACTGGGACTGAAGTGGAAGGAAAATAAAAGTTCTTGTGTGGTTTGATCTGAACGTACTTTCTTTTTTCTTTGCTTGTTGCTGTGTTGGAAATCAAGAGTCTTGCCTTTTTATTTGTATCACCTCTGTGCAAATCTCTGCCCCAGTTCAAGCAGACAATTTTAATTTCTAAATCCCAGGTAGCTTTTGTTCCTGGCACGGTTGCATTTTGTGTAGGAGATTTATGTGCAAGCACGAATACTTGAAGTTTTGGGGGTTTTTTAAGTCATTATTATGTGCTACAAGTGTTGATGAGCATTAAGCCTGGACTCTGGAACACGAAGGGTGGCTCTTCCCTTCCACCTTAAGCCTTGTTGATATCAACAGAAAACAAAACATATTTTAAATGTAGCCCTTCATTCTATATGGAGCCAGGTTGCAGACTGTTTTTAAGGAGTTCAAGCTGCATGTAGGTGTCATGCTCAGGATATTTGCTGAATTTGCTGAAGCAACTGGTAAAGGTTTAACCTGGCTATTGTTGGCGCATGTCATAACCAGTAAGGCTGAATAAGAGGGTACAATACCTGGACTGCAGGTAGTCGGAGGGGTAATAGGGTACTAAAAGATATTTTTTATATATATTTTCATTCTTATTAGGTCTAATTGTAAGCCTTTCACGACTTGGATTTTGGGAAAAGCAGGATAGTTTGAATTAATTTGATAACCAGTTGGTAGAATGTTCTGTTGCTCTCATCTGTTAATACATGCTGTTAGTCACCTGTGATGTCATGTCCTTCCTTGTCTGTATTTGCCTTAGAAGATGCAAAAAAGTAGCATTGAATGTAACCAGTATTAAACAGTTAAAATTGATCTGGCAAGGAACGTATCCAAACTTCAGAGGCTGTCGCATTGGGGAGCAAGCTGCCTGGAGCAATCGATTGACTTAGGAAAACCATGGGAACCAGCAGCACTAAAATGCTGATCTAGGTGGACAAATCATGTTACTTCTATATATGTCTGAATTCCTCTCTCAGGGAAAGGGTGGCTGCAGCTGATCGTTAAACTTGATCAGAAGTTCGTTTCTCTTGGAAGGTTTTTCTTTAAGTGAAAGAATGCCAGATAGACATTTAGCCATCCCCTGTCCTCCCGCTGTCTCTGAGAAGGTCAGTCAGGTTTGCCTCACAGACTTGGCATGCTGGTGTTGTCTCGCCTCTGGAAGGTGTGACACCGGCAGTTTTATTCATCCTATTAAGGGTACATTGGTTAACATGAAGGTGGATTCTGCCTCGGAGATGTGCTCTGAGAAAGGGGGAGTGTTGGATACTCTGCCTTCTTCCAGCTTCACCACAAGCAGGACTTTAAACCTCCTTCCTTGTGCCTCCTCTAAAACCTGGTGTTTGTGAGCATCATCGTGAACAGCTTCCAGTGTGCCTGCCTCGTACAACTGTCTAGTTACTGGTCAGCGCCAGATGCGAACCTCTGGGCCACTGGAGAAATGTGGAGGCATCCCTTGGAGGGTAACGTCATCCCCTCCAGACATGAAGCTGGCAGCACAGCCGAGTGTTCGGGATGGTTAGGTGGTTTGCCACGGCTACTGGGAAACATCGGCTTTTAGGAACTTTATCCAAAAACAGGCAGAGGTTGTTATGCAGTTATACTCCAGATAAAGTGTCTGTAATGAACTTTCATTTGTAATTACCATGGCTTTTGGATGCTGTTTCAATTGCCAGTGTCAGAGCAAACCATAGCTTCTTTCTGAAGCACATTGGCTCTTGCCGAGTCTTCAGCCAGTATGCAGGGAACATGACTCAAATGCATTTATTTTGGGTTGAATTTAGAAGTGTGCATCTCTGGAGATATTTAATTTAAGTTTGGGGATGAAATGAAAAACCTATTGTTTCAAGAGCATTAGAACTAGCAATTCATTTTCTCACCCCTGGCAGGCCCACTCACAGCCTGGCTCAGAGGATGCAAGTAACAAATCTTGTCCTAGTCAGGGAAGGATCCTTTTGTCAAGTTGTGTTGTGTGTTTTCTGGTGTGAGGGGAGAAAACAAATCTTTAAGGAAAGCTATTTTGGTTCAAGGAATTGCAGAGTTTTCTAACCCCTCTGTATTTGAGGAAGTCAGACCTGTTTGAACTAGGCAGTGAGGTATATCCCAGGAGATTGATTCAGGAGACTGCTTTGGATCACGTTAACTAAGTTGTTAGTAGCGGTTCATGTCATGACCGCTTGTCGAGCACATATTAAAAAAATGTGTGGCTAATGCACTTGCAAGTCCTGTCCTTGTCGCAGGCAGCAGCGTGGTTGTGCCAGGAGCAGAGCGACTCCTGCACGGGACGGCAGCTGTGTGGCCGTTTGTGGTTTCTGTGTTACTGGCTGTCCTGGTGACTGTGTCACTTGACCTGGAGCCTTTCTCACAGTGGTCTGCTGGCCAACTTGGCCATCTGGTTTATGGAGCCTTGGCTGCTTTAGAGGCCCAGGTAGCCAGCTTCTGTATTTGCACTGGTGTAGATCAGGGCAAGTGCAGGTGGGGGGAGTCCATGAGCTTCTACTGTTGGGCATGCAGTGTTTATTCATTTCTCACAGGGTGCTCTGCCTGGTCCCTATTTGCAAGAACATCTGTGCTTGTACTTAGCAGCGTGTTTGCAGACTTACTTGAGTCAGAGCCAGGGCAGGTCGTGCTGCAATAGTTTCCTCACATGAACCGTGCTAGTTTTTTATTTAGCCCCCCCCCAAGTTGCAATTTCTCATTCCTCCTCTGAAATTTAAAGTACAACTTGCATTAGTAAGGGTCTGGAAATAACAGTGAATATTTATGTGTTCAGAGAAGATACCTAATGGCAGCTCAATTCTTTAGAAGGAAGTATTGGCTGCATCTTCTGCGAGTTTAGAAAGAGAAAAGAAAATACAAAATATGAGTAACAAGTTACAGGAAATAAAAAAAATAAAGGTTGTTACAAGCAGGCACAGTGATGATTTTTCAGTATTTTTCATCATGATTGGTTTAAAGTTTTCCCATTAGAGTTCCAAAATATCTTCTAATGTAGAAGTTTGGTGCTTGCCTGGATTAGTTTGAAAATTTACTTGTGTTAATATGTGAATCTGAATAAAGCTTTATGTTGCTAAAGAAAAGCAATTGAATATGCTCTTTGTGGAGACTCTTTGTATAAAGAAGGGGAAAATTTTCCAACTAAAAGGTAAATTTTTCTAGTTATGACTTATATGTCAAATATAAAAACCCCAGCATTTTTGACCATCTTACCTCATGAAAAAGGCAAACAGGCAGTGCATTCTTTCCTTTTTTCCTTTGAGAGGAAAACATGGCAACTGTTGAACTTGAGGATACTTCTGGGCTCTGATCCTTCAGACAGTGAATTCAAAGGATATTGTGACTCATGTGACATTATTTCTGAGCATAAAATTACTCACATATGAAAGTAATGGGATGTGTTTGAAGTTTTGGGCCAGCGTTTTGGTCGCTCAGCAGGTGGTTAACTTGTAACCTGGAAAAACTTTGTTGGTGGTGGATGTTCTGAGGAGAACAACTCTAAAAGAGAGTAGGAGGGCCGCCCGTCTGAAGGACGGGCCAGCAGTTTACCAGAGGAGTGCGTGGGGAGGGCCGCTGTGCGTGGTCAGACAGGGCGAGATAATGTCAGGGAAGATGGCAAGCCTTACTCTGAGAGCAGCCTCAGGAGCTTACTGTGACCATTTGCTGAGCTTAAGTCCTGCTTAAGTGAATAAGAACCTGGCAGAGAATGTGTGTTTCATGTCTCTTCTGTAAATCTCACCACCGCAAGGGAGTTATGAGGTGATTTCTGCTCGTTTTGAGTGAGCAAGGCTTGTTGGGAATGAAATCATTTGCATCAATTTCAGCTGGAAGCATGAGCAAGTCCAGCATTTCGTAAGGGGTATGGACTTTCCTGGCCTGAATTCTCTGCCGTGCTCCAGTGGCAGGAGGGGCTGATGGGCACCTTCCCCTGTGCTCCCTGGCCTCCCATCTGACTTTCGGGTGAAGTCAGGGGAGCAGAAGCCACCTGAACTTACAGCACTGGTGTCAGATCTGCAGCAAAGCCTCGCTGGTGCAGCGTCTTATGTCAGAGAGTGCTGATGCAGCACATCTCATCGACATGTGCTTCTCTCCTCTGGTCCACACACCAGCTGTTTCATTTTGGTCCTTGCTTTAGGCACGTGGTGAATGAACTCATTTTAGAAACAATTTAAGTAGAAGCAGATTTGGGCATAAATCTTCTCTTGAAATATTTGCTTTAATATCAGCCCAATTTCTGCCGAGTGATGAATATTAGAGTTCTACTAAATGTACATGCAAACAGCTTGAGTACAAGCGTAGACATTCCCACATCTCCGTTTCAAGCTGTGGGGAACTATCTCCAAAGCAGCCATGCTCATTTGTTATTCTAAGATTTCATTCCATAACACACCTTTTAGGAATTTGGATTCTAGGATTTTGGCTCCGCTGCTCCTGCGTCTCTTTCCATCCTGCGAGATTTTCTGCCAAGCGTTTTTAGAGAAAGAAGTCTGGGAAAAAAAGCAGCAGTCTGACAGCAGCGTAAGGTGTAGCCTGAGTGGTGGCCAATTAAGCACGTATAACTGTAGCTCTTCAAATGAGGTGCTCATCTTCTGACTCTGTCATGGCTTCTCCTGTGGGCAGGGTTGACCAGGAGTCCATCTGATGTCATGCCAGCAGGCAAGGTGTGCTTACAGCCATGCAGCCCTTGGAGAATCCTGTTGGTGCTGAGCTGGTGCTGTTCCAGCCGGTGCTCTGCTAAGCATTTAAACACAGGAAGATTCTGCTGAGCTCAAAGGACCAGTATGAGACCTTTAAGGGAAGGGCAAAGCATAAATGCTTTGCTGGGTCTGGCCCTAAGGAGGTGGAGGGGGAAAATGTTGCCAGACAAGTTTAAAGCCATTCAACACCCAAGGCAGCAGTGGTCCTATTTAAAACAGGATGAGACCTCGTACAACTTTAGCAGAAGACTCCCCGAGCCAGCCATGGGAGCTTCCCGCCTGCGGCAGAGATGGCTATGTTGGACTGACAGGAGCATCCCTTTCCTTCCTCAGGAATCTGAGGAACCGTGCGGGGAAGGATCCTTCTCGATGGGACATATGTGTCTCAGGGTTGCTTGCTTCAGTCTTCACACAGATGTGTGGGCTCTCTGTTCCAGGCTACTGCCAGATGTCTTCTGATAGCCAGAGGAAATGTGAACCCCAAGTCAGTACTTGGTGGAATTTTTTTCCCCTGTTTTGCTTATCCCTCCTGAGAAATCCAGAAGCTAAAGTTTTGAAAGTAGAAGGAAAAATAGAAGGGAAAGCCAAAGTTAATTGATTTAATTTCCTTCAGATTTTCCTCTACTACAGAAAATTTACAAACAGAACAATAGCTCTTCAGCAGAGATAAAACCTGCTCTTTGGCCTCCTCGGGCTCAAATAAGAGTTTGTTTTGATAAACTGATTGATGGAGCAAATTCCGCAGTTAGTACTTCTGGCCTTTATCTCGCCACTGCTCCCATGCAGGCTGGTCCGAGGACCTCGGGGACTCCTGCTGGGAGGACTCCTCCCTTCCAGATGTCATCAAGAGGGGACTGTCGCTGCTTTTTAAAATAAAACAGAAGCAGCTCTGAGAGGAACTAAGTTTTTTTTTTCCTTGAAAATTACAATAACCAGCATTGCTCTGTTAAAAGAAAAATCACTTTTGTTAAAAGTCTTCACTTCAGACAATCTCAGCACTTCCAAACCAGTTCTCATGTGCCAATATTCCAGCATGTTTCTAAACTTGAAAGTCATGATGTGTAATCCATTCTCTGAAATGGGGTTTTCTGGGTATTTCATCCTTAGAAACTGGGATGTGATCCTCTGCACAAGAGCTTTCTCAAACAGGCAAGCATATGTGGAAAAGACAGAATGGGTAGGGGCAGAAATTGCATGTTGACAGTAATTCTAGATTATTCAATAAAAGAGAGGACAGAGTCCGTCTGAAGAATCAAATTAGCATTTTCTTCTCGCTGGACCCTCTCTCTTTTACCAGAAAACCAGTACAGTCTCTGTGCTGTGTCTGCCTGGTGTTGCCCTGTACACAGAGACAACCTTCATTCGTAGACAGCTGAATCCAAAAAGGAAAGTTTAAAGCAGTGGTGTCTAGACCGGTGATATGACTCATGAATGCACAGCCTATAGCCACTTCCACGCTGTCTTCCTGGGTCCTCAAACTGCCCGAGGCTACGGCTCAAAAAGACACACACACAAATATAGAGACACATGGAAATATACGGACACTCATAGGTGGTTGGGGGAGGAGTGTTTCATCTGGGATTTGTTACAAAACTGTTAATTTTGTAATCAACTCTCGCTTCTTTTATTACTAATGATTTTAGGTGGTGGGAGATGTTTAATGAGAGGCTAGGCCATGAGGAAAGTAAAGGGAGGAGTAGGAAGATAATAAGGTGGAAAAGCCTCCAGTGAAACAGAGGCAGGTGGAGCAGCAGCAGAGAGACAGGTCTTAGGAGCACTCATGACAGTAGACTGAGGGCGGAACCTACTTAATTCTGTGTAACTTTAAAAAAAGGAACTGTTGACAGAAGGACTTCTGGTCTAGACCATTCCCTGACATCAAAAAAACAATTCCTTCAGAAAATACTTGATGAAGAAATAATTGTCACCAAGTCCTTAGCAGGACAGTCAGCAAGCCAGTGATCCTCCAAAAGAATAGTAAGACTGAGCTCAGCAGGGCTGTAAAGGGCACCAAGCATTTGCCTTTACGTCAGAGCACGATGTGGATCCTGCCATAGCTGGCGAGAAAAGGGACAAGCTAATAAAAACATCGTGCGTTTGCATACAAGGGAAACCAAGCCACCAAACTGGCTGCTGGAGCAGCCAGGCCATGATCCCAAGGGAACAGCAGCTTAACCAACAGATGTTTGCTCAAATAGCAAACATGTGGAATCTTCCGGTGATGGATTTATTCAAATCCAGGTGGCCAGGAGCCAGGAATATGAAAAAGGAGGGTAAAAATTACATTATAGCTCTTTACTGGCCCAGCAGATTACACTTTTCATGAATGAGAGAGACATCAGTTAGCAAGCTTTACAAAGTCCTGATTTTTTGAGGTTTCAGACTGACAGGACCCAATTCATTCTGATGTGAAACGAGCGTTAGCGGACTAGGAGGTTGCAAAATCTTCCCTCCAGGATGCCCTTCCTGCCGCCCTTGACACGGTTGGGATTCACAGCATGCGTGTAAGCAGAGGAGATGTACCAGCTCACACCAGATATTTTTCCAGGTTTGGTTGGTTTTGGTTGTTTTTTTTTCTAGGAATAAATCTATCACACATTCCACATGAGGAACTTTGCCAAATAACTTGGGCTTTCTAAACTCTTTTGGATAACCTCTGTAGCTCACAGGGAATTCAGGTGCTTCTGTGCTTGCTCTCAGACGACACAAAGCTGCTGTAGGTCCCTGTCACAGACACCTGGACGAGAGTAGTGGTTGGTATTTCACCAAACTTCTTTATAAACTGTTGCCTTTTCCTTTCTGTGTCGAGGCAGTACTTTGGGACCTATCTCCTGGTTCAGGATCTCTGGTCTATGGGCACAATATTTGTACAACAGACGGACAGACTGTTCTCAGAAGATTAGATCTAAGATGACAGATGAAAACAATTGCCTACAAAGTAACACTGGGACTGGGCTGCTCAAATGGAAAAAGACTGGCCAAGTCCCATCTTCAGCTTTGGAGTTCCACTATGCAAATTTATAAGCAATAAAAGTCTCCTGAGAAGTGATCCCATTTATTGTACCATAAACTTGGTTTATTTTCACTTAAAGTGCATAGAAAAAATGACCACTGGTGGAGAGTTCAGAGTTTTAACGGGGGCCTTCAGAATGAGGTAAAAGCCGTATTTTGCAAAGGAAGCCAGCTTCTGCTTTCCAGACAGACTGCTCAGAGCTCTGCATTCGCTCGTGGTTTTCATCTATCTCTCTCTGTTGTCTCTTGGCAGAGATTGCAGGGTCCCAGAGGAAGGAGCTGCGTTTTCAGTTGTGTGTTTGCACAGCACTAAAAGCCGATGGGGATTCCTTTGTTAGGCAGGACACAAGTATGTAGGAGGAGAGCGGGCTCAGCCCCAGAGGCCTGTCAGTCTGTTAGAGACAGGCCAGATAAAGGATGAAAGGGAATGGTCAGAGAGGTACCAAAGGTCAAACCGTGGCAGGGCTGCACATGGGACAAATTCTCCTGACATTCAAGCTGATGCTCTGCCCCTGGACTCCCTGGTGAGCATGCTGGGAGCGCTTTGCCCATGCCGTGTTAATTCAGGGGAACATTCAGTGTTCTGAGGCCTTTTCCCCGTTTGAGAAAGGAGGAGAGTGTGTGAGAACCTGTATTTGTTTGGAGGCTGTGAAGGAGGCACAGTTTGTAAGAGGGAGGTAGTACCATTTATTGCACTAGCTGAAATAGATCAAGGCATGTAAAAAACCTTGTATGGGTGAAAATATTAAGGCTTGTTTTTTTCCAGATTGCATCATTTGGCTTCATAAAATCTATAGCTTCTTCCTAAAAACTTTACTGTGCTTTATTTTCTTACATTTTAGGTGTAACATTAGTTGATGAAGGCTTTTGTCGTGAGGAAGATTGTCAAAATATCTTCCAGTTTTCTACTGTGGTTTTTGTCCAAAAGAATTGGCACATTTCTTAGTGGAGAGATATTTATTAGGTACTGTCCCAACAGTGAAATGTATATACCAAGATGTTCAGGTGCACGCTTACTGCGTGGCGCCGGGGATGTGGAGTCATTTGGACAGGAGATGCCACCTTCAGCCCTAACAAGAGGACTTTACTGGTGTACAGACGGAGCAGGCAAAACCTCTTTTTTGAAAGTCTCTGTGAGAATGGGACTTGAGGTAGTTGCTGCTCTGGGAAGCTTCGCGTTTTGTTCAGTCAATTTAATATCCTGTGAGAACTGATACACCAACCTCAGCACTTGACACTGCAACTGACTCAAGTGCCTCAACGGTTGAGGTGAAATCCTACTCCTGCTGAACCTCACAGACGTGGCCCTGCTGACTTTGGCCTCCATTAAGGTGCGAGAGAATAATCACAGGCCTCAGGATTTCACCCTGGCAGCTGAGGCAGTTCCAGCCTGCGAGAAGAACCTAGAATTTCAGAAGATTACAAGAATTGCTGTGTAGTGTCCCCCGAACATAAGTGTTGCACAAGGAGACTGAGATACCTGCTGAAGGAAAAGCTGCTCTGATTTCCTAATGCTAAAAGGAAATACTGTGATGAGTCCTGCAAGGCCAGGAGTTTCAAAGTATTTTCTCATATGTAGATTAAGTACGTAAATGCATCATACAAAAGCATTGTGGTGTGTGTCTTAAAAAAAATGAAATTAATCTGATTCTTTATTTAAAATGAAATAAACTTGACTAATTTTCTGGGAAGATTGTCCAGTGAAACATTTCTCTTCCCTGTGGTCCAGTAAAACTATTGCAGAGCTGCCAAAACTCATCCTGAAAAGTAGATAGAAAATCCTGCAACTTTGGCTCATCTGAATTAGCTGGCTGTTGTACAGTGCTTCTCCAGGCTTAATTTATCTTACTTTGGACATTAAAGTTACTTGAAATGGATTTGATTAAGATTTCTGTATACCACCAAGCACAGCTACCTTATCTGTCTGCAGCAGAGAGGTCTATTAGTGGTTTTTTCCATCAGTGCAAACCTCTTTGCTGCGGTTAATCCTTATCCATCCATCTTTATGATTTCAGTATTGTTTCATGTAGTCCCACACTTTGCCCGAACTCTTAATTTACACATTTGGCTCGGCTGGTCCCTTTCACCCTGCCTACAAATTTATCCCATGTCATCTCCTCATAGCAATTTATGACCTCTATAAAATGCCATCTAGAGTTGCTTTTTACATTTCTAAGTTAGAAAGAATTGCACAGGGAATCAAAAATCTGATGAGTTGTACATTATTTTACTATTTATAACCAGGGAGCAGTCACTGACAATATTTGGCAATTTTACAGCCAAGAGTCCGGACTATTGTGCTTTTGAATGTAATTTATTAAGCAAATAAAGCTCTTATTGGTAGCGGGTCCTGTTAAAGCTGTGGCACCGCTCGAGCTCCAGGCCCGTACAGCTGTGGAGGCTTCACAGGACCTGTGCACGCTTGCACGTCTGGACACTGATATTTTACACTTACTTCATAGTTTTGTTTATTCAATCTTTTTTATGCTCTTGATTGGACTGTAACCAGCCATTTATAGTAGAAAGGAAGGAGGGGGCAGTGCAAGTAATAAAATGCATTAATTCTGGGATGATTTAGATCCCTGTTTTATGAGGCATGGTATTTAGTAAGTCCAAGCAGTGGAGAAAATGGCCGAAATATCAGTGGTTTAGACTGGCATAAAAACAATCTCTGAATATAACGTATTGAAGGCAAGAAATTACTAGTGCAAAATCACCCTGTGATAAGCGGGACTGAATCCAGCGCTGTTCCTAAACTGATTGTGGAAGTTTAATTCCTTTCTTTCCCTGACCAAACTCTCCTAATAACGTGGGTTTGCTCAGGAGAAGGCAGCCTTCTAACACTGTAGGAAGTTAAAATAATCTCACTGCCTGAGTTCATAGTTGTCTATGTAGGTAAATAAGTTTGGCTTTATTTCTTTCACAGTGGTTTGTATGTAGCAGCAAAAGCTTATCTGTTGGTTGGGGTTTTTTTAATGCTTAAATGATTGTGGTTCTTGTTGCCCTCCTGATTCATAAATCAGGATCATTTCCCTTCCAATTAGAGAGATTACAGCAATATAAAACAAGCACAACCCGAGCCCACCTGTATCATAGGTGTTAAAGAGGAGTCGGACCAGAGGCTGCTGGGTTATTCATGTGGCTAACAGGGTTGTGTTTGGTTAGATGCGATTTGCATAATGCCTTGAAATTAATTGAAAGAACAGGGTGTTGCCCTGCTTGCCTAAACATTTGCTGTGGGAAATAAAGCTGTTACTAAAACCCTTATCTCCTCAACGTCTGTCTGAACTGACAGCAATTTAACAGAAGTCGGGAGACAAGGGGGTAGCGGCTGCAGCAAGGTGCGCGTTCCGATGGAGAGTTGGCGCTGGGGTGTGCAGCTGACTTCGCGGGGCCGCTCTGGAGGGGCCGGGTTTGTGGGAGTAGTGGCAGAGGGGCGAGGAGGCCGCGCATGCTGTCTGCGGGTTGCTGTGGTGGGGAGGCCTTTCTCACCCACAGCTGAATGTTTGGGAGCTTCTCTGCATTCTGCAACCAGATTTTGGAATATCTTCCATTGTCAGGGCTGCTCTTACTACTTCTAGTGACGTTTTCCTCAAAATACCGCTCTGCCCAGAAACTGCGTGCTCAGCGAGCACGTGGATGGACACACGTGGCCACGTTGGCTCCTCGCTGCCGCGCAGCGTAGCATTGCCCGCTACAGAGCGTGCGTCTTGCAGTGCCACGCTGCCTTGTCCTGTGGCAGGTTTAGCTTTTAAAATGATGTCTGCCTCTTTTTACTTTATTTCTCTTTTTTCCCAGAGAGGAAAGGCAGGCGTGCCCTAGGCTGGTTTGGGAGGCACCAGTGGGTTGTAAAGTCTGTGAGAATGAGCAAGGCTTCTTCCCGCATTAGTATTAACCAGGATATCCTGTTCCTTGATCATCGCCTCAAGGATGAGGGACCTTTTATGTACGGTGCACCTTGGTTTGTGGCTGAGAAAAGAAGAGACTTATCCATTTTAGGAATTTTGAAGAGGGGTGGCCATGGCAGGGGGGAGGAGAAGTTAATAGGAAACAGATTTAGAAAAATATTGTATCTGTCCTTCTGGGTGAATAAATCAGCAACTGGAACAGCTTGATAGCTGTAACCATAACCTGCTGCACTGCACAGAACTGAATATTCCCTTCAGGTCACTGCCTACATACCGTGTCCTATCTCTGCGCTTGGCAACAAGTCCCTGCCATGTGCAGTAAACTGCTGTGAGAAAGCGGACAGGGGGCAGTAGGTTGGGGATTTTAACAAAAAATAGCTGGAAATGTATGACTAGTAATGGAGCACTTGGATTTCATCGCACCCTGTTTGTGTGCTGTGTGCCTGCGATGTAGTCTGATTGCCCATGCAAACGTTCAGTTGAACCCTTCCCGGAAGATCAGGTAGCTGTGCTCTCCTCCATAGCACCCGTCAGGTCACACTGGACCAGTTCTCTTCTCAGCTGTGCTTGTTTGCACCAGTACAGACAGCAGGAGAAACCAGCTGTCACCATGTCCTCCACATTGCTATCTTGAGTTAAGTTTGGTTTTCCACACCCAAAGTCATGCTCACATCTCAGGGAAGTTCTTTCAAATTTTGAAAGATTTGATTTGAAAATGAAGCTGGCCAAGGTCTGTAGACTTTATTTTTCTTTAAATTACTCCTTCCTGTGTATTTTCAATCCTGCCCTATAACCTCAATACCTACGCTTTGCATTTCACACCAAACAACCTGCTTCACAAACCTCTTCCCTGGCCTCTCCCACCCCAGATGTCCAAGCTGCCCCTGAACAACTTTGTTGACTCCGGGTCCTCGTTCAGCTGTACTGATGCAAGACTCTTGGAGTGTTGGCCATCCCCTTTACAGCTTTCCTTTCATTATGGAACTGGTACCTCTAGGTCCAGTAAAGCTTCACACTGTTAGTAATAAAGTACCTGAACTACAGTTTATTACTTTGTTTGCTTTAATCTTTTTGACTTCTTTGGTACCTTCTGGCCTTCCTAAGGGGAGCCCCCACCTCCTGCAGTAAATTGTAGCTGTAGCCTTGATAATACAGTACTTGGACAATAAGGTCTCAAGGGGTGCTTACTGAAAGAGATTAAACTGTAATTAAACTGCCCTGTGAGTAAGAAGGAAAAGGAAAAAAAAAAGATTTGTGGTTTTCATAAAGCAGAAAAAAAATACATTCACTGGTGTTTACAGCCCAGAGACTTTTTTTTTAACCATCCTGACTACAAAACAATTTTATTTTTAGCTGGAAAGGGTTTTGCAGTAATGCCATATCAATCCCACAATCCTGTTCTTTGAAATAATTGCACTGAGTTAGTCCCCAGTCAGCACTAACTGACTGAAAAGCAGGAAAGAAACATTTAACACACATGCATAGAAGTGGATGAAATTTACCATAGAAGTATGAATTTATGTAAGCAGTCTGCAGTACTATGTATATATTTTTTTTAAATGGGGCCTTAATTGAACATGCAGCTATATAATACCCTTTTGTTTGAGCTGAAAATTGTGTTGGAGGGGTTGTTTTTTTTCCTGGGGGAGGGGAGGTTTGGTTAACCCCTCCTCTTATCAGCTCCGCTATTAAATATTGTGGCTCTCCAGCTATCAGTCTCCGATCAGCACAGTTAGTGCATTCTACCTTCCAAGGAAGTGCACTTTGAGCCAGCTGGAGCACGAAAAATGTAGGAGCTGGAGAAAGTCATAATTGAAACAGGCGACTGCTCCAGTACAGACAGGAAATAAAAGGAAGACGGGGCCCTTCAATGGATTAAATTAGATGTTTCAAATTCAGACAGTATCAGGAAAAAGAAGACTTATGTCAGAAAAAAAAAGGTAACAGTAAGTTCATTCAGCTGAACACCCAGCCCTCCCTCCTCCCCCTTACCATGTGTTTTTGCTGGAATCTTACTCTGATGCACTGAAGGGTAGAAACTACCCAGGCCCCTCCGTTTGCCAAGCAACAGCGTAGCAGGTCCCCGTGCTCGTGTTCTACTGCCTGTATTTTCTTCCCTTCAGACAGGCCGTGGGCATTCTCACTCTGTAAATTAAGCATGAAATTGCACTGGGCTGAGGAGACAAGATTTCAGCTGCTCACTGGTTAGAAGTATACTGTACCTAAAGCAAAAATGTAAATTGTACTCGTGTCCTGCCTGTTAGATGGAGATGTGCCTCTTTCACCTCCCTGTGCATGGGTTCGCTTCCGCGCATAAATTACAGCTACTTTTCTTCCATTCAGAGCAGTTCCTTCTTGCTGCCCAGCCACCACCTAGCGCCGTTGACCCGCGTGGTTTTGTCCTGCTGGTGGGGTTTTCTCCTTAGTCATTTGTGGGTGAATGTGTCCGGTGCGCGATGAGGAGGTGTGAGGGTTTATATTAGCTCGGAGTTGAAGATGACCGTGCTGTCCGTCGTGCTCTACCTCGGCTCTGATGGATCCCTCCAGGGATCCACCCTGACACCTCCACGCTCTGCTGTGCCGTTGTGCAGCCAGCAAATCCGTGAGGTACATTTTGGGTATGCAACTGGTTTTGTTTGCTTTACAGAGTGATAGCAAATTACTGCAGCTAAGTGTTTGTGTTCTTTCATGTTTGCTAGAAGATACATCAAGTTTTAGAAGCATCTAAAGTGACCTCAGGAAATAACGTTAGAATAGTGTTAGAGCTGGTCAAGTAATTTCATTTCGATGAAAAGCATTTTTTTATTTAGTAATACAAAACATTATTTTTCTTTCCCCCAACAACTGAAATCTCTGTGTTTTAAAGTATGAAGCAAAGCAAACACCAAGGTAGGCCAGAATCTTAATAAAGTCTGACCAACTGGCTGCATCTTGCTGTGCACATTGAAGCCTCCTGAACTTGGCGTGTTAGGAAAAATGAAATCTTTGACTGGAACAATTAGGGTTTACAAAGCATATAAATTACAGCAGGAATGCCTCTAATCACTCATTTACCTTCTAAAATGCCTCAGGGGTTTTGGATTAGAAGAGAGCCATGGCAAAGATTAAGGAGTATCTTAGAAGCAAATCCAGAGACTGACTCCCTTTTTTTTCTTTCTGTTGGTATTTTTGTCATGTCATAAGAAAAACAGGTTTTAGGCATATGGTGTGTAAACAAAAAGCTTTCTTGGGGAAAAAACGGGAGTTTTTAAAAGTGAAACAGCCAGATGGAGACCTGGTAAAAGGAAGCTGGAGGAGTAGATGAGTTTAAGTTAGGTGGATCATGAGATGAAGTAAATTCCTTAGCTGTGCTGTGGTTCTGTGCAGCTTTTGATTCCCTCCAAAGTTCTAGAGCCCCTTAGAATTAGTGAATTGATTTTACCATTATCTTCACTGGAGCTGTGGAGGTTGTTCCCTCTTTTAAAATATAAGATCATGCTTTTTTTATCTTTTGTCAGCTTCTCAGCACTCTACTCTTGTTATAGCTACACAAGGGCTAATTAGACCCTGGAAGAATCAGGTGACAAAGAGTAAAACTCGGTAGAATTAAGTTTTTCATCCTTCCATCTGGTCAGCTGAGGAGATGTTGGAACTGTTTGACTAGAGAAAATTATTTAAAGTGAGGGATCAGTTGGTTAAACAAAGGTGTATCTGTACCCAACCTTCAGACTTCTGTGTCTGTTTGCAGGGTGTTGTAATTCTTTCTCGGCTTCTTGGTAAGTTTCTCAATGTTCTTAAGGATAGCCCTGCAGCACCATTTTTGTGAGGGAAGCTCTCGCTGCGACTGCTTTTGTAGTGTCTGCAAATGTCAACAGGGAGGAAACAGGCGAGTAGCACAGAGGAACGCAGCCTAGATTGGACTAAAAGTTGCCTGTTGAGCTTAGAAGCTCTGGAAAGTTGCCCAGACATAGGAGAGAACCAGAATGTTTGCTTGGATTCTTACTGCTGAGCCATGGGGACAAAAAGTCCTGGAAGGTTGGTCCTTCTTGGGGATGTTGCAGGGTTTGTGGGGTGTTGTCTTCAGTGGTTTTAGAGTTTTTGGTGGTGGGCAGGTTGGGTTTTTTTCCTATTTATGATATAGATGGGGGATGAAAAATACTTTTCTTTTTTTTTTTTTTCCTCTGCAGCTTAATTTTAGCTAGCTGTGGTTTGGAATTTGTGTGTGCTTGTAGGGTTATGACATGCAAGAGACATCTGTGGCACACAGCTCCCCGCCTGACCATCCCTTTTGTGTCTGAAAAGTGAAGGACATCACAGCACCTGCTTTTGCTGTTAAAATTATTCTCAGGAAGCATCTCTAAAACTGGGCTTGAAAACATGACTGTGTTACAAGATGCCCAGTGGTATGAGGATGCCTTTCATCACCTCTGTTTATAGTGTTTGTATAATCTTTGTTTACAGTTAAGACCCAGGAGAAGTGTTTTTAAAGTATGCATTTTGGAAAACCTTTCCAGTGACTCAGCTCACAAGTGACTCTTTGCAGGAACGATGTATTGTGTTGTGCTATAGGGAAAAGATAAAAAAAGTCAAGTTTTCTCTAGAAGTTGTGAGCTAAATGGCACTGTGGAGTGAGAGCTGTGCTCATGTCCTCTGAGATGAAGCAGCCACATTCAGGGCTCTGCCTGGACACAGGATAGTGAAATGGATTTGTTCCTGCAGACCCCAGCCGGGTGTCTGAGACGTGGATGCTCCATTTTAAGGGCAGCCTTCTCAAGAAATTCCATTCAAAATGAAGTCCGAGCCAGGATTCCCCAAGACTTCGGGAGCAATTGCAGCTCTGCGTGGGTGTCACTAAGCCGTCTGCTCGCTCGGTCTTTGAGGAAGTGCAGCGTGCCTCTGGGGCAGTGCAGCTTTCAGGCACAGATTGCTCTTTGAGGAGCCAGACCTTCCGTAGCTATGGCCACAAAAACCCTGTGTAGGTGTGAGAGCGGGGAATCGATGTAACATTTTTCACCTCAGATTTGTTAATTGTGCCGTGGGATAGTGGCATTTAGGTGTTCTGCCACGGAGATGCAACATACATGGAGGCTAGGGCAGTCTCCAGGTCCAGCTGCCAGTGGTAGGTCTTAGGTGTGAATTCAGAGCCTCTTCGAAATTGAGGGGCTGGTGGGGAATGCGACCAGAACAGCCTGTTCAAAGCAGCGCTTGGTGGCAACTTCCCCTTGGGACTGGAAATCATTCGTTGGGAGAAATCCTTGGATTCATCCCTCACTGACAGATGAGAGGTGTGACCTTCTGTGCTGTTGACAGATAACTGACTGGTGGATGATAAGACCTTGTAATCAGTGTGAGTGCTTTGATGAGATGTGCAGCCCCAGTCCACTAAGAAGGAAAGAGTCTGAGTGTAGCTCCCCAAGCTGCTGGGCTCAAAGCACTTAAGGATTTGCTGCATTCTCCCTTTGTCCGGTATTCCTGCACTACCTTTGAAAAAAGCTGGGAAAGAAAGTTGGGTTCAGTCTGTTGTCTGTGTTAGTTTCCTTAAAAATTAATCTGAGCTCAGAAAATGAGGGTGTTGTTGGGAGTGTGGGGTTTTTCCCCCCCCATTGTTATACATTACTTTATATCTAGGATTCTGAACCTTAACAAATATTCAAAAATTGTTAGGTTCTTTTCCACCGAGTGTAAGGCATGTTTGCGCCTCACGGTTTACATCACTTTAAATAATTTATTTCCACCACAGTCAGCATAAAAAGTTTCTGCTGGAATAACAGAAACCAGAATTTGGGCCCACAGCTTGCACAGAGGTTTGTGCAATTCTGCGACAGTTTCTTATTTTCCGACAGCAGAAGAATGAATCAAGAATTAATTAGCACATCAGGAGATTCCCACCCCAGCTTCCTGTCTTTTGTATTTCATTATTATCCCCGCCTCCCAAACTGGTGTTCCTGGGCATGTAACAATGTGCAGCCCTGGCCTGACGAGGCGATGGGCAACAGTCCTTCATTTGCTGCTCTTGTCCCGTGCTTTGTGTTTGACTCTTGTGGGTTTGGTGACAAAGTGCCAGTAGTTGCCTGGCTTTGTGAAGAAACAAGCACCATGGGTTTTCCTCGTGGCTTTTACCTGAAGTCATCATTTGGGCTAGGTCTGCAGAAAGATACGCNCTGCCTCCCTGAGTAGCTTTACGGACCTTGCCGCTCTGAGCTTGTCCCCTCTCGGGTGTCTCGTGGTCACCAGTTGTGTCCTTCAGAAGCGTGCACCGCGGCAGCTGAGTCGTGCTTTCGGCTAGGTGGCATCTTTCAAAGCACCTGATCTCCTGGCACTGAGTTCTCCCTGACTGACTCACCAGCTCTGGGCCAGGGGAGCAGTGCTCCTTAGAGATGCCTTTTTTAAAATTTTCTGTGACATGTAAATAGCGTTTTTTGAGTGCTCACAACCTGATGAACTTTTGTAACACGTCAGGCCAGTCTTGTTTCCCCAGCTGCAGATGTGTATGATCTCCTGTGCTTTATGTTCTTCTGGCTGGTCCTCCCCGGGCCTCTGAGAGGTTCCCTCACTTCTCTCTTCTGGCCATAACATGCTCTCTGACATCACTTTGCCTCTTGGTCCTGTCTGTGTTCACTCAAAGCAGAGTTCCATTTCAGCAGTGCTTTGTGTGGTCCCCATGTCCTTTATTACACATTCTTCTGTACAAACCCTTCCTGGATGAAGGTTCTCAGCGTGTCGGTGTGTCGGGCTGTTAATGACACTGACAGTCGATCTGAAAAGCAAGGAGGGGAAAGGGGACTGTGCCAGCCTCTGCATTCTCAGGGGTGAAGTGAGTGAAAGGCACTGAGGAGCTGCAAACTGATGCTGAATGGCTTGACAACCTTTGAAAGTTAATTTTCTTTCATAGTTATTTCATAGAGAAAGCAAGATATCTGATTTTAATTTTTTTTTTTTTTATTTAAGCTGTGTAAAAGAACAGATTTCTCCCCAACTGAAAAGGATTGCTCCTCTCTTCCTGAGCTGGAGTGATTCTCCAGGATCTGGTTACAGTCTGCTTAAACTCAGCAGCGCTTCAATCGCAGTGATATTTAGATTCTTTGAGCTAGAGTCTTTTTTCAGACCGATAAACATCTCAAGTAACCACAGATTTACACCTTGGTAAACCCAGGACTTCTAGGGGGCTATTTTGGACTTACAGTGCTCCAAGTGCGAAAAGAATGTGGCAATAAATGATGACAATAAAAATGCTTTATTAAGCCGTCGTGAGTGCACTGAAGTCATAATAAGCACATCTATTTACATTAGCATCCATTAAAACCTAATGCACGCATTAGCTAATAGAAAATCAGGTTTAATGCAGATGCCAGGCTCTGACACTGTTGAACTCTTGAATTTTATCAGCTATGTGAAATAGGTCCCATTTAACAGAGCTCTGCCGCTCGTGTTTTGGGTGGTAAGCAGGAGCCAACAAGTTACCTCTCCTCATTTTCCCATCCTAAGCTGTGCCGAGAAACACTCGGTGTGTGCCAAGGTCACAATAGCAGGACCCGCACTCTCACTATGATGGCCAGGAGGCTCAGTGGTGCCTGTCCTGTTCACACAAGCCAGCCGTGTGATCTCTCATCTTCTTTATTTACTATGGCACAAACATGCTGTCAGTGCTTGAATAATCATGATGAAACTACACTAATGAGTAAAGCGATTGGGATTTGGAATTTATATGTTGCCCCGGCTGGTTTTGACTTCAGACAGGCGGTACCAAACCTGAGTTTACTCTTCCATTTCCAGTATATGCATTTTACCAAAGTTCTTGCTTAGTATAATCGCTATTTTATATCATTGCACAGTAATAACTGTCTCATATACAGTAAATTATCGTAGATCTCTTCCTCTGATACGTTTGCTGAGAGGAAACAGCCCATTTTTATGGGAGAGAAGTGAAGTGGCATTTCTCAGAAGGCGGTGCATGCAGATGCCCAGGTTGTTATTAGCAGAGGAACCGGTGAAAGATGCAGAGATGTTTGTGTCGCCCTCTCGAGCTCCTGTGGTCACCCTTTTGGTTTTCCTTTCAGTTTTCCCACCCCATCCCTATGTGTCTCTGCACCAGGCCAATGCCCAGGCTGCAGCTGCTCGCTGTGCAGACCCTGGAGAAGAGGCACAAATCGTGTCGTGCTTGGCAAAAATGCCTGTGCCGGGAGACGCTGCGAGCGCTGTGGGGAGGCTGCCCCGAGTCGGGGCTGGGCTGCTGGGGCCACCAGCAAGAGTGCTGTGGATGGAGATTAACTCCACTTGCAGCAGGGAAATACAAACTTGGAACAGCACCTGGATTTATTGTCTTTATTTCTACAAATACCTCGGACTAGAGTGTTTGCCAGCTTAGTTCCCACCTGCATGTTTGGTGTGCTCCATCTAGCTGGCTCCAGATGAGTCTCCGGCTCCGGATTTCACTGTGTGGTCGCCAGCCAGGGGTGTCCTCACCCCCTGCCCAGGCTGCCCTGCTCTCTCTGTCCGAGTCACACGAGCAATCACCAGCCTCCCAACAAGCCTGTGTTTTGCAGACTTGTTTTTTTAAACACTTACACTGTAATGATTTGAAAGCTTTTGCTTTTTAAGGAGTGAATTTGGCACGATGAATGTTATTAAATGTAGTTTCAGCTTGTGTTACAGATACTTGATGTAGGTCTCCAGAGAAAGCCTTACAGACTGTGTGAGAAATTTTCCTTTAAGAAGAACATTGCAAAGATATTAAAAACGTTAAAGTGAAAAACCACAGCATACTGCCTTAATAGACAACCACTGTATACCCAGGGCTGTTGGCATAACTCAAAGAACAGTGAAACGCTGTATTGATGCCTTTATTTTCTAATGAAATGAGCATCCACTAACAGTAAATGTTCCCTTTCAAAAATTATTTTTTCACAACTAAATATTTTGTAGAATACTTTTCTTGTCATCAGAATTTTCACTTTCTAATAAGATTTTTACGGGGAAAAACATCACCGGAGCGATGTTATTACTTTTATCTTAACAGAAAAACTCCATTATAAACCAAGGAGAAAGTGTTTTCACTAGTTGTAAATATTTTGTTTCCAAGTATCAAGTATCCAAGAGTACAAAAGCTGCACATGGAAGAGGGATAACAAACTGCTGAAGAGACAGCAATGAAAGTTGGGATTTTTAGGGGGAAAAAAGTAGGAATTTTTTGCTAATCAAAGAACCTGTGAATTGTTTGGTTTCCCCCATTCTTGTCCAGTTGATGTGCACATCCATCCCACAGTGCCAGGGCTGAACAGCTCTTTGCCATGGGCATCTTCCCCTCCTCCTTGTTTGTGTGGCAGAACCTGCCACCATCCGAGGCTGCAGCGGGAGTTACGGAACCAGCTGCACAGAAAAAAAAGCATTTTCCTTGTGAAAAATTGCTGGAAAAGGATGAAAGTTCAGGACCCTCTGCATTTTGCAAAGGATTGGACCTTTAATACAAATACAAGCGTTATGGGATTGAAAGCAGGATAATTGTAATATAGGGGAGAAGAGAGAATGGGAGAAGGAGCAGGAGGAGAAAGTCAGAGATGTTAATTTTTAATCACCATCTTCCTGTGTGCGTTTTGTTCTTTTCTGCCTCGTTCATAACAGAAGTGCCATCGCTGCATTAAAGCACTGAGAAAATTGCTGAGCAGTCAAGCCCTGGGTTTAATACCACGCCACATATAGGGTTACATAAACTGAGGTGTTTTTTTCCTTAAATCCCAAGATTGTGCACTCACAGCTCACGTGGTGTAATCAGATGTGAACGCAGGAAGAGGGTCCATGGGATCAGTTCAGCCCTCGGTGCGGCTGTAACCGCCAGCGAGGCGAGTGGAAGTCAGGACTGTGGTGTGGCAGGAGAATAGAAGCCCCTCTGTTCTGAGATGGACTTATCACATGGTTAGCAGCTGGAATTTATGTGGAGCCTTATTAAATAAAACAGCAGTAACCAGTCACCTACTGCTGCAATATACTTGAAGGTACAGTACCTGAATTTTTCCAGAAGCACTTGACCCCTCTGCTGCTCCTGAATCTCTCTGTGTTTTCTCTTGCTCGTATGTGACGGTTTTGGACCTTCTAGTAAACTTTTATTCTTGTATTTAGTACAACTTAGGATCATGATAATTTAAGGTTTTGTGTTACATGATTGCAGTTTCTTTGAAAGAAGATTAAGATGTGCCCAGGGAACCTCTATTAAATGCAAAAGCATTTAGTGTTAGGTTTTATTAAGTCGATTTTTATACCTGTAGATACTTGCTTATGCACATAAATTTTTAAATGTGTATATACTTTTTTTTTTGCCTAAAGAACGTCTCTAGGTGGTGGGTAGAACATCTGGAACAGTTGTGTAGAACAGAAGTGTGAATGGAAACAATACTGGACTTACATAATAGCACAGGATATTTCATTAAAACAATTCCAGCGTATTTATAGTTGGCAAATTACAACACTTAAAGAACTGACCTCCATATGGGAGCACTTAGTCCTTTGAAATATTATATTATTTTTAATTGTGTCTCATTCGGTGAAGGGATTATAATTTTGAAGGCGGTGGGTCACAGCACACCAAACCACTACACAGCCAGCAGAGAAATCCCTGGATTATTGTCGTATCCCCTGGTAACAGCAATTTTGAAGTTTTACAGTTTATTAGTCTCATACAGGAGGTGCAAAGCAGGGAGGAGAACTCTGCAGATGGCTGTCCTCTCTCACTGCACCTTGCCTGAAGCAGTGCCTCTTGCTACAGGGCCTCCAGGAGACTGAGAGCAGGACTTCTCCAACAGAAAAGGTGATGTGGTTTTGGTTTAACACCTGTGGAACTAGAAACCTCCTGGCCAACCCCCTCCTTCATTGCCCTGCCAGAATATCAGCCTAGAGAGATTTTTCTGAGACACCTCGTAGAGGTGTCAGCCATGGAGAGAGGTGGGCTCCTCCAGACCTTCAGAGTGCTCCGGAACGTTGCCTCAAGCCTGAGTGTAGGTAGATCACCTGGAAGGGAAGATGGTCATTAAAGCTGCCACCCTGGCTTGGATCATGGTAGGAAAAAAAGATGGACACCTCAGACAGTTCACTCTGTGTCATTTGCTTGCGTGGAGATTGTTGGTGGCACTTGACAGTGGGTGGTGGCAGGACAGTGTGCTGCTGCCTGCCCGCTGTCTGCCACCCGCACCAGATGCAGGCAGGCAGGGAGGGTGGACATCCCTCTACAGCCATGAGTGGCCACATTGCTGTTTCTGTGTACGTACAAACACGGAGCAACTGAGAGAAGCTTCCCACCTGCCTTGAGTGTGTGCTGGCCTTAGGGTGATAGAGCTTTGTCTGTGGGAGAGGATGAGTTCCAGCCACGCGAATGGAAAGCAATGAAAGAGCAGAGTGGCACAGAATAGTAGTTCTTGCTCTCATCATCTGCTGGGTTTATTGTCTGAGCACCCTGTCGAGCAAATGGATTAAAAGCCCCTCGGCAGAGCGTGTCACCCCGCGGTGAAAGGCTGGCTGAGCCGCGGAGAGCTGCCCAGCTCACAGCCAGGGCCTGCCCAGGAGGAGCCAGCTGATGCTCGCACACCCACGCTCTCATTCACCCTCGCTTTTAGCACAGTTGGGCCAAGTCTGTTGCGGCTTTACTGAGGAAAGATGAGGAAAGTCTCGGGAAGCACTTTGTCCTTTACTTTCTGTCGTCAGACTTGGAGGCCATAGGGCTGGTAGAAGCGCATTGTTCGCGGCCCGGGCCGGCTCGCAGCAGGCGGCCCCGATAAGCTGCGCCTGCCCCGCACAGAATGTTATCTGAACAGCAGAGGGGTTATTTCTGTGTAAATAAGGAAAGGGATTGATACAGTCCTGTTGAAGCAAATGACCATTGTTAAAATAAATGTTTCCCCCCTTAGGGGAGAACTGGACATCCATTTTCTGGTATGGCAGATTAAACTCCATCTGGAGTACAGGCTCGTACGTCACTGCCGACACCGCTCCCCCTTGGCGTGCCCAGGGGGTTACAATGCTGCGTGGTGAGGCTGGGGAGCCCCTGCCACCTCCTGGTCTCTGAAATGGCAGTTTCCTGTCCATTTCAGATTTTTCTGTGGAGACCTCATTCTATCCACGTTTCGGGTTTCGATTTATTTATTTCAGAAACCATTTAAAGATTCTGTTTTGAAAAAGAAAGAAGCCCTAAGCTTTTCTCAGTCATAGAAAAGCTTTGTTTTCTTGTACACCCATCTGATCGGCTTTTGGCACTTTGTTCTAGGTTCCTTCCAATAAGTTTACTTCTGAGTTCAGGTATTTACCATCTAAATTACCATAATGTCCTTTCTTGACATCTCAGCTTTAACATCCCAGAATCTTCGCCTTTACTGAAATGAAAAGATGCAACTAAAAAAAAAAAAAAAAGCAACTAAAAAAATAAAAAAAAAGATTAAAACTGAGCTTCTGATACCATGACAATTAGTAGTACAATGAAGCCAAACAGCATTACAATAATTATTGGAAGGAATTTTCCCAGTCTGCTGCCCTTTTCCCTTTCCATCATTCTGCAAAGTCTCCTCCAAAACTGCACTAAGCATTTGTCGTTTGCAGCATCCTCAGCAAACCCTCAAGTCCAAGGTTATTTTCAGTTGATGTTTAGTGAGTTAAGTGCTCAGGAGTGATCTTCAGAACTCTGCCAGCTTACAGAGCAGACTAATCAGCTTCTATGCTGATAAAGATCTGTTTGATTTTGATTTATTCCCATCTTTCAAGCTATGTAAATTAGCTGAAGATAGGATGACATTAGGAATTTATTTCTATTGTGCAGTCTGCTCTTCCTTCCCGCTGCCTTTGCAGTGTTACGTTGTCTTTAACTGCAGATGGTTTTGCTATCAATACCCTCAGAAGTTACTCATTTGAGTTCGATTTTGTATACAACAGATCACATTCCTGTTTTAATCTCAATTAAATGGTAGACATCTAAAACTCAAGGCTTCATTTGCTTCCTTACCCACCCAAACACCAGGTTTCTAGGTCACTCCAGGTTTTTTTCCCTTATTCTGCAGGACTTTTTTCCACAGTCTCTATTGAATCTCTTTAAAGACACTTCCATTCGTTCCCGGATAGTGTGATAAAAGTTCTGGTCATCTGGACTTCATAAGATCCCATCCTGTGGAAGGGGTCTCGTGTCCATCTATTGGGAAGCAGCAAAGAGCCTGTAGGTCAGAGCTTGCTCAGACTGGTGGACCGTGTGCTGTGCAAGCAGGGTGATGTTGGCCAGCGGCTCCTTTTCTACCTCTGCATCATGCAGAGGAACTGTCGAGCCAGAAATCAACTCCAGCCTCAGGGCAACTCCTGTGGCCCCAACGTCCCCGCTTCAGAAGCCCTCAGCATAGGGAGCATCTCTGTTAAGTTACACAAAGAGTAAGGAAGGCATAAGGAGGCAGAATCTAACATTCCCAAACAGCAAAGAGTGGAGCTGCACGTTACGTTTGTCCCTGAGAGAACCAACCAAGCCCACAGTGTTACAAGCTCCCTGCATGTCCTGCTTCCCCAGGTCAGTGGTCTGGTTGGCACAGGCTGGCAGGCAGGATGGCTGTTCTACAGGGAGCTGCCCCAACTCCGAGCACCGCTGAGTCTCTTATCCTTTGCAAAATCACTGCTGGTCTCTGTCTGGGCTGTGGTTGTCTCACTGCTGCAGGAAAGCTTGACTTGCCTTTTCTGGAGGTGTGCTGATGCAGCAGTTGCCCTCACACCTCATTTTCTATTCATTTGTCAGCAGTATTTCTTTCAAGAGATCTACGTAATCGTAACTGTCACTTTCCGTGTCTTACCTGGTGGATGTTACGCAGTAATCAGGCCCAGAGCTGCTCTTGAGGGCTGCGTTATTTTGTACAGCAGCTGCAGAACAAGAATCCCTTGTGGGATTCTACAGCATGAAACTGCCTGGTGCTTTCCAGAGGGCTGCACGCGGGTTGGCAGTGGCCATCGGCTCCTGTCGTTCATGAGAACTCAGGCCTCTGTTTAACAGTTAGAGCAGCTCGTGCAAGTTAGTGCTACCCAGCGTGGCTCATCCCCACTGCATCTAGGACCAAGCGTTGTTTGGGGAGGCTTTGTTGGGACAGCCCGAGTAGCTGCACAGGTCCCTCATATGGAGGCGAGAGGGAAGAGGGGCCCTGCCTGGGGCTTTTGGGTCTCTGTGCGACTTGCGCTGGGTGTCTGTGTTGGAAACCTCTGTGTGTGCCTCGCGGAGCGCCAGCAGCCGAACATGGGGCAAAGACAGGGAACACGCTTTGCATGGGGACCGAAAACATCGTGGGATTTATTCCCTTAAGTGTGTGTGTGTGTTTCTGTAAGCTCAGTTTGTAGAAAGTGTTTGTTTTGGTTTGGTTCTACTGCTCTGAAGGGTTTTTAAACAAAAGTACAAAGGTAGCCAATTTGCAAGGTAGATAAGGAGTTTTGAGAGTAAAATGAGAGCCATTCCTGAAATGTGGACAGGTGTGCTCCCTGCAGAAGGTAAATGCAATGGAAGATGCATCATCTTTGGATCAAGACCTGACATCTCCATTCTGGAAGAGATCTCTAGAGTCTTCTCAGCCCTGAAGACTTCAGTGGCTTTCAGAACTCTGTCACTGCTGATGGATGGACTTTTGTCATACAGGAAAATCATGAGGGGTTTGGCAGCTGAAGGAAAAGGATGTCAGTCTGCACACAGTGATTCATCTTGTCTGAGGGAAAGGAAAACCAAAGCAGTAGGGTTCTAGTCAGATATTAGTCACTGAGAGACAGCGTTTGATCGGAGGCTCAGGGTTGGGATTTTTGTGTTGTGTTTTCTTACATGAAGTCATGTGACTTACTCTCCATCCTCGTTTTCCCTACCAGGGGTGTTTCTAGTGGGACACTTGGGCTTTTATTAAGTTGATTAGTTTTAATCCTTCACCTTGCAGATGCAGGAGTTTCATTGTGGGTTTGAAACTCCTGGCTGGCATCAAAGCTGCTCTTCCTGAACACCTCAGCTGCTCGTGGTTCTTGTTGCTCATTTGTCTGGTGCTACAAGAACATGGACATTTCAAATGATCTGGAAATACTTTTTGCACACGAGAGGTGGGCTTTCCGTACACTTCTGTGGAAGACAGTTTCTAAAGTGTATTGCTTCCTCAAAGCACTGCATGTGTTGATGTCCCTCACGCAGGAGAGAGAATAGTGACTGACCTCTTGTTGGGCTGTAAACCCGAAGGGGGGTCAGCTGTGATTTCCCCTTGACAACACTTTCTCCCAGCCCAAACCATAGACAGCCATGGTGTGTAGGGAAGGAGGATCACCCTCTTTTGTGGGGCACAAGGAATAGGAAGGAAACCAAGGTGAGGAATGAGCATTTCAAGAACCACACCACCCAAAAGCAACATGGAGAAGGCAACCAGGCTAGCCACGGGCACAAGACTTTCAAAAGCTTTTGTGGGCAAAATTCAGTTCTTAAGAAATCCTATGAACTGCCGTGCCCCTCTGCAGTAGCAGCCCGAATGGCGTTTCCTCTTTCTGGGGTTTAGAAACGCAAATGTCAAAGCTGGTTTTCTTTATTTGTGTAGCAATGGAAAAAAGTTCACTCGGGAGAGAGAAGAAAGAATGAGTCTGAGACGTGAGGCACAGACAAGGGCTATAATGGAAATTAATTGGGTAGCATGTTAAATAATATTACTTTAATCCTGCAGCTTTGGGCAGTTGAGCTGAATTTCTATTTTATGGCATGTTTTACAAACTGAAATATTTCAGGGCTTGGAAACTGCTTGGCTTTAGTAGTTCGGCTGAGGAAATATCCCTCCCTGCGATCAAACGCAGCAGCCTGCGCTCTGCGTGATTAGCCGCGGCACGGTGCGTGCAGACAGTTCTCCTCCTTCCCTATCTCTGCTGAACCTTTCACATCAGCTCATTTATCTTTCAGGTGTTATAATAATTGACCCTCAATCAGTATTCCATTATCCTAAACAGGCAATTATCCACATTGTCACTTTTGCATTTGCTCTTTTGACCCGGGGGTCACGGAGGCCTAGCGTAACTGAATCCAGCAAAATTATTCCCTTACCTGTCATATAAATAGTCATCCTAGGAAAATGAGACCCAGGGGGGCTTTTGCCGAGGTGTTGAGAAGGCCAGTCTAACTCGATCCTTTATTCTGCTCTTTAAGGAATGTAGTACTGTTTTGGCACTCTATCAAAATAAAACAAAGTTCCATTTTTTAGCCTTCCCCCCCCCGCTTTTTTTTTTTTAAGTGAGCACCCCTGCACTTACAAATGCTTCTTTGTGGCCGACTTTATTGAAATTTCCATTCAGCTCTTCCATCTGTTAGCTGTGTTTACCACTATTCCTGGGGAAAGAATTCCACATTTCACCTTCATTTGGGGGTGTAAGGTCATAAAACTGTCTGGATTATTTCAGCTATATTTATACCTAAGTTAATATTACTTCTTTAACAGGTTTAAAGCTTTTAATTCCCCAGTTCATTATTCATGGTGAGTGAACTGAAGTGAACGAAGGTTTTGTTTTATAAAGAGGAAAGCTTTTGGTATTCAAAAAGTGTTCTGCAAATGTGAGTTGGAACCCTCTTCACCCCAGCTCCCCAATTCCGATTACACTCATGTTTCACCTCCTCCCTCCAGTGCTCACGGCCACCAAATGCCGTGTTTTATTTAACTAGCTCCTGCGAGCAGCCTGCGTGGGTACGTGCTGGGGATGGGTTTACAGATGCGCTTCTGGTGCCCGTTGTGCAAAAGCTGGCAGAGTGTAGGGTCTGGTGCAGAGCCCACCTCACTGACATGACCTTCCAGTGCTGCCACCAGGCCACCGTGGAACCCAGGGTATACAGTGGTGTCCCGGGAAGAGGGGGTTGTTCTCGTCGTGTTGGAGGGAAGCTACATCTGAGCGTGGTGGAGGGATTTTCCTGAGCTTGCAGGTGGCAAAGGAGGGAAGCAAACCTTGTTTTTGCCAGCAGTATCCGAACTGCAGCAGCACGCGGTACAACGCACGAACCAGATGTGCCAGGGTTCCCTCCCAGCTGCTGTGTCTAGATGTTTGTATTCTGAAATCCAAGGTACTCGAGGTGGAGAGAAAAGAGCCATGCTCTGATGCAGGATTTAAACGCGTTTGAGTGTAGCTGCTGAGCCCCAGCCCAGCTCCCGGTCCCATCTGTGCGGTTTTGCTGGGAGGAGATAGTCAGCACCTTGAAACACTGGGCTGGCGCTGCTCCAGCCAGAAACTGGGAGCTGAAGTGAGAACACAAATGCAATTTATTTTTCTTTGTTGAAATGTTCGTATTTTTCCCAGTGGCAGCACGACTCGATAGCTGAAATAATGTTATTGAGAGAAGAGAGTGGAGTCCCAGGGTGAATATTCACTCCGCTCACAGGCCTTTAAGCTTAAGCCAGCAAATGTCTGGACAATATTTAACCTGCTATTTCTTTCTCTTTAAAACAAAACGCCGAAAATCAACACAAAACCCCTTGCTAGTCAGGATACTTTGGGCCTTACTCTGCCTACGTGTTTGTGAAAAAAGTTGCTCCTGTATCTTGATATTGTACTGCTTTTTAGCACCCGACATTTCCACTCAGTCTTTTGGGCTGGTACTTTCTTTGTCACCCTTGTAACATCTTTTCCCAAACCCTTTGGCAGGGCTTGTGTTTCCATTAATGGAAAACTCTCCTTCCATGAAGGAGAGGACAGGGTGGGCCTACCCTCTGCAGTGTGTGTAGACCAAAAGAAGGTGACTGAGATGTGTTGTGGGAAAAAACATGATGTCTCTATTGTTTAAAGAAAACAGGTTTCTCAGGACCCAAGACAGCTGTGGAAGCTGCATCATACCTGCTGAATATCAAACTCATATTTGTCCTAAGTAGCAGCTATCTGAAATTTTGCTCGTGCTTGGGTACTCAGGTAGCTGGCATCAACTTCAAACAATTAAAAAAAGATTTTGGCCAAGAAAACTTGCTTAAAAGAATCTCAACTTCACAAAATTAATCATAAGCACAAAAAGTATCTTAGAGGCAAAACTGTTCCAAGGTGAAAAGCAAGGCAAATTATCAGAAGACTTAGCCAAAAATCCCTAAGCAATTAAGAAACTCGTCTAGGAGTATGTCACTTCTGCACATTCTTCTGAGTAGGTGACATCAGAGCGATGTTGCTGGCTCTTGGGGAAGAGCAAGCTTGAGTTCATTGGGACGCTTGTTGGCACCCATGCTGTGGTTTGCCCATTCCCAGGCAAGAAAACCACCATGAAGAGGGGAAAATTTTGTTGGCCCCCACTTTTCTTTCCCATCTGCTTTCCCTGGCTGCGGTGGGACGGGGCTGGCCCCGCAGTGGCTGGTTTTGTGCCAGAAATCACTTCTCAGTGTGGGTCTGCAGTGGTTTACCCTTTAGCGGGAGCCCTGCAGCGACAGCTGCCACCCAGCTCTGCTCGTCTCCGGACTGTCCCCGGTGTTCTGACACCAAACTGGTGATTGCATAGACATTGGAATAGCTTTCACCAATGCTTATGGCAGTCCAACTTCAATACTTTACCTATCGTAATGTCTTTCAGTCTGGGTTTCAAAAAAGAAAGACACGTGTGCTCCCGAGCGGTTGTCGTCCCTTGCACGGGGATACGCTGAGCTAGTGAAGTTTTGCTCTGCATGTGCAACTGTAGTGGAGGGGAGGGGGCAGGCTTAGGTTTTTTGAGTTTTCCATGTCTGTGTTTTACATGTGAAAAGCCATCTCCATTCACACAGTTGTGTAACAGCAAAACCCCTGTATAACACCTGGGCACAGCAGACAAGTTCTGCATCTCCTTGCGCCCTGGCTGGGGTCTCTGCTGTGCTTCCTGCCCCCTGCAACAGCACAGAGAGCAATTTCTGTAGTCGCTCATCCCGCAGAACGTGAGAGCTTTTGGCCACTGGGAAGTCACAGCGTGAATGATGTGTGAGACCTTTCTCCCAGCCTCTGCTCCCTTTCTCTGGCTGGTGTGATGGTTTTTGTACGTTGCGCCCGCTGCCTGCGTGTCCCTGGGCTGCGTGGCCGAGCGGCAGGGCAGCGTGTGTGGAACGGAGGGGCAGGGCAAGGAACCCAGTCTGCCCTTGGAATTGTGCAGGTAAAGCCAGAAATTGAGATAACCCGGGTATCTCTGTGGGATAAATGCAGAGTTCATGCACATAGTAAAATTTAAAATTGAAAAACCCCCAGTCAACACAGTAAACGCAAACGCTGCGCATGCACACGCACCCAGAGCCTTCCCTTGGGGAGAGGATGAGAGAGAGAATGGAGAAGCCACAGGCAAGGGAGGTTAGTCATGATGCTTAATGAACCACTGGAAGCTTTTCAGATAGGAATGATGAGGGAAGTGTACATAGAGCAGTGTGATGTTCCTCAGCTGATAGCATCGAGGAGTTCAGAAGCAGCAGCAGCGCAGTAAAGCTGCTCGCTGGTGTGTCATTAAAAGGCACCTGGAGCTTTCCTGCTTGACAGATATTTCTAGTTTTGAGTTGTGCTTCTACTTCCATTACATAGGACCCAAGACAACAAAGGAGTAACTGAGATACTTCCTAGTTAACAAGATGCATTTATGCAAAGCAGTTATTTTACTGTAGACACAGCATGTTCATGTCATACCTCTGGCAATTAAAGCTCTCAAAAATGACTGCATTCTGTATTTATCCCATCTCTATGGTTTTTATTGTATTTATGTAATTTCCCACTGAACAATCAGCTACCTCATTTTGCAAGTGTACAACTGGAATGGAAATATGCATTGTTACGTTATTTGTAGGTGGTAAGAACGAAAATTGCACTTACCCTTCTTCCTCTCAATATAACATCATTTTTTGTCTTTGCATTATGTAGGCTAAACTAACGGGAGTGATCCCTGTCATCTCAGAAGCAGTTGTTCTAATTTTACTCTTTTGTACAGCCTTTTGTGGGTTAGATTCCCATGAGGGATGTTGCTTCAGCAGCATCAACCCTCTGAAACCTGGATGAAGCCTCATTTGTATCTAAGTGCAGTGTGTCTCTGCAGGGTGCCTTGTTATGCAAAGAGAAGGGTGAAATTCTCATCAAAGACCTTCTTGCAGAGGACAAAAGTTCATGATGGCTGGTAGCTGGATGTTAGTATTGGAACATGGTCTCCTTGAAGAGCCTGTGGAGCGTCACTGGAAAATCATGGCATGAAAACCTTTCTACTTCAAAACCACCCTGAATTTTTGGAAAGTTTTGCTACCAGGGCTTTGCTATTGCAACAGCGAAGTGTTTTACATTGATACGTGTACTTAGAGAGATGTATGAATCACATTTCCTGTTATGAAAAAATGTGGAAACTAGATGAGGTGTGAGCTGAATTTTAAGGCATGACAGTAGCATTACACAAGGCTCTCAACAGAGAGGGAAATAGATGCGATGTGGTCAGAGCTGCGAGGAGGACGGGGTCGGGGTGGCTGCAGGAGAGGGTGGCGCGGGAGGGAGCTGCACACAGTGGATCCTGTGTGCTCTGATGCCTGAGGTGTCCAGCTCGAGGTTAGCCCAGATACTTCAGAGTCCCCTGGTGCCTGTCACTAAAATCAGCAGAGGCACTTTAAAAATTCAGTCTCTTATTTTGAAGGGTGCCTTCGTGAACTATGTGAGATCATCAGCTATTTTACAGAGCTCAGTTTGAGGGTAACCCAAGAGGCAAGATTGATGTTTGTGTGTTGGGTGTTTATCTGTGGTTCTCCTGCCTGCCCTCCCGCGCTCCCTGCGCCAGCCCCACAGTTATTTACCCAGGTGCTGCTCGCCCAGGAGCTGATACCTCTTTTGTCATTAAAACCAGGGGGGGGATCTCTGGTGCCATCCATAGTCAGAGGCTGAGATTTAGGTCTCTTCCAGAGCCCTGCATCTCTGACAGCACACAGCTTCCAGGCTGAGGCTCTGCGGGAGCCCTCGCCCAAGCAGCGGGGCAGCAGAAATGGGGCAAAGGCTGCTCTGCCCAAGAAGCTGTTTCTTCCTTCACGTTTCCCATCTTGCCTGCAGCCTGGGTTTAGCAGTTCCCTGTGTGAGCTGTATTGTCTGTGATACTGTGTTAGGTCAAGTAGGGGTGTTTTAAACGTGTTCTAGAAGTGGAGTTGAGTGCAAAAGCAGCCATCAATTTTAAGCAGGCAACGTCTTTTACAAAGTAAGGGAGAAGAATCAGGTTTTGGGTGTGTTTTGGGGTTTTTTCTCTTTTCTTTTTTTTTCTTCCTCTGTAACCCACCCCGACTACTTTTATTGGAGAAAAAGCCTTGTGTGTGATCCTTTTTCCTCTCCAGTCCCCTGCTCAGAAATATATCCCAATTTAAACATTAGCAAAATCAAACATTAACATGGGAGTTAATGTTTTAAAATAATGATCTCCTGCCGGAAGCCTGTTGGTTCTGACATGCTGCCAACTACAAAATCTAAATGAAGTTAGAAGCCAGAGGAAAATAAACGTACTCTATTTTCATTCTCCACTAACATCTTTTGCACTATCTGAAAGCTTGATCACTATATTTTATGGCACTGAGTTCTTCTTTCAGTAATGGATTGCAGGTGCTGCATTTCTGCTAAACAATATTTAGGCTACTTAGTTTTATTGTTTGGTTTAATTTCTTGAGTGAGTGATTTCACCAGGTCATCAAAGTTTCTAATTCCTATTCTTTCAAGGAACAGTGAAGGGAATTGAAACCACTGAATGTGAACTCTGGAGAGATGGTCAGTATTACAAATCCACGTAAAAGAAAAGTTAACACCACCGAACCACTGAAAATAAACACACGTGTCCACCAAGATGCTGTCCAGAAACACCACCGCAAGAAATTGCAATGACAACTTTCTGGGAATTGAAGAGTCACTCTTTCCTTCCATAACAACGTGTAGATTGTAGTCGCTGTCGTCATCGTATAGAATATAACATCTGAAAGTGAATTAGAGGGCTTGTGATAAAACAAGCCTGGGAATTAGCACGTGGTATCCCAGAGCCTGCCCTCCACGTGGACGTGAGTGATGACCCTGAGAGCAGTTTTCGAAAGCGAGTGGGTGATATCTGGCCTTGGGAGCAGAGCTTGGACAGCCCGGCGTGCATCATGCTGTACATACAGTGCAGCAGTGGACTGGTTTATTCTGGAGAACACTTTATAATGATGTAAGAGGTAATAAGCAGGATTAGGAATGCAACTGGGAGACATTACTGTGAATTTTAATTTTGGGTTTACTTGGCCTTTGGCACATGATTTCATTTCCCATAGACAATCTAAACTCTCTGTGAAGACTGCCCTGGGACCTGGATGCACTCACTAATGTGGGGTGGGGCAATTTCCTGTCTGTCTGATTGCAAATTATGATTAGCATCTCGTTCTCTTATGGGGGTAGCTTCCCTGATCATTATTTGGAAGATATTTTTAGAAGAAAATTGTTCAGAAGGCTTAACACGGTACGTGCTTTGAAGAGTCTCCACCAAACCATTGACAATATGTATTTGTGTCCGTAGACATTGTCTTGAAGTGCCACAAGTCACTGCATAGAAGTGCATGATTACTTTATCTGTACCAGCCTGTCTCTTCCCCTAGGACTAGTTCACAAGGAAAGAGCTTGCTTCTTGTAGCTTGAATTGCTTTTTAATAGGCTTGATACAAGCGTGAGATTTCTTCTACAACCGAGTCAGGGAATGTAAAAAAAAGTAAAAGCATTTACTGTCTTCTTTATGGATGGTGATGTAGGTTTTAAATAGCTATTGCATACAGAACATGTAAAAATGTAAAGTATCATTTAATAGTAAAGTAATAATCAGAATAGGCTCTCAGCTCTCGTTCAGTACTGCCTCTTTCAAAGCACTGTACTTCTCAGGCCTCAGTTCAGGGAAGAACTTCAGTCTGGACATAAATCTAATTAAAGTCAACAGATTTAAACCCCTCCAAGCAACAAGCATGTACTTAAGTCTTTTGCTTAATTGTGGTGGCATAAGAGTATGTTTAAAATTATGCACATGCATGGCTATTTTGGGGAACTGGGGATTTATCTTGGAGCATCAAACCTACGATGGAAAATTCATAAAGCTGGGATTGCCTCCTAATTATTATGCTCATTTTAGCAAATGCTGTAATCATAGGAACAAATTTACATAGTATTTACTAAGAGGTGAGAACATCTCTACACTTCTAATGGCAGGGAGCTGCAAACTGAACACAAACACCTGAAGAAAAATATTTCTGATCCTATTTGTGAAGTGATTATGGGAAGATGATGGCTTAATGCTTTTCACAGGAGTGATTTCTCTTACTGTTCCAAACAGCTGTAAATGCTTTCTGTTCACGTGGCTGATGTATGGTAAAGTGTTACATAGCATCTCATGGTAAAAATTTTCAAAGGGATTTTGGTAGATACCACAATGAGATACACAATAAAAGATGTTCCAGGTCTGTTACCCCACAGATGGGATGTACTCCCTGATGTTTCCCTGTCTCTAACCACCTGCCTGATGAGCCCCAGCAATATGGGTGGATTAGCAAGTGTCTGTGCTGTGGTGCATCCTTCTCCTTCCTCAGTGGCATTCTCAGCCTGAGTCATGGCTGAAGAGGTGTCTAGAAACGATTGTGCTGGGGTTGTGCAAGGGAAGAATGACCCATGTATGTGGACGGTTTTACCTCCGTTAAGGGATTAAGCGTCTTGGCACATGTTCAAAGAACTTGTGTTCCTCTTGGGCAGCAATGCCTGCTGGTGCGATCAGGGCTGAGCTGGGGCAAGTGCCCCAGTGACTTCTTACTTGGGACTTGGGCAGGTATTCATTCTCCTGTCATGTCTGGAGGACATTACAGGCTCCCATTGTCCAGCTGAGCTGTCCCAGTCAGAGCCACGGGTACAGCCTGTGGGACTGTTGACACTGAGAGCTTCCTGTACACCTGGGCTGAGATGGGGGGTACCAGGGAAGTAGTCTCTGAACCAATTTCATCAGAGAGTGATAGGAAATGAAAAACAGTTTGAGCTGGCTATGTGTTGTTGTTTTCATTTTCTCATGTCCTTGATCAAACTAACTTCTACATGTCAGTCCACTTAGACAAGCAGACAACTGGGTGCCCCCCTGGTGTCGTGCTTGGGGCTATGCCATCGATGCGAGGCCCTGCCTGGAATTAGGGGCAAGCAAGGGGCTGCTGTTGGCAGAGGTGGAGATGCTTATTCCCTCGGTGACCCTGCGGGGTACCTCTCCCCGTGACAACCCCTGTTTCAGCGAGAATTGCAGCCATGCTCCTGCTGCTGCTGTCCCTTTGCAAAATTTTGACTGAAAGAAGCCTGTGGGGAAGCAGGAGTTCCTGGATGCCCAACCGTGTGGGTGTGAAGTGCACAAGCTTTGTTTCATCAGTAAACAAGACTAAAAATCTAGTGAGATGTGTCTGTTTTACACTGACATGTAAGAGGAGGGGAGAAGTTTTCTTCTGTGGACTCGATCATCCAGTGAGGTGACTGGGAGGAAATGCAGTTAGAGGTATTTATCCTCCTCCTCTAAAAACTGGAGTGCTTAAAAGTGAAAGTGCTTAAACCCGACCTGGGCGATGAGCAAACGCGTTACTTTTACCAGATGCTGAAGAATGGGGTCTCTCATCACAATGCACAGTCTTCAGCGCGACTCGTGAGCTGGTTGGTTTCTAGGTGCTGCTATTTTGATCTCTGTATCAGCAGTACTGTCAGGATGCTGCTAAACTGGACACATTAGCCTTTGTAAATCTGCTAATTAACAACAGGAGCCTGGCATAGCACAGCTTCAGTTGTTGAGCTGCAGGCTTCTGTTGGTGTCGTTTAAGACGGTAACTCTAAAATTCAGACTTATGCAGCTGAGAGGCAGAGGCATCCTTCTGAAGCTGAAGAATGTAGCCTGTGTATGGCCACGTCATTGTCGTTGTTGTTCCTACAGCCCCTGTTACTGTTAGGAATTTTCTGATCAGTCTGTGCTCTCATTAACTGATGAAGTCATTCATTATGTGAATTTATTAAGACTCGGGCATGGTTGGGTTGTATTTCTTTGTCACTGACGGACATAATGGGCTTGGCTCTGCTTTTTGTTACATTAGTGCAAACCTTGAGCAATTCAATTGCCAACGTAACAGAGCCAAGGGAACAGCGAATTTAAGTCCAATGTGCATTTGCTATTGTCCTCAAGAATTAGTTTACTCTCTCCTAAGCACTTCCATTCACAAATGATGTGTCATTTTAGTGACCATAATTGCCTTCTGAAGCAATGTTTTCTGTTGTTTTTCTAGGGATTTCCCTAAGTTGGAGGAGTGTTTTGGTTTTGTTTAAGAAAATGAAATACAGTTTTAAACCTGGGTCAGATGCCAAGAACTGTTCTCTTTCTCTCCTCCCCCTCCCTCGTCTTCTGTCTGTTTCCGTGAGCCCCAGATCCACTCTTTGGTTTAACTGCAGAGCCTAAACTTCTTCTTTAAAGGTCAGAGTTTGATGAAGCTCCGGGGCAGAGCCCTGTTTGGTGTACACACTGTGTTTTGAAGTATTTGCAAAAACAGTGCCTGTGCTTGACCCTCCTAGATTTTGGGCTGGAAAGAAACAAACCAAAGCCCCAGCAGAACAGTCACTTTGCTGCGAGGTGCATGGACCAGTGCTGGTGGCTTAGGGCATTGCCTCATGTAGCTGAGCCAGGATAGCAGATTTGCTCTGTCCCTTAACCCATCACAAGTACAAGGGCTTTCACTGAAAGCTCTCTAACAAAGACCATAATTTACATTGGCTTCCTCACAGGGGAAACAAAAAGATACCTTAACTGACCACTGTCACCATTCAGTGCCACGCGGCATCTCTGTGCTGTTGGAGCAGCAAGGACACATCTGTATTTTCCCCATGTTTGTGTGCATGAGACCAACCCTTTGATGCCCAAGGTTAAACGTGTGTATGAAGTATCCAGGATCAGGATGCCAGCTGTATTCTGGTTTCCATGACTATTGTCACATGTTTAGTCTTAAAGAACAAAAATGTATCTCACCTTCTCTGATTATTTTGCTTCCTATTCTTTTAATAACTTCTTTTTCTCAAAGGTAGAGAAAAAGAAATTGTTACTGAACTCCCTTGAGATAACTGGCTAGAGGACTTTCAACGGTACCTTTAAAACTAGAGACAGAGAAGTCAGCCTTTTCCTTTTGTGCGATACTTTACATGTGAGATGCAGGTTTGTTTCATATCTGCCAAGTTAAATTTTTTTTTAAGGAGTTTGACTATTTTTTCAGACATTTAATTTCAGAGAGCAAAAACATTAATATTTTCAAAGACACAGTGTTTGAGAAGGTTGAAATAATACACATCTGAAATGGTATCTTAACCAAAGCCACACCTCGCGTGCTCAATGCAGCAATTACATTGTTTGGATTTTGTAAGGATAACTGGGAACTTTAACTTGTCGACTTCTTTATCCAGCCTAATAACAATCTGACTCCTGAGGTTCCTGAAAGTCCTCCCTCTCTTTTCCATTTGTGTAATTTAGGGGTAGAGGATGTGAAAAAAAAAAAAAAAGGAGAACTGGCTTAAAGGCTTCTTCCCGCGGTAGGTACGACAGTCCATCAGATCG
This sequence comes from Chloroceryle aenea, assembly GCA_013399075.1. Classification (NCBI taxonomy): domain Eukaryota; kingdom Metazoa; phylum Chordata; class Aves; order Coraciiformes; family Cerylidae; genus Chloroceryle; species Chloroceryle aenea. The sequence continues at coordinate 101,736 of VWZY01001530.1, read as the reverse complement.
CTCCTGCTGAGCTGGCAGCTGCTTCCCTGAGTTCAGGGAGGTCACCGTGGTCTCCTTCCTGTTGCTCCTCCAGGCATTCAGTTGATGGGGGAATTGGAAAAAAAGCACCTTCCTTTCTTGCCATGTGACATAAAGATGAAATCCTTCCTTGCTATCTAGGTCTGTTCTGGGAAGGCCCAGGAAAGATCAGATGTGGTGAAAATTATTTAGGTTTCTGTGGTACCTTTACCCAGAACTATCTGGAAGTATCTTACAGGCCGATGGATGTACTGGGAGGATGGGTGCGTAGTGTGCACACGTGTCATCCTGTGCCTGTTGCCTTTGGAGATGCAAGGGTCCTCTTCACTGTCGGCTTGCTGCTTTTGCAGGAGGCAAACCAGAATGTCTGGTAAATCCTTCAAAATACTGTTGCTGCTCGCTTGGGGCAGTGCCGATGAACGCGTCCGGTTAAAACTCTCGAATGGCAAAGCAGGATTTTGCAGAAGCAGAGCACAAGCTGAGCTGTCTTTAGATCAAAATAAAGGCAAGAAGATTCAGCATCTGTAGAAAGAACCACAAGAGTCTGTCACTCAGTGTGTGTTGTCCCTCGCAGGGCCAGATGCTGGTGAGCCTGCTCCAAAACTCAGCCGGGGTGACGTCGTAAAGCAGATCAGTTGTGCTGAGCCCTGACACAGGCTTGTGTCCAGGACCGAAGGGTCCCGAGTTCGGGTCGCTCAAAGGGAAAGCTCTCCTTCTGACAAAGGATGCGTTTGATGCTGTTCTAAGTAGATTTGTTAAGATCACACCTTTAGTGTGTTTGGATTAATTTTCCTCTTTGCACCTTCCAGGAAGCCCTACATAAAGACAGAAGTCTACAGCTATAAACTTAGCTCGTCTTCCTTGTGGTTCTCATTCTAGTATTTGAAGTTAGTTTGAGTATTTTTGGGATGCAAATAAAAATTGTTATCTCTAGTTTTGGCATTAAAAAGGGGAAGAATCTTACTTAGCAATCTCTCCCTGCCAGCTTATTGTATATTTCGCATACATTTTTTTCCCTAATTATTCACTTACCAGACTATTGCAGCTCTGGATGTTTATATATAAAGTCTAGTGTTTGGAAAAAAAGTAACATATTTAAAGTACCTCTCTGTTCTTTAACTGCATAAACATTTTAAAGTGTATAAACTCACGTGCAATGCCAAATGTGCCCTTCCAGTATAAAGTCAGAGGGATCTGGTTGCACCAGCTTCCCAAGGGGAGCAGCAGTAGAAAGCAGAGCCTGTGTGGAAAACACCCCTTTTTCTCGCCTTTGGCCGTGACAGGATCCTACACTCGGAATGAAATTCCATCCTCACAGAAGTCGATAGCAAAGATTTGACTGACGCCAGGGGGGCAGGATTTGGTCCCACATGCCTGATTTCAGGGTCTGATTTTGGTGATGAAACAAACTTTAGGGCAGGGAAAGGAGTATTTGCTGTGGAAGGAAGAGTTGGTTGTCACACGTTTTCTCTGGTCTCTCTCCCAGTCTGGAGTAACTGTGTCATGTGGTGTCTCTTCCTCTTTCTGAGGAAGACTAGAAAAAGCACCTACGAGACAGATGCTCTTTTCTTCCAGAAAAGCTCATCAGGACAGTTGCCTTGGTTTTTAACCATGCATGTACAGTGGCACCTTGGCAAAGCAGCAGTGGTTCTGTGAAAAGGAGACAGTTATGACAGGAGCAAGAAGCCCAGTTTAGCATGTCTGTGCCCCAAGATGTGTTGACTTGAAGTCACGCTTCCCTGTGGCTCGTTCCCCTCAGAGTGGAGCTAAGAGACCATGCTAATATTTCCTTCCTGGAGGGGGAGTGCACATCAGATTGTCCTTAAGGGGAACTGCATGAACATTTGTACCTTTTCCTTTTCTTCTTGTCCTCCCAGGAGGAGTATTTGTCCCAGTATATCCAAAACATGTTGTTATGCAGGATTGGCTTATAAATGGTTTAATAAAGTAAGATTTCACTTTCCAATCTCAGCTTTGGAAGAATAATCTGGTTTCCATTCATATTGCACTAAGTTAGGTGGCCTCAGTTTATTACTACCAGTATATTTACTACCAGTATATTTACTAATACTTTGAAGTGTGAATTCCTGGGTCTAACCAACCTCGTTTTTCCCATAGATCAAGCTCAGGCAGTAAGGTTTCTTCTGGTACATTATAATTTAATCTCTGCTTCCCTGGAGTCAGCCACTGTAAGCTCAGCCCGGGCGCAGCGTTTTCTAATTCACTCCCCATCCTATCTGCATGCAGAGAATCAAGTCCTTGTTTTGGAGGCATATTTGGTGGGGTGTTTGCTGATTCTCTCACTGCTGGAAGGCAAGGTGGGATGTTGCTGGGTGTGCTGAGCTGCCTTTGTGTCCTACCCTGCCCTCCAGTCGCATGGAAACGCGCTGTTGCGGAAGCGTGTGCAGATGTTGGTGTTCCCTCCCTCCCACCAAGCTGTCTTTTTCTTTTTACCTCCTGAGGTGGATTTCTTTTTCTTTTTTTTTTTTTTTTCTTTTT
>VWZY01001530.1:88069-99194 GCA_013399075.1 Chloroceryle aenea | reverse complement strand
TTTTTTTTTTTTTTCCCCTTGGGGGTGTTTTTTTTTTTTTTTTTTTTTTTTTTTTCACTTTATCCACTGAGGGAAACTAACCAAAACTGTGTGTGCACGGGTCTTAAAAAAAGTCAAGCCTGACACTTGGTGATATTTGCTTTGCTAACGAATGCAAAGTCTACGGATGTGTGTGTATGAATTCCAATGCTGTTGCATATTAAAGAGCACGAAGCTCCTCCAAAGGGTGCAGCACAGCCATGTTTGTCTGCTACCAGCTACTCAGCGCCTGCCTAGTCACACAGCAACAGGCAAAACAGCGACTAATCAAACCTCTTAGAGCCGCCAGACCCACTTTTTGTCTTTATTATTATGAAACTAAGATTTGGTCAACTGAGGTCAAGTTGTGCACTTAACACAGCTTCCATTATAGTCGGTGAACTCTGTAACGGGGAGTAAAGTCAAAACATAAACAGAGAGCGTTTCTGCAGCAGCTCTGGGCTGGGATTAACTTGGATCACCTAGTCTTCTGCTTTTAATGAAATTCTCTCCCTTGTATTTTCTTGTTTGGAGGAGAGTCCAAAGTTATCTCATGCTAATTTAGTTAGGCAGTGCCCTCCAGGGATGTCACAGGCCTCCGTGACCTCTCCAGAGAGACTCAGCAAAGGGATGAGGAGAATTAAACATTCCTGAGAAATTGCAAAGCAGCAGCCCCCAGAGATTTTGCATCGAAACGAGCTCCAGACTGGCTGCCAGAGACCCAAGTCACCTTTTCAGCACTTCCTTGACATGTCTCCGTCAGTCCCATCTGGCTTGATTCAGGGGGTCAGCGTGGGGACCGAGGAGAGGTGGCAGCTCGGGAGAGCAGGATTCAAGGGAGGTCTGACCACGGCGGGCTCAGGCTTTAGAAGTTTCTCTGGGATGTGCAGCTAGCTGGGTTTATTCCCTTCCTCCCTACATGGTCTCATGCTGCAGTCTTTTTATTTGTGCTGCAAGAATACTGAGCGAGGAGGTTCAACAACAACAAGTTTAGGTATTGTTTTGCCATTTGATGCAACAGTTTGTTTCATACCTGGGTTCACAACCACTTCTTGGGTCTGGTGAAAGAAGTACTGGGTGTCAGCGAGCTGCTTACACTGATGTGAACTATGGGCCCCACTTTCCTCTCCTGCATGGACGAGCAGGCTGTGGAAAATCATGAGATCAATCTCATGTGAAATCAGGCTCGGGCATGGTTTGCAGGATGAAGCTTATCTCTCTGGGAAAAGAGTCAAAGAGTTTCTTTTCAGGTTTCCCTCAATTATTGTGCAAAAGGGGAAAAATTAAATTTGCTGAAGGTCAGGTAAGAGAGGAGGAGAGACCCAGAACCCATCGTAGCTTGCTTATTGGTGCCTTGATCGCCTGAGTAGTGATCTCGGTCATCGCTCACATCACAGAGGCAATGTGCAGAACCTCGTGAAAGGCTGGTTTCACTGCGTTTGGGGATCTGTAATCTAACAATCATTCCCATGCCCTCTCATCCTTGGGTTTCCTTGCTCCTTTAATTTGTTTTTTTAATGAGTCCAGAGCTAGTCAGTAGTAAGGAAGAGTGTTTGAATTGCTAACTTTTAGAGGGAAAAATTAACTTTGTTTTGACTATAAAAATGCAGACAAAGGCATCTAATTCTATAGGCATTCTCATTCTGTAGGCATTTTAAGTCATTGTGACACGACCGTGCTACCCTTAACTTCCCAACAGCACTATCATCACTCCAGCTTACAGGCAGCAGAATTTAGGAGGAAAGATTAAATGTTTCAGTCAAGGCCTCAAAGAGTCTGTCACCACTGAGATTGGGACACTGGAGATGGTGTCTGCTCATCATTTACTTTGACCAGGCTGAAACCAATAAACAGGCCAGAACTAAAGCTGGGCCCATGCAATTAGAATGTGGTTTGTGGTATAGCTAGTAAAAAATATATACAGAGCAGAGAATGGTGTTCTGTGACATACTATTTAACAGTTACAAATCTCTGAGAAGAGAAGCAAAACAAACAGTTGAGAGACTTGGAAACTGGCATATAGGGGATGCTGGTGTCGCTGTGGTGGTAAATCCATTGCTCTGGACAGTGACTCAAGTCTGTGCCACCGCGATCTGCCTGGCACCAGACCTCTGGCCCTCGCCAAGTGATGCTGGTGGGAACATGGCTCCCGCTGTCTGACCTGTGGGGTTGTTCCATCCTCGGTGGCGGGACATCCGGGGTGTGCAGAGTCCCCTGCGTGTCCACTGAGGGGGGATGGAGGGAGGGCCCAGGCGCTGTCTGGATGCAATACGAGTGATGGCTTCTGACGGAGATTTATGGCAAGCAAAAGTTGAAGCGTGATAATGCTACTGGGGTACTCTGTAATAATATGGTAAAACACTTGTCAGCACTTCATCTTCGGCAGTGAAAGTCAGTTGTATATGCTACACAGAGACAGATAAAAAACATAAGTATACTTAAAACTTCATATGGTTTGCATTTTTCATAACAGCTCTCCTGACTCCAATATAAGACAGGTTTTAATTTTGTTTTGGGTAAGTGGATGTGCTTACAGTCTCACACCCACAATTCCATGGCTTTAAATAGAATCACTCCCAGGGTGCATAAAAGAACACATGCTGTCATGTGAAGGATTTATCCAGGATGCCAGGACTGCATTTATTGCTGGGAACAAACTGAGTAAAATTTCCTCTTCCATTTTGACAGTAGCCCAGCTCAGCTGTATCTGCGGGTTTGGTGCAGCCCCTTCCCTTTCCCTCATGTGGATTCGGTGCGACCCACCACCGCTGCAGATTAGTCATTACTAATGACAGTGGGGTCGGAACGAGCAGAATGAGCCAAGGGAAGGTCAATGCAACGTGCCCTCCAAATGTATTCTTGAGCATGCTCAGAAGAAACCTTCCTGTTGCCTTTCACATCTGCACTGCACAGCCAGACTTCTGAAATGTATCCTTTGGTTTCTGGGATTGTTTTACCATTACTTTTTCCAGCTGCAATCCCTGTGTCCCGAGTTGAGATGGCACAGACCACGAGCTGGTATTGACCTGAGCATGGAGGAGCCCCGCTGGAGCAGCAGCAAGGCTCATGCTGCAGCAGCCAGTCTGTCCAGGGGCTTGGGCTAAACCCACCAGGCTCTCCGCATAAGCTGCTGTATCACATGGTGGTGGTTTTGGGTACTGTTGGCCTAAAATTGAACTTGTGACATGAGGTAAAAATAAAAAAGAAAATAAATCCCTCTGTATTGCATTACCATATCCCCGAGGCAGCGAGGTTGTGCTCTTGTCTCCGTCTGTGCTCAACCGAGAGGATTTAGCATCGAATTCCTAAATGTTGTCACCTGAAATGTTCTAAAGGAAAAGCCCTACAGAACTAGGAGTGAGGTTACTTTAGCATCTTGATACTTTTGCAGGTGAATAAAATCAGAAGGTGAGGTGTCAGTGATGTGTTAAAGGTTGCACACTCTTCATTTACACAGATTATTCAGAGGAGGATAACTAACTTTGTAAGAGCCCAGTGAGTAGTAAATGTTTTCCTCAGGGTGAGGAAATTAACATCTCAAGTTGGTTGTTTTAGATTATTATTCAGGAGTGTAGCACAGTTTGGGAACTGGTAGCAGTCTGAAGAGAAAATGCCTTTTGAGTCCAAAAGCATGAAGCAAGAGTTCTGGAGGTCTGGGGGGAATGTAAATGATGAGATAGAATTCAGGTGACTTTTTTTGCTATTAACTCACTCATCTCCCTTTATTTCTTTTTTTAAAAATGACTCTTCATAAATCTTATCTTGGTGCTCTCACTTTACTGTCTTCGAGGCTTGCTCTTCTTGCCCAGCTATACCCTCGAACACGTATAAACATTATGAAGTGCTGATTTATTGTCTCTGAGCCTCTCTGCCTGCGCTCCAGCAGTTCTCTGCTGCTCTCAGCGCTTTTTTACAGCACTGCTCGTGGTTTACCCTGAGTCAGGGCCCTTTGCTGTACAGGCGCTGGGCAGGTCCCTGCAGACCTACAGGCTTCGTGTGGAGGAGCGAGCAAGGCAAGGAGGCAGAGCTTGCAAGTGGGAGGAAAGGTGAGGAGAGGAGAATTTGGAGAGCGAAAGTGATTGCCTGAATCGTAGTGTAGGGAACGGCGTTTCTGGTGTGCAGAGACCAGCACACTGTGATCTGTAGATTGTGCTGCTCCTCTGGTGCCCATCAAGAGGAGCACCTCAGATTGTGCTTAGCTGTAGGTGCCTGAGCAATCCAGGAAAGAATCGGAGGCAAACAGGTGTCACAAGCACGAACCAGGATCTTTTTATAGTCAAACGTTGCACTATAAACATTTTGTGATCAATATCTGCACTGTGATCGTTATTCTGGGGCTGATCACCTTGCTCCAGTAAACAAGCCAGTGCTTGACTTGGAAGCCTGGTCTGTTTTCTTGTGGTTGGATCGCGGCCCCAACCAGCCCTTCCTGGCACAGGTCCCCGAGGATCGCTGCCCTCACCGCAACCTGGGTACAACCCTTTACTTTAGCGGTGAGTAATCCTGCCAAATGGGAGTCTGCTTCTTTGTGAAAGAGGTACTTTGTCTTTCATTCATATAAAAATAGCAGGGTAAATTAATTCTGGAAGGGAAAAAAAGGGAGGGGGAAGTGGGTCAAATATGTTTCAGAATTGTCTGCTAGGTGGAGCCTGGGAAACACGTACTTGTTCTAGAGTCTTGTCTTGGTAATACCAACCGGAGCGGTTGCAACTCCCATTACTTTCTGTAATTCAAATTTTTCCCCTTTTGCTCTGTTTGTTTTTTATCTTTTCCCCCTTTTTTTCCTAAACAGAATTTAAGGCACCCCATTGTTAGCAGTTGTGACAATATTCTCCAAAATTAAAATGGAAGAAACAGAGCATATATTCATCCTTTCTGTATCTTTTCATTTAAATTACTTTGTGTCACACATGTCACTTCCAATTTAACCATTTGAAGAACAAACAAACCATTGTGAGCCTGAAAATCTGTTTGGATTTCTTTGGCAGGAGAAAAGGGCTATATTAATTTTCATTGTTGGTGAGGTTTCCCAACAAGTAGCTTTACTGTTTCTTTTTTGCCTCCAGCTAGCGACTAAAGATCAGTTATAAAACTGTATACAAATACTTTCATATATTGAAAGAACAATATTTTGACACTCGGTGACACAAGGAAAAAAAAGCAGCGGCAGCAGGAATCTAGTTTTTGATAACACAATGAGAACTTTGTGTTCAACTGGGGTGCATGTGAGAAACATCGTGTTGCATTAACAGGGAAGGTTGACCTTTAAGGTTTATCTGGATTATAATTCTTGTGGCTTTTATTAATAAAACTGCCTGATAAAGTTTCATGAGTCCTCCCTGAGATCTGTAAAACAATTGGCCTATCTGCTTACAAGAGGAAAGTTAGACAGTATTTCCTACAGATGTGAGGGCTTTTGTTTCAGGAGACATTGATATTGTTTTCGTTCAAGATGCTCTGCAAAGATTATCAGGTATTTTATTATCTTAGTAACTTTATAATTGTTGGATTATTATCTTTAAGTGTATCAACTATACTCCTTTGCCTTAAAAGGAAAAAACCGTGGATCTGAATACAGCTCAGCTCTGAGCAAGTTCACACCTACAGCCAAGCTGTCGGGTTCCATGCAATCAGCAGACACAGTCGAACTGTCTCTGTGGCAGCTTATCAGCTGTAGCTTCGAAAACCTGTGAGGAGGTTCATCGGATGGGTCCCGACGTGTTACCTCTGTAGCTATCCCTACGAGACTTCCAGTATGGGTATTGGTAGAAGTGATTGTTGTCGTTCCCTTGATGTGGTTTTCCTCTCGGAGGAAAGGGTTTTCATCTTGAATCTGTTCTCGTTTTGTACCTTTTCTGTCGGTGATGTAACTGTCTACGGTTTGCAAACGTTGCTTCTCTGAATGGAAGCAGCTGCCATGTCACAAGTGCTCAATGTCTGCTGAGCGTGAGCAGAGGGGACAGTGCCAGAGGAAAGGCTTTGTGCAGACGTCGGAGTCCTTGTGTTCGCCATTACGCGGCTAAGGAAGGAGCGTATCAAAATGCATTTAAACTGACGAGGTCTGATAGGTGCTTCGGCGGTGCTCAGGAGGAGTTTTTCCAGGAATGGAGGTTCCCTGAGCCGCAGATCTTGCGCTGTCACTGTGCTTTCTGGTGATCTGAGCGAGCAGGATGGTGACTGTCGAGGGGAAAGGCAGAGGCCTGTGCCCTTTGCTTCTGGGGCACCACATCATCTGCTGGGGGGTTTCAGAGGCCTGAGCTTGTGCAAAGTGTTGCTCTGGTTGCAGTGACAGACAGTGACCTCAGCCACGAACTTCAGTTTGCCTTTTGAAGGCAGACTGTTCCAGCACAGTCAGGTTCTTGTTCACTGGCTGTGACTGAGCGAGAAGGGTGTCTTTTAGGAGAACAAGCATTGGAGCACATTGATGGTGCATGCTGCCATGGGGCTGGGGTCTCTTGCCGTGCTCACCTGGCCTTATAACACCATCAGAAACAGGTAGTGAAGCTACAGTTGTGACCTCTACTGAACTTGGGCTTTGTTAGTGCTCCCCAGCCACGTGTACTGTGCCCCTGTCACGTGCAGAAAATGTGTAAGCAGATTTTTCCCCTCGGTTGTGTATTATATGTATGTATCTCTTTATATAATCTCCTTATATAACACCATCGTGCCTACCAGGTACACCCAGTACACACCTACACACTTAACAGTCACAGAAGTCAATCAGATGTGGGTGACTCAGACAGCAAAACACTTCTTCTTCCTTCCCTGCTCCTCCAAAAGTAAATAAATCAATAAGCTGGAAGTCAGATTGGGTTCAGAGCTCTGACTTGATGTCCCCAGTCTCACTTTTCTAAGGCATGATCATCAGTTGTGGTCACTGCTGTAAGCAGCTTGAGAAACCACAGCCAGTCAGCTGGGTTGTGTCAGGAGGAGCCGGATGATGGCATCTGGAACTGCTTCACATCCAGGCAGGCAGGAAGCGCGTGGGCATGACATCTCCCCACGTCGCGCCGCGCAGAAGATGCCGAGCAGCTTCTTTCTGTGCCAGTGCAGTTGAGTCAGAACAATACGGAGAGGGAGGTGATCCAATAGCCCTGTCTTTTGTGTCACAAAGAGAAGAGTCCCTTGTGATGAATGCAGACACAGCAGTCATGCCAGGCCTTTGTGCCCACCATGTGGGGAGAAGGTTCTCCTTTGCTGCCACATCCCTGTAAAGGCTCATCATGCTTTGGCCCAAAATGCTCAATTCTCCTTCTCAGTGGTGACCCCAGCAGGGTAGCGAGGTTTGGGATCACTGGAGAGGACCGTGTCCAACCCACGGAATTCTTCTGCCCACTCCTAGACAATAGGGTATGGAATACTGTAAAGACAGGATTTCTATAAATGGGGATAACGTACTCTGGGGTCTCTCTGGGTGGTGATGTTTTCTGACTTAGTCAGAAATTGCTCCCTGATCGTTGACAGCCTTGAGGTAACCCATGCCCTCCTCACATGGTAAGTAAGGAGAGCTATAGACTTTGGCCAGCCTGAAGCGCACGGACGATGCGATGCGCCCCGCGTCCCGCTAGAGCTGTCTGCTCCATCACCTAAAGTAAACCACACTGATTTGGGCTGACGTTTTTCGTGTGTGTGACAAATGCAAAGAAGTCAGAAGTTCTCTGTAGAATACCTGGAAATACATATGAAAGATTTTTTTGATAGTATAGGGCTTGGAAAAAACTGCTGTGTAGCAGTGCAGGGTAATGGCAGAGAGTGCCAACAGGAACCTTCCCTTTATCACATCGTGTGTCTGTTCAGCCGTATCTGGCTTGGGTCTTGCATGAGATGAGACACAAAAAAGGCCTGACTCATTCTCTTGAAAACTCATCTTTTATTTCTAGAGCAGAAATCATCAGTCATACTTCAAAGCCTCAGAATGATGGATTTGTTTTTCTTTTAATCTTAATTAGGCAGCTACCCGATCGCAAGCCCATTTTAACAACATACAGTGCTACAGCAGATGGTGAAAGAAAAGTACCAAACATATAGAGAGAGTAGAACATAACCTCAACTACCAAGTCTCTGTTGTTAACTTTCCTGTCATGCATTGATAAATGCTTTCTCACTGGGATGCTGCACTGGAAGTTCATGGTGAGGCACATGTACGACATGCTCCAGGCAAACAGGCACATCACAGCCATAACAGCAGCAGCGTGCGCAGAATGTACCCCTACAGGACCTACCACTATCGTGATAGTCCACCTTGGGTTGTCCCCTTCACTAGCCCAGGTCAAACACTCTGTGACCAAAGACATTTGGGCAGGGAGAAGATGGGTTCGTGTTTTGGGTACGGTGCTTGCTACTGCCCGGGGTTTCTGTACAGAAAAGGGAGGAGGGGAAGGGGGAAAGAGGGGGGATTTTGGCAGAGGCTGTAGCTCAGGCATGCAGAGCAGATACCCCAGGCCACGTAACCACAGCGGGGTGTCTTCTTGCTGGGCTCACCGCGTATCTCTCTCTGGGGAGGCTTCTGTCTTTAAATGCAAATGACATAGTATTGCCTTTAGACATTGTGAGTCACTAGACCAGAGCCAGAAAGAGTTCAAATATGAAAAATATGTTTTGTTGCGTTTGCCATTAAAGGAACAGTCTCATTCTAGGAGAGATGGAATTGTTTCCACAGTAGTTTTCTTCTCCTTTCCAACATTAGCCCACGTTTTGTTAACTGCATCAGGTAGAAAATGAGGGAGAGGGTGGCAGAGCAGAATGCAAGCAAATCCTTGACTTGCTGTCAGGCCACCCAGGAAAGCCTTTACAAAGAAATACAGGGAAATCCACAATTCCCCATTCCCGCACCAGAAAAATTCCTAAAATACATGACCTTGCGATGGTTAAAAGATAGCCAAGAGCCAAAGCTGGGCAGTGTTTTTATCCCAGTTCAGCCATGTCATGGGTCATGTGGTTCAGCATGTGAACAGGAAGGTGAGAATGGGTGAACTTTTGCCTCAGTTGTGCGGTCCATCAGAGAATAAATGGAGCAGATCACTCTGCAGCTGTATCGGGAGGTGAACGGCTGAATACCTCACACAGGGGCCTTTGTGTTCTGGACATGATCTAGCATTATGATGGGACGCACCAGGCAGGGGCTTTGTAGCAATTACTAACCCATTATCACGCTAGAACATGAGATCATTTATCTTCTAATTCAGAGTGTCACCTGTTCTTCATTTGCCAGTCAATAACCATTAATTACTTTCAGTGGAAATTTAAACAAAGCTTTTCCCCTCTGTTAAAACCAGTAAGCCATTCAGTAATGACAAATAAACCTGGAGCCGTATCTCCCCCTTCCCTCCCATTCTCAGCCCGGAGTCTGGTACAATGTGAACTCTTGAAGGAAATGCCGAGAAATTGATAGGTCAAGGGCCTTGATTAGTCGGGGGGAGCACATTCCTGGCACTTGCTGTACGAGAGCGTAGAGCTACTGCTTGTACACAGTTTCCTTCTTGCCCATCGCGGCTGTACCTGTGGAAATAAAGATCTGGATGCGGCTCTCGTTGGAAGATTTTTCTATCTTCTGCCTTGCCTTGGCAGTTTCTTATGGGCTGTTCAAAGCAGCAGCACTCGGTCGCCTTCCTCAAAGCCAAACAGAACTATCGCTTACTTTGTAATTTTTAGCATGTTCATTTTTTTCATACCTGTCTTGGTGGAGGTAACTGTAAGCACCAACAATTGTGAATGCCAGAAAAAATAAGAGAGCCAGCAGTGATAGACTCTCAAGTAATCATTAATCTAAACTTTATTTCCTGGTAAGAGTCGAGGCAAAAATTGCTTTTAGCAGCTCTGTCTGCATTGCTTGATTGTTGCTGGGTTGATCCCGTAGAAATTTACTGCAGTTTAGGTTGTATTTCTAGGAAATGCAAACAAATATACAAATATTTATAGCACTGAAATACCCTTTAAAGGCTGGTCAGGAGTTGATACATCCAAGTTGTCAAAGCCTGCCTTTCTGTTAGTGTTTCGTAGCTGTCTCTTTCCATGGGGTGCATGTTTTAAAGAGAGACTTCCAACACTGCTGTATATTAATACACAAAATTAATGTGTAAATATTTTAAACTCTGTCTGGGTCGTCAAGTGCCTCGGAGTGCCCACCCGCACTGAAACGTGTCCAGCGAGTTACGATACTGAGCGATAGCAAAAAAATACCACGAGTCTGATGCTGCTGCGACTTGGACACATTAATGCTACTTGAGAGAAGTGCGTGATGAGCAGCAGGTCCCTGCACTGGCGCTGCGGATCGGACCAGCCTGCGAGGCGCTGGGGGTGACCGTCACCGCTAAATGAGGTTCGGCTGTTGCGTCTCTGTCTGGGGTAACTGACACTGCAGCGCTGGGTGCGCTTCAGAGGCGGGCAGGCGAGACCTTGAATTCATTATGTGCAGCAAACATTCCCTGCAGTCAGGCAGAGAACCGCTGTCAGTTCTGCCTCGGTCTAGTCTTGGAAAGCCTCGCTCGCTCCAACGGTGCCGCCTTCTCTGAGGCAGCCTGATGTGTTCAGCTGGGCCGCTTAATGGGAGCGGAAGGTCTCTGACACCAGGGACTAGGGGAGCCAGGACTATCGGTGCCTTGTTTTAGATATTCCTTTTACCTTTCTGGAATGCTGCTACCACTGCGGATCCTGCAAGCTTGTTCAGTCACAAAGAGGCAGGAGTTGGTGATTTATGGCGACCTCTCAAATCAGCAGGGAAACCCCAGTGTTCCAAGAAAGCTCATGTGAGCGATACGAGTTAAGACATCTCCTCCCCACAAGAGCTGTTTCATCAGCCAGTCGGGTATTTCTGCGTCATTGGCTCGGATGTTCAACCCTGGAAAGGAAAACTAAAGTTGCTGCCATTGTCCTGCCCAGCAGGTCATATCCCTAAAGCACAATTCATGTCAAGGACTCACACAGCAGCTGCCCAAAACCCGGCCTTTCATGCACGTTCAAGAAGCAAAAAGGTTCAAAAGGAACATGTTAATAAAATCTTGTCAAAACTTTGGAAGATGCATAAAATAATAACTGGGAAGAAAAATGACTCTCAAACAGAGCCATTTCAGTGGAATGTATCGCCTTGCTAGGCTGGACACTGATTTAT
>VWZY01001530.1:21182-88048 GCA_013399075.1 Chloroceryle aenea | reverse complement strand
GGTGGGCGTGCATCAAACATTGCAGGTGATATTTACCAAGAGAAACTGAGCTCTCCCAAAGCTTTTATTAATCTGATTTGCAGAGTATCCGCTACCGTCAAGGGACCTACTAAAGTTGTTTTCTTTAAAGCTGATGTGAAGAGGTCAATGCAAATAGCGTTGTGGTTACTCGGTGAGAAGATGACAGTCCTTTTACCATATGGAGAGAAAGTTGAAATATTTTGTTTTCCTGTTCTGGTTATTTATTAAATGAGGATCATGCCATACAGGTATTCCCTTTTCCTCTCCAAAGGAAATGAAGTGTTTACATCATTTTGATTGATATAAAGTAATAATTATTCTGTCCACCTATGGCTCCCAGGCAGTCGAGCCCAGTGACTCGAGCAGGGGCTGGCGCAGCAGAAACCCGAGCGTGCCGGCTGTGGTGCCTCGGACGTGCCGCGCGCGTCTCCCCGGCTGCTTCTCTCACCTGCCATTCCTGCAGCGGCACAAACGGGTCTCTGAAAGAGATGTTGGTGGTTGTGTTGCTTCGCTACCGGCGCTTTCTGTGTTCCTGTCTCAAAAGAAGTTTCTGCTGCAGCACTTTAACTCACAACATTTGGCATGTGTTCAGCAGGAGAAAAGGGTTCGTGTGGTCCAATGCGCTGTTTGCTGTTCTTGTCTACCTTCATAACGACTTAATTAAAATCTCAACTTGGCCAAAACAGACGTGACAGTAGGAAGAGCTAAAAGGACCCGTATTCTCGTGGTTCCGTGTGTTTGACATGTTCTGTAACAGACAGGCAAGCAGCCCTCTGGGCTGAAACACTACGGAATTGTGTTCTTTTCTCCGTATCTGTATCAATTCATGCAGTGCTTTAAACCAGTGAATCCAAGCTCTTGAGCACTAAACCGAGTCTCAGTGTTCAAAAGTAAACATATTAAAGTCTCCCCTGCAGAAACCCCTGCTGTGAAACAAATTGAAAATCAAATAGAGCATTGTTTTCTATAATAAGAAATAATTGAACTGTTTTTGACGTCGCACTGAACTGGTTAATAGCCACCGTGTTAGGAATGTGCTGATTTCCCCAGCTTGGGGTGGGGGGGGCTGTGTAGCTATTGCCAGATGAAAGCTGCAGTACTCTCATATCGTGTACCAAGGAGGCTGCGTGCACACGCGCTGACCCAGGCTTTGCTTCTCTTTCTGCAGGCCATGTGGCTGATGCTGCAAACGGATGAGCCCGAGGACTTTGTCATAGCCACGGGGGAGGTCCATAGTGTCCGAGAGTTTGTGGAGAAATCCTTCAAGCACATTGGGAAGACCATCGTGTGAGTATGAACGTGACAGCAGCCACAGGCTGGAGGTTTCTCACCTGGAGGGTTCGCTGGGTTACCAAGTGCTGTTTCCCTACACTCTTCGTTTTTTCCCCTCACTTTCTAATTCTGTAGCTTGTGAGACCTTCTGGCCATGGCTGACAGCCACAGTGGGTACGTCCAACGTTCCCCTCTAGAAAAAATATAGTCAGGCACATCTTAATTCTTTATTCCAAGTCTCCATCGTTTGTTTTCCCTCTCACTCACCACCCTGGGGACAGATGTCCCTCCAGACATCTCAGGGTGCTGCTCATCACCTTGCTGCAAAAGGGGCTCTCTGATTCTGTGAGATCCCCCCATCCCCACAGTCCTGCTTCTGTCATCTGGAGGTGACACCTGCCAACCCCCTTCTTCCCACAGGACAGCCCATCAGCCACACCACGAGGACGTCCCGACCGGCTCTCGTTCCGAAGAGCCCCTCTCCCACTAAGCCATAAAAATGCGGAGCGGTGGGTGCAGAATGTTTACAATGCATATTCCACATAGTTTGATTGAAAATACAAAAATTCCTTCTCAAGGCCATATAATAAAACCAGGATGGCTTGGTGAGCGCTTTCTGTAATTTATATTTTTATTGTTTATTATTTTTTCAATTTCCCTCCTTCTGTATCTTCTCTGGGCCCCATGCATCAACATACCGATCTCAGCTGGAGAAGGGAGAGGAAAGCCACAGGCTCTTCCACGATGCTAGCGCCAGGGCTGCTCCTCGGGCCATCAAAGTCACTTGTGCAGCTGCTGAACTTTTGACAGGGCCAATAAGTTTTACTTGGGAACAAAAACTTGACAAATTCAATAAATATGCAGAAGTGCACAGATATATACAATATTAGCTGGACAGCCAGTGGGTGGCTGGGGAGGTAATAACATTTTCTCCTCAATGAGTTTTTAGTCTGGTTTCAATTTTTGGCATCAACTTCCAGAAGAAATTCTGACAGGGGAGGGAGAGAGGCTGTATAAATAGAATTTCTAGCCCCGAGTCTTGGTTTTGGGACTAAGTTACTCTCCGTGATTTCAGCATCTCGTGATGGCGAGGTGTCCCTGTGCGATCGCACCTTGTCCCGTATGCCCTAACAGCAGTGAGGTCTGACAGGGGAAAGGGGAGGCAGCAGGAGCTCTGGAACTGCTTTGACATTCTTCATTTTCCTCCTTTTTCTGCGCTTTTGCTTCTTGTGTTTATAAGGCAATTCTCCCTAGTAAGAATTGATACGAATGCGTTGTGGATTCAGTTGAATTAGAATCCTTGTGATCCTGAGAACTGTGTTGTCCCTGTCTGGTGTCATTTGCAAAAGCAGGAATGAATGTTTGGTGGACACCTTTTTTTCTTTTGGATTAGCTAAAATTAGAAACTGAGCCAGACAGGTCAGTGCATGGCCGAATGTACTGACAATGACAAACTTTATTTGCAGATGTTCTCAACATCACAGTTTCTTTTATTATAACTTATCCATTAGTTTAATTAATTAAACTTATCCATTAGTTTAATTTTAACTTCCTGCTTTGGTGTCGGCCTAAGAAACCTCAGCATTTTCCAAGACTGACAAAGCAGCCTGTATTTCCCATAAAGCAAATTAAACCCTTGAGAAAACCTAAAGAAAATAACAACAATTACACAAATAAAAGGAAATTACTTTTATTAATAGCTTGTGTTACACAGAAGATCTTGAAGGCTTACTTCACATTTAGTTGGTCCTAACGCAGAAAACACTGGCCCATTTGTGTAATTTTTTGCTCCGTGTACCTCGTGTTGATGGTCGCTGCAGTCGATGTTCGGATTGAATCCATCAGTCACAAGTTTCTCTCTCAGGGAAACTGCAGAATGACCCCAAGTGATGAGACAGGGCAGGTATTTTGTGTGCACAGAGGCATAGTTGCTTTTGTTTTTGGCTAATCAATAGAAGTGATTTTGTAAAACTGTGTAAGAACCCACGACATCTAGTGACGTGGATCTGTAGGAATCTAAATGGCTTTAGAAGTGGGGCTTGGGCTGCTAATCCCCATGGCCCTGATGAAATTATAACTAAGTTATTAATAATAGTAGCTAAGTTATTAATTCCTTAAGCCATCTGCAGGTGCTGTGTAAGTAGCTGTACATACAGGGACTGAGGTGACACTTGAGGTGCTCATGAGAGTTTTGTTGCTGCTGATGCTGATGGGCCTGGCCAGATGAACAGCCATTTTTTCCCCCTGCTCCCAGCATGGGGGTGGTGTCCCAACAGCCCCACTACTCATCCCATAGCCATCGTTCATCTTTCAAACTGCACTAGATGTGAGATGTTCCTCAGGACTTGGAAAGTTTTGTTGAGCACCCCCCTCATTTCCCTCAGTGTCACCCGGCCCTTGCACTGCAGCACCGCACGCTCTCCCCTTGGCCTTGCTGGCTCCCTGGCCAGCCAGCTGGTGACCTCCCGCATTCTCGGGAACCCTCGAGGGCTTTTGACTCCCACCTCCTCCAGTTTTAATACATCTTCTTCAGAGAGTAGCCAGGCAGCTAAATCCTCCCTTTTAGCACTGTGGGACCACACTGGTGGGCCCCAGTGATCTGTTCCTTTACAAGCTGAGAGGCACCTAGGAAGCAGGGCACCGGAGCATCGCTGCTGATGAGCTCTTGCCAGTCCGGCTGTCTTCTTTTTATCTCCCTTCCTCAGCGTTTGGTTTGGTTGAGTTGTTTGGCTGCTTGGATTTGTTTGGGGTTTTTTGCAGTGCTTCAGGTATTATGAATTCTTGCAACCTCAAAAACTTACCCGGGCTGTTTCCAGCAGCCCTTTCTGCGCTGAAAGGGATGCTCAGCTTCCCAGTGCTGCTGTACAGTGAGCCGCTGAGAGCCGCCGGCATGGCCGGGGGTGCTGTGGCACGTGGCCGGGGGTGCTGTGGCACGTGCCCGGGGGTGCTGTGGCACGTGCCCATGGCACTGCTCGCAGCACATCGGAGAGCACAGGGCAGTGTGCGGGGGGCTCCGAACCAGCCCCGCTCGGTGCTTTGGCAGGGAACGCTGCAGACAGAACCAAGCCTCGGCTGCCACGTCTTGGTCTAGCAGCAGAGAACAGGAAGAAAAGCAATTCTGGCTGCCCCACCAGCCAGACAAAGATACTGGGTTTAGTTTTTTAGGTTTTCGTCTTCCTAACAATTCACATCCCCTTATGCAGCTGAAAATCCAGAACAGCCTAAAAAGTCTTTCCAAGGAGATAACAGAGTGCTCTGTCATAGCCGGTCGTTAGCGCACGTCGGGACTGCGTCTTCCAGCCAGAATAAGACAGAGAAGCTTCACTGTATTTTTGCAACTAATGAAATGTACAGCTGCAGTAAAACTGATTCTCTCTCCAAAACTCACTGTTTCCTTACCTTGTCTGGGTTTTTTGGGTTTTTTTCTTCTAACATTTCTTTTTCGAGAGAGAAATTTCAAAATATATTTATTTAGTCCTCCGAAATCATTCAGATTCAGTCCTTTGTACTAACAGGAAAGCCTCAGAGCTACAAATATTTTCCCCCTGTAAGGATTACAATTTTTTTCTTTTACTTTCCCTTCTACTTATTACTAATTAAGTAGTACTTGGGGGAAACACTTCCCGCCTATAATTTGAACTGCAGCAGGGTAAACGAAACAGGCAAATGCTTGTCTTGACTAATTTTCTGTCATTAATCTTATTAAATTAGAACAGGATTGCAAAGATAGCCTGAAACCACGACACCACTCAGAGTTTTTGCAGAGTGCTGTGAAGGCTGCTGTCTGCAAATGTGGAGAGAAGAGGGGGGGGAAAAAAAAGAAGAGACAACTGCTCAGGCAGTGGAAAGATTTATTGTGGTTTTTATTAATATAAAAATACATGTGCATTTGTTACAGAAATATTCATTGCTTCCAGGATCAGAATTAATTCAGTAAAACTGAATATTTTACTCTAGCTGTTTGGCTCTGCGTACAAATTTTATCTTAACTTGCATGCCAGTTGGTCTTAAAAAGATCACCCTAAAAAGGAGAAGTTTTCAGATAAGCTGGAAGGTCTGATGAGGTGACTACTCAGAGAAGTGGAGCAGTGGACTCTGCAGTGACAGGGGGGGTTGAACTGAGAGAGGAGGGTTTTCTGTTTTTTTTGGGGGGGTTGGCTTTTTTTTTTAATTTTTACCTTAAAATGGAAGGTTGGGTTACAGAAACACTTGGGATTTGAAGGATTGCTGTAAGCATGGAAAGCCAACAGTACATTAGGAATGGTGCTGTGGGCACATGGAAGAGAAGCCATCAAAAATCAACATCAAAGCAGCTGCTGCTTTCAGGTCTGTCTTTTGCCCTCCAAAAGCTGTCGTCTGGCCAGTGCTGTGTTGTATTTACCAGCTCAGGAAAATCAGAAGCTTTGAGATGAGGAGGAAGGGAACAGAATCTCATCCAGAAACTGGAGTTTTGAAGAGTGACAGCTGAAGGGAACCCAGCCAGGCGGGTGAGGAGCACTGACCTGGGGAACTCACACGAGCTGGGGTCCTCGCTGAGGCCCGCACCGCTTGGATCATTTTAAACCCCATCTCAGTGCATCCCTCTCTGGCAGCAGCACCCTGGTCATTCAGACTGAAGCACAGGGTCGTGGTTGGGCAGACCCTGTATCCTGATGGCTCTGCTGCCTCAGAGCTGCTGGTGGCAAAGGAACAGGTAAAGAGTCTTGTTTAAAGTTTCCCTACAAAGGACACTAAGGGTCTGTTCTACGGTGTCAGTTGTGCTGTTTAGAAAGGGCCAGGGCACAGTGAAGGGCTTTGGATTAATTGTGTGTGTAGCAGCAATCAAGCTGCAAATCTGAGACGGCCACACACGTGGCATCTCCGTTAGCTGTGGAAGAAGAGCAAAATTTTCTGGAAGCTTTATTAGTAATTAATTTACGGTTTGTTTTCAAATGTGGAAATACTTTCTGTCGGTATATATTTGATTTGAAAGGCATACATGAGAGCTTTATTTTCTGTGAGGAGGCTGAGCAGCTGTAGCTACTACTGTTTTCTTAAATTCTGGCAGTTCTGTTGCTGTGTAAAGACCGAGCAAGGAGGCGAAATGCATGTACTTGTTAGGTTTGTCTGTACTTTTGTGGAGGGGTTGATTTCTTCACCCCCTCATCCGTAGACATCCTTTTCTTGTCTGCTGCTCAGTCGCAGCCATTCGGACCACGTTTGGTGCTGCCTCCACCTCTCTCAATTGTCTTGGTTCCCTGTGTACCCCCTGCCCACCTCTCACCCCTCCAGGTGGGTACCCCCGCTCCTCCTCCCCAGAAAATCCTCCCTACCTGTGGATGTGTTTATATTTGCAGGCTGCTGTCTCACTGAGTAGTTATGGGAAATGGAAAATAATTGGGGACTCCAGCGCTGAAGAGGAAAAGGAGCATTCATCACCGCTGATAATAAGTGTTATAACAGCAGTGATCTCCAAATGTGGGATTAGCCTTGAATTAAATGCAGTCCGTGCCTCTGTAAATCCAGAGGGTAAAAGCTCTGGAGGTGAAGAACCTTTTAAATAACTAAACTAGCACGTTCGTTTGAAAGGCAGTTAACTGAACATCATGGAAGGTTCTGAGGTACTGACAGTCGTGGTGTCCATTAGAGTTGACCATGACTGTTCCTAAGAAGTCCCAGAACACCTGTCTCCATCAGGGAGGCACTCCACATGGAAGTGCAGATGCAGAGGGCATCAAACCCACTTGGTCAGTAGCAGATACATGGTCTTGAGCATCCTTCTCCAGCTGCAGAGCGTACGGGTTTCTGGCAGATGCCGTCAGCAAACCCATCCTTGGCTGCAGGCGGAGGTTGAAGCTCCCCAGGATGGGGCAGGTGATGGTCTGTCTGTAAAGGCTCATGGCCTGCAGGTTCTAGGACCAGCGCTTTGTGAAGAGCCTGCACCAGTCCAGCAGGCCCTGCCTGGATCCTGGACTTTGAGACCAGTGAGGGGTTGGGGGGATCCGCAGTAAATTTACCCCAACTTCTGTTAGCCAGGGATCCTTTTCTTTCCCCCCAGGTCACAGGGGGCTGCTTTCTTGCCTGGGTTGTCCTATGGCTGGAGCTGCCCAGACCAGCATCAGCATCAGGGTTCCCTGCTTCCACCATGCTCGTGCTCTGGGATGATCTGGTGTTTCCTTTTCCAGTTGACAGTTCTGAAGTGAATTTGGCTGTAAATTGGGTTTGGTGGGTTTTATCCTTTCTCTGTGGTTAGAGGAATTGGGGAGGGGGAGCTGGTCACCGGAACAGTCACACGCTCCTGGTGTGAGGCTGGCCCCACGCAGTCCCTTTCTCACAGCGTGGTGGCCCAACTTGGAGCACCAAGGTGCCAGCAGGAGTTAGAACTGCACCTATCAAACACTACTCTGGTCAGCAGAAGTCTTTTTTTTTTTCTTGTGAACTTTTCACACTGCTGGGCTGAACAAAACGGGTGGAGATTTCTTCTGAAGCTATTTCTATTGTTATATAACTTTGATAGCGACATTAAGTGAGTCTTTACTGGCTCGGCCGAGCCTTCTGGAGCCTGTTGGGTGTTAAATGGGGTTCTCTGCTCAGTGACCTCCAACAATTGACGTCTCCTGATCTAAGCGCTTCCTGTTGTTTTACTGGTGATGGTTAGTTTTCTATTAAGCTCATTTGAGTCCTGCACATTTTTACCCTCTGCCCTTTAAAGGGAGGGACTGATGTTAGTTTTGGCTTCTGAATGAAAACTTTGCAGTTCAGGCTTCAAACAGAGAAATAGCAAAAAAGAAAGAAAGAAAATGTAAATTATAAATCATCTTTAGCATCGTGGCATGACTATTAACAGCTGACTTCACTGTGGCTATTATCTGTTGGAAATTATTTCAACGTGAAGCGTTCCCAGTATTGAGCATCCTACAGGCTTTGCTCTTCATCCAAAAGTCATGAGTCGTGCTTAAAAAATCGTGGGATTCAAAAACCAGGAATAATGTATATTTTCCTTCTGCCTTTCAGTGTTTTAACCTTCGTGGGTACACAGAGGTCACATTTTCAGACTTTCCTCCTTAGCTCTCTGTGCCAGAAACTCAAAAATGAAGGCTGAGATTGTCAAAGAATTAAATTCTTCTAGGAGCTTTGGGGAGGGGGCAGGTGAGCAAGGAGAAATCGAGCCTGTGACAAACCCCCCAGAGCTGGCAGTGCAATTAGGGAGGGGGAGGCAAGAGGCGCTTTTCTTCCATCGCTGGTGACAGGGGGAATAGTCCACATCCCAGTGCTGGTTTAAATCACCTAGATTGTGCTGAAACACGAAGAAGTAAAGGATTCTATTGCCGTGCTTTCATGCCAGCCTGGGTCAGACCCCTGTGATATCTACCTGGAGGCAAAGAGCAGGGAAAGGGTGGAGATTCAGCCCCAGCTCTGGATTTTGTGCATTCGGTGGGTTGGGTTTGAGGCACCGATGTGCGTTCCTGCGGGTTTTGTTTTGGGAGAGCTGCTCACCCACCAGACCATTCCTCCTCTGCTGCTCCCCAGACTTTAGAGCAGTCACGGCACAACCAGGTCACATGAATTAGAGCAAACTGCGGGCTGTCCAGCACCTGTGGAAGGGTTTGGACACAGCCACTGGCTCCCAGCTTGCAGGTAGGAAGTCTGTTCCCAGGACAGGTATGTGAAGTGATGTGTCAAGTTAGGGCTGAATGTGCAGGAACTGTTGCTGTTTTGTTTTTCCTAGTTAAGCACAAATTAAATTATGCAGCTTAATGCTATTCAAACAGATCTTTATGTCCATAAAAATTAACAGATTAAAGAGTTCCTGAAAGGATTGGCCAAAATACAAGAATTAAAAAGATTTTAAGAAAACAGCTTTGAACCAATCCACAAATGAAAATCTTTACTGTCATATTTATTTGCAGATACATGAGACATTCTGAAATAAGGACATTTTATTTTCCCCTAGCATTATGTGTTTAATTTGGAAGTCCTATATTCTAGACCTTCCACTGAATCAAAAACCAAAACAAAGAGACTTCAAAAGCCATTGTTGCTCCATTCAAGTCTAAACTCTGCCTTTGTTCCTACAGCTAATGAGTTTATACTGTCCTGCAGGGAGAATTGACACCAGCCTCAAGTAAATGAAAGCCGGCCAAATGCTGGCAAGATCAGAGCACTAAAGTAATTATGGCTTGATTAAATGTTTATCTTCCTTACAGGTGGGAAGGGAAGAATGAAAATGAAGTGGGACGATGCAAAGAGACTGGCAAGATTCATGTGACAGTCAATCACAAGTACTACAGGCCAACTGAAGTGGTAAGAAAATGCCCTCTCTTAGCTTTGCAAATGAATAATCAGCCAGTAAATGGCTGTGTCTGGCCAGCGGTCTGTGAAAGCCTCCCCTCTCGCAACGGGAGCTGGGGGGAACACAACAAAGCGCCACACAACTTGTTCCTTCTGGGCTCGCGTGGGTACGTGGGCATCTCTCCTCTAGCAGCAAGGGGGGAAGGAGAGGAAGGTGGGCACTGACGGCTTGGTTTTTATAGTCCCTCCTTTGGTGTCTTCATGGCAGCATTTCAGCTCCATCCAGTAAGCATCTGTCCCCTGTTCAGCTTTGGCCTCTGTGCCTGTGGGTACCACAAAGTGCACGCGCTTTGTTTTGTCAGGTGCTTTGCAGGGTCCCACTCAGTAAATGCTCATTTGCAGAACACGACTTTGCTCCCAGAGGTGCCTCGGTGAGGTCTGCCAGGGGTGCACGACCGGCACCTGCTGAGAGCAGGACCAAGCCACCAACCTCTGTGCTCAGATTGCCTGATGAGCATGATAAGAGAGTGAAAAAAAACAACCCACTCTACTTCCAAGTCAGGCAAGAGGGTGGCAAGGCACAGAGATGGCACAGGATAGAGTCTGGTTTCTGGACTTGGGGAACAATAGCCCCATTGTGTGATGCAGGAGTGGGTGTGCCCAGGAGAGGATGTTCTTGTCTCCTGGGAGGGTGGTACCAGCCCCGCTGGCTGCTGACGCAGCATCATCCACTGTCAGTCTGTTTGTCTGTTCAGAAGTCGATTCGAGCCAGGTGGGACGAGAGCACGTTTGTCGTGACATGGATTGTTGTGTGGGAGCTGTGTGTGGAAGTGGACAGGGGTTCTAACATGGGAATTCAGAAGGGAATGGAGACTTTCATGTTAGGCAAAAAAAGGCTGGACCCGTCCGTGTATCAGAATCAAATGCTCGGAAGTCATTAAGCGCTGTCCGTCACTCTGCGCTTTGGTAAGGTGTCAGGGTGACAGGGAGGACGCAGAGACAAAAGGACTTGCCAAACAGGAAAAGGACACTTGACCCAACAAGTCTGTGCTTTGTGAGACCCACTTTCCTGCTTTGTCATACCTCTTGCTGACAAGCACATGTTCGCTCAGACTTCACGGGCAGCGTGTAGCTTTTCTGAAGCCCTCACTGCAGTTTCACCTTATGGCTCGCCCGTGTTCTTATTAAATANCTCTTGCTGACAAGCACATGTTCGCTCAGACCTCACGGGCAGCGTGTGGCTTTTCTGAAGCCCTCACTGCAGTTCCACCTTATGGTGTGCTCGCACGCTTTCTGCTGAAATACTGGTGCCCTTGGTCTCCTCTCTGTCCTTACTGGCCAAATTACTGGGAACGCAATTTCTGGACTTCAAATTTAGCTTGCTCTGCACTTGCCTGTCTGGGGACAATGCGTAAGCACCGGTCCCTCGGGAGCGCTCGTGCAGTTGGGAGATGGCCACGCGTGAGTACAGGGGCACATTCAGATACAGAGTAGAACCTGGCCTTGAAACCTTGTTGTGCATAAACTCAGCAGGCATCTGACGTTTACCTGAAGCTGTCTGGTCTGTCATAGGCCACCTTCCCTTGGGCTCCATCTCTCTCCCATTGCCCCCATCTTGCCTGGCGTTGAACACACTCCCTGCTTGGTCTCTGCGGAGCCCAGGGAGGCTGTGAAGCTGCTCAGGTAGAAGCCCAAAGTGGGGTTTGAAGTACCTTTGTCTCCAGGAGTACACAGATGAACCAACCGTGAGCAAACTCCTCCATGAAAAGATACGGCATCCAGTTCCCACAGTAAGGCTCCTTTTTTAGAGCATCTCAGGGTGAGTTCCCAGAATCGCTGTCATTTTTTAAGTTCTGATTTTACCTCCATTCCTCATCAAAGGCAGACAGGCTTCTGCTCGTGCTGGTCAGGGAGCTGCATCTGTGCAATTCCACAGCGCCAGACCAAAATCCACTGCGAGAAAGCCAGGGAAAGCAGCGTGAGAAGCGGTAGGGACTGAGGGCACGTGGCCCCTCCTGCCACCCTCACCAGGACCCTGGAGGCAAGGAAGCCCCCAGATGACACTTTGGAAAGAGGCTCATCTGGCTCATCTGCTGAATCCCGGCTGACACAAAGTCTGATGCTCAGATTCTCCTGTCTTATTTGGAAGTGTTTCTGTCTGCCTCAAGTTTAACACGGTATTTGGGAAAGTGAAAATAAATATCGTTTAATCTCGTGTACAGTCAGTTCTGACAGTGCCAATACACTCATTTGAAAACACATTTGTTTTCTTCAGTCAGTGATCCCTGGGGTCAAGGCCTCCCATTGCAAAGCTTAGCTGTACTGAAGAAGAAACCTTGAAATGTGAGACTGTCTTCTGGTCAAATGACGCAGACCCTTTGAATGCCTTGACTCTAAATCTCTTCACTCTGCTTTTGATGGCTTTGGGGCCCCCTGATATTTAATGGCCTTGGAATTGTTCCTACTAATTCTTCTAATGCCTGTCTCTCCCCTTCCCTCCTTGTGTCTTGCCAGATACAAACCTGTCAGTGTCTTTGCTTTCAGCTTGTATCGAATTCCTATCAGTGCCTGTTCTGACCCCGTTTTGATTCTGTTTGGAGACTCGAACCTGCTGCAGGGATTGGGGGAAAATGATTACTTCCTTTCTTAAAAGCAGCACTTTACACTGTGAGCTTCATGACAAGTTTGCTTTTCAGACTGAACTTGAAACACCATGAAAGATGCTTCCACGTATTTTTCAGGCTTTTTTAGCTTGTGGCTAGTAAGGTCACACTTCACACTCATTTGCTGGCACCTAAAGATGAGCTTCCACTACAGTTTGCTTCCTGTACTGTAAAATGTAGATACTTCAGAAATGATCTCCTTAGTCTTCTCTGCTTCCATTACAGTCAGAATGTTCATATTGTAGGGAGGCAACTGTGTTTGGATTTAAATCCTCTTATTTGGCAGTCACAAAAATAGCATTAAAATCCATTTTCAATGTCTTTCAAAAGCTAAATCTGAAATTCAGTGAGCCGCCTCAGTCAGTCGGACGCAGGCAGCCCTGCAGCACAGGATGTTGGAAGCGTCAGGTCTCTCAACCTCTCAAGTTGGGTAATTTTTAGAAAATTAGGGCCTGTCTTTAATTTTCCTATCTATCAGCGAGATAATTACTATTAATTTGTATGCAGACATTTCCCTCCAAGAATTGCACAATTGTTTCTAATCAAATTATGCCCGTTAAGGTGTTTGAGTAAAATTGCCTCTATTATTTTTGCACAGCAGATAGTAAGCTAACAGTTCTAACAGGAGCTTGCTTCATTTCATTGCCCTCTCCTGCAGGAATGAAGATTAACTCCAGGTCTCACTGGTCTGTCCTGTCATCACAGACCTTAAGATGTATATACCTTTCACTTAGGAGTTTATAATACTTTTTAAAAGGGGGAAAAAAAGAATGAAACCTCTCAACCATATGTAAATGTTGTTCTTTTCTATGACTCTAACACTCTGTGTGAGTTACAGGGCAACCCTCCCCTTCCCTCCCGCCTGTTTCAGCAGTTCTCCATCCAGCTTGCCAGGGTAGGAACTGAGAGTTGTGCTCATGCATCACAGTGGCTTTGGGCTGGCAGGCTCTCACTCCGAGGATGTACATACATCCATGCAAATTTCCCTCCTTCGAGCGAGCCCTGGAAACTGTCACCATGTGATGCTAATATTTAAGCAATCATCTGGCCTCTTATTATCCTTCAAAGAAAAAGGGTCATGCCAACTTGCTAACTTCTTCCTTTTGCTACAGGCCTGAAGCAGTCAAGCATTTTTCTCCCAGTCCTTTCTAGCACTGATAGAAATGAAACTCCATGCATTGGGCAGGAAAAAAAAAAATCATAGCAGTGTCAAAAAACCACTCCTGGAACGAATTGTCTAAAACTGCTCTTTCTAACTCCTCAGAAGTTCTGTCTCTCTCCTTACCAGATTGTATGCTTTTCAAAGGATTGTTTATTGCATCTAAATATACCTCTACATACGTAAATGTTTATATATATGTTTTATATATATAAAAAAAGATATTTCCCAAGTCTTCTCTGTGTTGCTTACACTAAACTTTACATCTTTGCCCAACTGCTTTTGGCCTTGGTTGCCCTTTTTCCTTCTTTGCCCAACTGCTTTTGGCCTTGGTTGCCCTTTTTCCTCCTTGGAATTAGACAGGACGGCTTTAAATTTCAGTCTCGTCAGATGTTTTTGAAAAATCCAGCTCTATGTTTCCCATGTTTCGTAGGATTCCAGTAAAAATTCCTTGGGGCATATCACATTCTCCCCACGTCAGCTTTCTTAAAGTCAAAAATTACTCTGAACTCCTCAAAGTGTTCCTGCCCTAAAGAGCATTTAGAGCCTAATGAAACGCTGATCACAAACCCCTAAATGCCCCGCATTTCACTCCAGTTTCCATATGAGCTTCATTGCCCACTCCTGGGACTGTGAACCCTTGAGGTGTCTGTGCGAGGAGACACAAGCTTCCCTTCCTCCAGGACCTTTTTACTCGTCAGTGTCGATATGTGGCCCATATGAATGCCCATGGCAATGAAATGGGAGCATTCAAGGAAGGATGAGCTCTGGAGGGTTCTCCTGCTTGTTTTCCTCACTAGCATCCAGGTAAAGAAGTTACACGTTGCCATAAGCTTGACAGTCTTATCTGGGTTTTTTGTGTTGTTTTTATCTTGTTCTGAAAACGTGTGTCAGCATCTGAGAACTGCTGCTCTGGTGCTTACCTCTGGTGTCCTTACTTCGAGCTGACTGTGCTGCTCGGTCAGACAAAACATTTATGTCTTTCCTTCCTTCAAACTCAGCATGGTCTCTGCCTCGCTTTGCCACCCTCTTCCTTTCATTTATCCCTCCTGCCAATGCAACCTGCAGCAGATGGTTGGCTGGTTAAGGCCTCATGTATCGGGCATTTCAGAGGTGTCTCTGAAGACGTTCATGCCAAATCCAGCCAAGTAAAGTTACGAGGAGCAGTAACTTCTCTGTGCACAGCACCTCCCAGGCACCGAGCACTTAAAGTATTTCAAATGTTCCTGAACGAGTGTGTGAAAAAGGCTTTAAAAAAGCGGCATCCCCGTGTTCTGCTGCTGAAGAGGACGTGTGGCAGAGCGGGGACCACACTGCGCCAGTGCCATCGGGAGGCAGCGGCCGTCAGGACGAGAGCCTGGTGGTGCTGGTGGTGGCTCTGCTGCCGTTCCGAGTGGACACAGCCATTCCTCCACAGGTAGCTCTCTACGTTTTTTATCTTCCCCTGAGTTTGTTTCTCTTAGCACTTCCCTAGAGGACAGGAAGATCATTTTTGCTATCAGGTTTTCCTCTCTGTCCCATCAAACCCAAGAAGCTTCAGCAGGCTCATGTCCAGTCTTGCTCACTGTCTTGTTTAACCGACTCTTAGCAGGAGCCCTAGCTTACCCCTTTCTTGTGGGAGCAGATGCCTAATATGTGCCCCTCCAACACTCCCACACACATTTCTGGCTTTTTACTTCATAACTGGCTCATTACATCAGTATTAGGCACATCCAGCAAAAGAATCCCTCTGGACACCAGCACTGTTTGCAGTCCTCGTATGCTGTGCTTTACACAGTCACTTCTGTTTGCATCATCCTGCGCCTCCTCTGCTGTGCCTCCAACAAAACATTTCTCTGGAAACTTGTACAGCTGGCTCTGTTCTCCTTCCTCATTCACCATCTCTTTCCCTGCTGTCATTCCGGAGGTTTTGAAACAGGCTGTGTGTCATCTCTGACCTTCACATCTTCACCAATCTTCATGAGAACATCAGCCCGTCTCTCTGAGTCTGCTTTCGGAGCCCCCGGTACCACAACTATCCGATGAGACAGAGGAAGAGGGTGTCCTTACCTCCTGGGCTCTGGGTTGGAGGGTGTTTGCACCCTGGGTGTTGCACCGTACGGTCATTGACAAGATCAGTAATATTTTCGTCAGAAATGGTCGGGCTAGCTGAAGAAATCTCTGACTGACTTTGGGCAATGCAATTTTCCACTCTGGGTGGGTAAAGAGATCGCAGCCCCGTTGGAAAGCTGGCATCCAGGCATATGGGTTGGTGGTTTAATTCATTTTTCTAAACGCTGCTGAGACTTGGCAATTAGTGGTGATCTTGGATGTGACAGATCCGGCCTCAGCTCCTGAAAACAGATTTTCAAAGTAAACTTAGGTGACCAAGACTGAGGGAGAGGTGAATGAGGATAGAGGCTGTTTGCCTCCTTAATGAGGCCCTGATTCAGCCAAGCATCCAAGCAAGTGCTTCACTTCAAGGGCACGGATAGTTAATCGGGACAGTTTCCATACCTGGAGCTACGTGTGCGCGCTGACGCTGCTGCTGCTGCTCACCATGGAGCAAAGCAGCTCATCCACGGCGGGAACAGCGACGGGGCCGAGCGCCTCTGGGAACCCGGGAGGTGCCCGGTGATCTCTCGTTTGCCTGCCCCAGGGTAGGTGAGCGCAGTGCTGGGGAGTGGAGGTGCTGGGGCAGTTCAGGAGAGGTTCTTTACCAGGTTCTCTCAGGTGGCTGTGCAGGCAAGAAGGGATTAGACCAAGTTCGTGCAATTTGTTGGTTTAATCAACTGCTCCCACAGTGACATTTCCTGGCCGTAATTCTTCTCTGCCTTCCTGGCAGTGGGGGGTCCCACCACCACCTCTCCACTTATTCATGTTTATTCATGCACAAAAAGTCTCTCTTTATCTCACCTCTGATCCCCTTGCCTCCCCCTTCTCCCAGCCTGCCATTTGGCCTCCTCCTCCCTGCTGTTACCTCTGTCTGTTGTCTCACCCTCATTTGGACCATCCCTTGTTTTCTTATCGCTGCCTGTCCTATGCCTGTCCCACACAAACACTCCCTGTGCTCCAGCAGATGTGGTGGGAAATGCAGAGCCTCTGATGGCAAGTCACAGGGGTGGGCAACAGCCCAGAGCAGGCAAAAGCCACAGCAGAAACCTGGGGTCAGACAGCACCAAAGACACATTTGTCACAACTGCCAAGTATTCCCTCCTGCCAGTGGCCTCCACCACCCCGGCCCATTCCTCACTTCCCACATGAGATCAGGCCTTCAGAAGAGCTGAACTGGGGGGGTTGAGTGTCCAGTAAGAGTGGAGTGCTGGCGGAGTGCCTTGGCACAAAGCTGAGCTGCTGCTCCCACCAGGGCTTTCTAAAGACCCCGCTGTCATCGGTGGTTGCTGTCAGTCATGGACCCAATCACTGCTTCACAGTCACAAGTGGGAGTACAGCTGAAGATCTCTCTCCCTTTCAGAAGCTCTTTGTTTTACTGACATTGGGATTTTAAAAGTCAAGCAAAACGTTACCAGTGCTACTCACGTTCTGACTGCTTCCCACCATGCTGTAACCTTTTCATGAGGCGTGCTGTGCCGACCCAGCTCTTGCGGTGGTTTTGGAGTGGCAGCACCAAACTGTAAATGACGTGATTTGTATGGAAACAAAAACAGCTTTGGAATACAGGGGATGTGAGACAGAGGTGAGGTTTTCTTCAGCAATCTGGAATGAAGGGCTAGGCTCCTGTCTACTTTCTCCAGCCTTCACAAGAGCTTGTCTGCCTCCAGCTGTTTGTTTTATTTTATGGGTGAGTGGGTGCCCAGGGGAAGCTGACACCACAAAATGTTCGTGTGTTTCACCTGAAAAACCGGGAGATGGCTTCAGTGTTGTTAAAAGTGGCTTCTGATGGGTTTGGGTCAGCAGATGCCTTGACATCAGCCTGTTCAGCATGAAGTCTTCCAGTCAGTGTTTGCCGGGGGCACAGACGTCTCCAGCCTGAGTTTGTCACAACACTAATAGCTTTCCTGCTTGGAAGACGTTCTGCCAAGCCACTGATCCTCAGAATCCTTTGCTACCCCCTGCAGAATGCATGTTGGTGTTGCTTTGGCACTGCTGGGGATGTCATCAGAGTGAGCACAGCTGTCCCTCTGAGGGGACACCCCAGGGCTCCTGGACCAGAGTAGCAGAAGTGCACAATGAGGTACCTGGTTCTGAGGAAGCAGGAGGGCTTGGGAGTTTGTCTCCAAAATTTTCATCTCTTTTTTTTTCCCCCAATTTTTTCGCAGTCCAAAAATGCCAGTAGGTTTCTTTCACGTCTTTTATTTTCTTAGTTATTTGAAGTCTATTCTTCTGGAAAACATGTAATGTTTTAACTTTACCTGTAGGAAAAAAAACCAAACAGAAATATTTTGCTCAAAAAAAGAAAAGATAATTAAATTGTCTCTTCAGTTTTTCTGAGGAAAGCCTAATCTGGGGGGCAGCAGGGTGCTTCTCCGGGGTGGTCAGGCCTTTTAGATTGATCCTAGAGGTCTCTGTCTCCCCCAAAAAATCCATGAGAAGTTCTTGTTCAGCCTCGGATCTCTGTCCTTCACCACTTACAATTTCTCTCAAAGGGGCAAATGGTTGAAAGGAAGTGGAGGTTTGGAAGTGGTTGTTCAAAAAATAAATAAACCTTCACCTTTCCCCTCTATCACCCTTAGAGTCATCATCTGTGAATTAACAGCTCCGTGCTGGAGGCGTGAAGAGGTGGGACCTTCGGTAGAGTTGCTACCCTGTGATCACGGGGATGATGTTGATGAGTGCTTGACCACCTTCCATATCTTCATGTCTCGTCCTTGTATTCCACTAAAACCTGTAGCAATGATTTTGACCTTATCAGAACCGTAAAACATTTACAATTGTTAACGATTTTTTAGCATCCTTAATACTTCCCTGGTGTTCAGGGAGAGCTTGTATGGTTGAGTTGCAGGGGAAATGGAGCCACAGAGGTCTAAAGAACTTTTAAAAGTATTTTTGTTGCTGAATTAAACCCTAGAAAATTAACTCTGTGGCATAAACATCTACGATACTTGTCATGAACCAGGAAATGGATCTTTGTGCCCATCTTGGATGCTCCCCAAAGCATCTGATGTCCCAGCTGGATGGGTGAAAGAGGAGACAGTAATTATCTGCAGGGCAGGGGAGACTTAAACATTAAAGAGCTTTATGCCTGGGATCAGCTGGAATTTTTGCTCATTCCTCACATATAGTGTCTGAGCTCACCAAAGCAGACAATATGAAAAATATTAACAGGATTCAAGAAGACATTAGTAATAGATTAAGAGTGCATGCCTCCCTTATAAGACTATTTTTTCTTTATTATTTTTTTTCTTTCAGCCAGAAAAGTCTAAAGGTGAGTAGGTGAAGTCAATTTTAATAATTCACAGACGATAACACATCTATTTCTCACTTGACAGAGCTAGTGTTTAAACTATTAGCATTGTCTGGCATAACATAAAACAGGATCAGTCACTCATCCCTTTGAAACATCTAACCTGGCCTCATTTAAATTTCTTCCTTCCAGCTTTGCCAGTGCAATTTAATAGTCTTGGTAGAGCTCTCAGCTGACTTGTGACTTCAGAGTTTATCTGCTGGGCTGCGGCTGGGACGGGGGTAAGGCAGCGCTGCACCTCGATGGCTTGTTCTGTCTGCAGCGACACAAACCTCAGCGCTACAGTTAGCCTCTGAAATTCAAAACAGACTGCTGCACTGCTGAGCAGAAATGAGTTTTTAAATCAGATTTTCTTTTTGGAACGCTGCTCTGTATCTTTTGAAAACACTCTTTTATTTTATTCTACTTTTTCCCTTTCTCCCGGTTGCTGGACTGGTACCACTTTGCAGACATGCTTTGGATGGAGTGCTGTAAGGGGAAAGGTGGATTACCAGTAACAGAAACAGAGAAATGTGTTCTAAAACAGGCAGCCTGCCTGTTTTTTTACAGTAATCTGTGACAAGTCGTGTTTATAGTTCACCGCAGCTGTTACCGCCTTAGTGCCGCGCAGGCCTTCTGCACATTTCCAGATTGGGCGACTAGGGGTTGAATTGCTTTTGGTTTTGTTTCTTCTTCTGTTTGACCCATACAATGCTGCTCTTCCACCCTCTGAATTAGAAAGCAAAAACACATATTAAAGGTTCTTTACAATAACAAAGACTTCTGACTAAAGCACTTGGCTCCCACTCTGGTTTTCCCTTAGATAACAGCTGTAAATTTCCAAACCTCTAATCTTTGGCAGCACTTCCCTCTTGATCCTCGTTTCTGTTTCCATGTGTTGGGGGAGATTAAAAAGTGGGTTATAAAGGTGAAATTGGAAACAGAGGAAATGTGAGGTTCTAGGGAGAGCTCAGGTGGGTAATTGGGCCAAGTTTGCCCTGTGCCCTGTTTTCATAGCTAGGAAACAAAGCCTGCTGGGGCCTCCTCTTCTACTGCAGTGTCACCACGGATCGCGTGTTGTGACATCGCTCTCACTCTTCTGTAGTGCTAATCCTGTAAGGTTACCACAGCCTTTTATCCTGCCCGTAGCTGGCCAAAAGGGCTTGCAGACGAGTATCCAAGGTCGGGTTGAGGGGTTTTTCCTGACCTTTCTTTCTGTCTCCTCCCCACGGTGCTCATTGATACTATCTCTGTTTTTCACATGTTTGTTAGATGCCTTCTGGACAGCTTCTAGGCTTAAAATAAAGACTAAAATTAATCTTGACTGATGAAGTGAATCCCAAAAGAGTCAGACAGCCCAGGGACGGTAAACAAGAAGTTGGCATGATTAGAATCTGACTAGCCCTAAAGGTGAGCCACCCACCTCTCTCCCGATTCCATAGCTGTGTGGCACACTGAATGCCAGGGAAGGGGACGTGGGAGTGAAAGCGGAAACACGGGAAGGTGCGTTATTCACGCAGTGGGGGTTTGCTACAGTGAGGACTTCAGGTGATGGATGATGGGCAGTTTGTGTGCTGGAGAGCTCACAGAAAGCATTCTTCGTTTTGCCTTACAGTATTAATGACCACAATTAGTTCTATTTTGGCTTAACTGCTGGATGGAGGTAATTAAGTCCTTAAATATGGCTTTGTGAAGGATTTCCTGCTCCAGAATAATGCACGGAACAGTTCTCTTGTTGCCTCTTGTTACGGACTGCTTTGTTTTCTGTAAAGCCTGAAGAACTTGGGTCATCCCTCAGGTCTCCCAGTGTCTTTCTTAACAGCCAGGAACTCAGCTCGATGCTGTTTGCAGTTGCCAACGAGCAAAACCTCTTCACAAGACTTTGCATCTCAGACACTGGGTGATCTGAAGGCTTTCTCGGGGATCCTGGGTGGCCTCTCAAGGACATTTCAGGACCTTGCTGCGTGCCACAAAGGTGTCGCACCGGTGTCTCTCTTCCCAGAGCCCTGAACTGAGGCAGGGGAAGGAACTTTGCATCAAGCTCCTCTACAGACAAGTGCTCATTTTGGATCAGGATTCAAAGTGAATGAATAGGCAGTTAGAACTTTTGGAGTTTCCCTGTCATTCATTACTATCGACTGGCCAAATCTTGGCCTCCTCATACAGGAACCATCTAAACATTTGCAGCGATCTCTGTATTGATGTGCTTTGAAGAAAGGCATTCTGCTGCTGTAAATATCGTGACACGGGCTTTAGCTCCTAGAGACGTTCCTGGATAAGGAGGGGAGAGCAGGCTGGACTTTCCTGTAAGGACACCAATTCAAACTGCAAAGCGAGTGGGAAGAGGTGGCTTGACAATGCCCAGTGGAGGTGAACAGGCTCATTTTGTGCAAAGGGTGTTGACAAGCAGTGATTTTTGGGAAGCCTCCAGACAGAGTCTAGACAATGACTTTAGGGGTTTAGGCAATACAAAAATGATTATTAAAAAACAAAACAAACAAAACAATCAAAACCTTTCCAGTGCCTGCAGTTTTTTTTTCTTTCACACACTTTTGAGCTATTAAATATTTCCAGAAACACTTGGACAGTTAAGCCCTGTACTGTGGAAAGGACTAATACCCAGTTTTGAGGGACTCTTCCTGTGCTTCCTTTGTGTCACATCGAGTATGGTTTAGCTGCAAGTTTAGACTTCTTCAAAAAAAAAGAATCCATGGGGCCTTGAGCCTGGCAGAGCTCTGGTGGACCCGAACTAAACCGATGGCATTGGCTGTCACGTTGTAAGTGGCCTCACACATGACCTGGGGTGCGGATACAGAGACAGCTCCCTCCAAAGCTAACTTCCAGGCATCTGACAAAATAATTTTCTCATGTCCTAAATATTGGTTCAGTTTGGTTTTTAAATGTTTTACAACATTTTTATTATTACTTTCCACTCCTTGGTGGATCAGTGGAAGCCTGTTCTGAAATTTCAGGCCCTTCTTTCTTTACATTAGACTTTCAAATGAGTGCTCTGTGACTAAACTCTACACTTGTTTTTCCTCCACACACTGGTAAGTGAAACAGAACTTGATTTGGTGTCCGTTCTTGATGGGAGGCATGTGCTATGCACATACATGTGCTTTCTCCCTCCTTCTCTGTTTAAACCCCTTTTCAACAGTGCTTGGTGGCTGCTGAGAGCTGTAATCCGTGTGCAGCTCTGTCGGGAGGCAACCACCAGCTGGAGTGCTCTGCAGCCCGCCGAGCTGCTGAGGAGCCCTAACAGAGCGAAAGGGGCTTTGTGAGGACACAGCCAGGGCCTTTTGGGAAGCGTTTGTGAGGACACAGCCAGGGCCTTTTGGGAAGCGTTTCTTATGCTCTTCAAGAGTCACGAAGTCTGTACCTTGTACAGTTTCTTGTGCTTAGCCAGGGACAAGATCACAGGACAGTAACTGATGCAACTTCACAGCCAGGTTGGGACTTTCTCAGGTTGGTTTGACAAGTCATTTCACTCAGCTCCAGAGCAGGCTAAAAGCACCTATAAAAATCTACTGTTTGCTACTTAGAAAGGAGGACAAAATCTTTTGCATTTATTGAAGGAAACATTTTTCCCCTGACAGAATAACCAATAACATGACTATTTCTGCTTGGTCTCTGGTTCTGATGCCTGTTTCCATGCCCTATCTCCAGGGTCCCTGTCTGGGTGTATTTGCAGAGGGTTGTCTGAAGAAGCACAGATGCCTGCAAGTTTACTGTTCTTTTAATTAAATCATGTTAGGTTATATTTATTGCTTTGCTGATCCAGAGGCACAGGTTAACAACTCCTGTACTCCAGTTCTGTTGAATAATTTCCCAGAGCACTATCCTAACACTTCTGTAAAACAAAGCACTAGGGACTGTTACTGTAGAAAGCTGCAGGATTTTATAAGGGAATTTTAATAGGGAGCACCATTAAAAATAAAATACCTCTGTTTATGGGTATCGGCTAATGAGTGGAACACTAAATAAAGATGCCAAGCAGGCACAGCTTCAGCAAGAGAATGTATCATAGCTGTTATTACTGGTTTTACCTGCCTGCTTTCCTCAGTGTTAAGCTCAAAACTGACAAAGTAATTGGTATCTGTGTTGTAGCAGCACAGATCTAGGGAACATTCAATGATGCGGCGACTTATAACCTGGCTACGAGGACGTTTGGACTTTGGCATCTTCAGATTAAGTACATCCCATTATTTACCCTTCCTGCTTGTAATCCTTTGCCAAGGCAGCTGCTAAAAGGTCAGGGAAACGAGAAGCGTGGGAACTATTGCTGGTGGAGAATGGAAGGTAGCCTTCCAAATGGTGTACGTACTCTTAGGAAAATATGTTGAACTGACGTGGTTGGGAGCCATGGGTGTGAAAGAAATCTCTTAACACTTGATGTACACTACAAATGGAGCCACTGGTTCTTGGGGTGAAACGGGTTTTAATACACAGTGGTGCTGGTGCCTGTCACAGGCCACCTCACAGCATGCAGAGGCCAAAGCAGTAAAGGATGGGGATGCTCCTGGTCAGGTGGAGGCTGAAATCCTGGCCACAGCCCTCAGCAGAGCCTGGTTCCATTTGTAGTGTGTTCTCACAGAAGGGACCCCACTGCCTGGAGAGTGCTCTCAGCAGAATGCCCAGGGAGGGTTTTCACTGGGGTGACTGCAAGGGGAGGGAGTGGGAATCCCACCCCATGTCTGGGCAAGGTGAGAAAGGGGCCTGGCTCTTACAAAGGGCTGTTCTTTTGGAAGGTCATTTGAAGAACTGCTCCCACACATGCTGTCCCATCCTGTCAGTCTGGAAACCTTTGTCTCTTTCCCTCTGCTTTTTTTTTTTCTGGTGAAATGCTGCAGTTTAGAAGGCTTATGAGCATCTCTGTACATCTGCTCTCAAGTGTTGGCTTAAAGAACGAGTTTATAAAGCTTTTCCCCTCCATGTGACTGCATGAGTCTGATGGTTCAGAGGCTATCATTTACCTGCTGTGGCCAGTTGAACGTCAACTCTGAAGCAAAAAAGCTAGTGACATCACAGTTCCCTCCCAAACTCAGCCCCCCATAGATAGCAGGCTAGAGGCTTAGAGGGATGCTGGACCTCAGAGCTGCAGACACAACCCTGGGATCTCGAGTCCAGCTCCAGGGCGGTGTTTGTGAGCGAGGCATCCCCAGGGTCACCCACAGAGGAGAGAAGGGGTGGCTGGTGTCGCAGCCATAGGGAGCACTCTGGAAAGGTCTGCAGGGTTGGGCTGAAAATCCCTCCCAGCCAGGACTGGTGGAAGGACAGGGGTGCTGAGTGCAGGCTGACATCAGCTGTAGATCTTCACCCTTTGGAAAACAGGTGTTTTATTTCAGCAGCCTGACCCTATTCAAAGGTTCATAATATCAGTGTGTCAGAAGTGACCTTGGTTTTCCAAGTCAGCTAATCCTGACTGACAGGCATTGCTGACAGGCAGGAAGGTGTATTTACTGAAAGGAACCCTGCCCAGGCATGACTGTCTTCAGCAGTGACTAAGGTGACAACTAAGTGATGTTTTCTGTTGATTGCCTTATTTGGTTTCCTTGAATAAAATGCCAGTGTTTTATCTGGGAGTGCCATGAGCTGGGAATAACAACATCTCTTTAGGTGACAGGGAATAGGACGAGTACAAAATCATGCACATGTTCAGCAACAGCTCTGACTGTGGGCTAGAGAAATGAGATGTCTGTGCAGACGAGCAGAAGATGATTGAAGTTTTTCAGTGTCCAGGTTGCTTCTGTTTTGAGGTGAAAGGGTTAATAATTGTCCAAAATAAAAATGTTCTTTGGGAAGGCAGAACAATAATTATTGCTTCAGCACAATTTTTGTCCAAAGAAGCTTGTAGTGACTTTCAAGTTCTCTCTGTATTCAGTCGTAAGCTCCTGGTCTAGGGTTGCTGTAACGTAACACATTACGCTTGGCTTCTTAAACAAGGTTTTATTCACTTACGTTCTCTTTGCAACCTGGGAAGCTTTTTCATTCTCACTCTACATTTGTGAGTTTACAGCTCTCTCCGTGTGCAATGCAGACGTTGGCTGCAAAATGAGTGAGGGAAACACCCCCCTGCAATTAAGAAAGGAGGCGGTTTCCTCGGTGGAAATAATCGCACTGGCCAGAGCAAGAGCTGCAGTTCATTCAAGCATCTCGTTTAACACTTCAGATTGTCTCTGCCTATGTGGGCTACAGTCCAACAGCATTAGGAAATCCTTGGTGGATACTAATCTGGAACACAGAGAGCAGCAGTCATACTTCAACACAATTGATAGCCTCCACTTACTAGCAGTCTTCGGGCTAAATTATCACAGAGATGCAATTAGCTGTCTGTCAGTGCGAGGGTGCGTCCTTCCAGATCTGGAGCAGGTCACGGATAGGGCACCATGGCTCTGTGGGCCAGTGGAATTGGACTTGCCCAGAAAGAGGTCCTGACTGCAGGCCCTCAGCGAAGTCAGAGGGTAAGAAACACCACAAACCCCCATCTGCCACCAGGCCTGGCCTGTCCAGACTCCACATTCAGGCTTTTTTTCTTTCTTTCTTTCTTCCTGTGTTTCTGTCAGTCAAGCAAGTAACTTTGAGTTGACTCACCCCGAGGAAAGGGGCACGATCAAGTGGGCAGTCTTCAGTCAGGTTTGCTCTGTGGAGGGGAAGTGGATTATATACTTTGCTCCAGGTATTTGTTGTACCGAATTCCCTCTACAGGCTCCCGAGCATTTGATTATTATGCATTTCATGGGGCTTCTCAAGCTAAAAGCTCCCCAGCAGAAAGCAGTTTCACTACCAAAGCTGTGACTGGTGTCATGTCCGAAATGCAAAATAATTCAGTTAAGAATTTGTTTACTTGTCTGGAGCAAAGCAAACAGAGTGTAATTTCTTGTTGAGAAAATGCACTCTTCTTGGCAGAGCTTAAGATAGATGTTTCCAGCAGAATCTTCTCTCTTTTGAGTCTGTCTAGTAGAGGAAGAGTAGTGCTGGCTCCCCAGTTCAGTGTGAGATTTGACAATGCCCAAGGGAAGGGATGCGTCAGTTTTAAGGAATCCCCCACACCCCACAAAACTTGGAAATTTTACATTTATAACATCATGTCTGCCTTGAGGAGGCAAAGTGTTGTTATCAGGATTAACCTTTAGCTAGTTGTTTGTATGATTTTCAGATGGGCATGCTTGACTCGAAAGTCAGCCTGACCACTGCTCTGCATCAACTCCCAGTGTTACATGGACAGCAGCATTTAAGTGTCACCTGGGTATAAAAAGAAAGTACAGTCAAGTTTTGGAGAGATCCGAGGATCTTTGGTTGGTAGTAATCGCTGTACCTTCTGTGACCTGGTTTTCACTGCAGTTTTAAGAGCAGACATGAGGACCTGGGATAGCTTTGTTGACACAGCCTATTCAGAGCTGCTCTTCCTGGAAAATACCCACAGGCTGAGCAAGCTTCGCGAACCTTGACGTTACACACTTCGTGCCTCCTCCCAGTAGCACAAACGTCAGAGTGTCACTTGGTTGTCTTGGATGCTCTCTCCTTGCAGGAGTCTAGACATCAGTTTCTCCTCTATCTATTGCAATTATTTTTGTCCCCTTTCCGTGTGATTCGTGGAGTCCCAATAAATTTGCAGTGCTCCTGTTCTGCACAGACAATGTTTTTCCAATGCTGGTTTGAGCACGAGGAACGAGCAAAACGGGAAGGCTGTTGTTGGGCTCAAGAGAGGAGGGAGCTGGGGAAGATGGCATTTGTGCATGGGTGGGTTAATGGAAAGACCTGGAGTAGCTTTACCTCCACTCCTGTCCTTCAAAAGCCATTGGAGACCGAGTGGTACGGGCACTGTAGACTTGCAGAGGTTAAAAACGTGTTTGAGGGCGAGGAGGGGAGCAGTGTAGCTATTATTTGATTCTGGGGGAACATATTCTCAGCATCTCTAAATGTATAAAATTCCTTGAAAAATCCCAGCAGATTAATATTTTCCTGTCTGGTGAATCTGGCACAAAAAAACTAAGATCTGGGAATTAGGATCAGTTTTAAAATTTTACAGATCATGAGAAATCAAACCGTAGGAATGTCACTAATTCATTTCATGAGGTGTTCATCTCCGCGCTGCCAGGATGACTGCTATATTTAACTAAGCAACAGCTCCTCAGCCAAAAACAGCGGATAGCCCGGACTCATTAGTTAGCTCAGCTCCATTTCTCACTCCCACTCCCACCCTATCTCTGGTGGCACAAAGCCCGCTGGAAAACTGAAAGTTGCCTTTCCTGTGTCCAGGCTGCACTGA
This sequence comes from Chloroceryle aenea, assembly GCA_013399075.1. NCBI lineage: Eukaryota > Metazoa > Chordata > Aves > Coraciiformes > Cerylidae > Chloroceryle > Chloroceryle aenea. The sequence continues at coordinate 61,010 of VWZY01001530.1, read as the reverse complement.
AGAGCAGCATTAAATGCCTTCCATGCGTCCGGCTTCTGTCACTGGGGTTTATTTAAAGGACAGACAGTTTCCATCCCTGCTGGCCCTTGCTTCTTTGCTCCAGTTATTTCTCTAAATGTGCTAAAATAGTCTCAGGTTTGCAGTTTTCAGAATGAAGTAAATTAAGTCATCAGTGTAAAATGATGGCATTTGAGGGATACAAATCACTGTAAAATGATGGCAATTTTCAGTACAATGTGGCCTTTCTCCTTGACAGCTTCACTTCGTCACTTGAAGAATCTGAACCTTAAAGAAACCCTGTGATAAGATGTGTAAACTGGTGTTCTCTAGGCTAACTCAGCAGTACTTCTCTACACGGGCAGCCTTGCTGAGCTCAAAGCAGATTGTGGGCACCCCAGAGGAGGGGAGAGCTGTAGATCCTGTAAGAACCGGGTTGGTTAGAAATGGGGCTTAGAGCTAAAGCATCCCTTTTCCCAGCTCCATGTTCATTTTAAATGTTCCCAGGCTGCATGGATGCTTTTTCCTGAAATACACATTATGCACAGGTAGGTATTTCACCTACAAAAAAAAAGATGTTGCTCTTTATTTCATGGAAGTGCTTCACGTGCAGGTATTTACCCCAAGGAGCTCTGGTTGCCTTGAAGTCAGAGGAAGCCCTGCTGGTTTGTAGGCTTGGATTGCATTTGTTGGTGCTGAAGAGCAACTGTTTGCCATAATCTCTTGGTTCTGTTACTTGCACCTTTCCTCAGTATTTCCTTTTCTTTTTTTGGTGTCCACAATGCCCCTGCCTTCGCGATCCCAGCATGGAAGCACTTGCTGCGTGCCGTTCCTCTGTCCCGCGGCCGTGCTGGCCTGGCTTCCCTGGCGTGCTACCCCACAGGTCTGCAACTCAGACTCAGGCACTTAAAAAGCTTCAACTTCCCTGCTTCCATCTCATCTGTACCCACCTACAACAGGGCACGATCAAACTCCACCTACTTACATCTCGCTTTCCTTACTCACTGGCATGTATTTATACCTGAGCTTTCCAGTGGATTTAAAATAACAGCTTTTATTTGTGGACATCCCGTCCTTCCTGTTTCTGTGCCAAAATGATGCAATAGTAAGAATTGGCAGTTTTAGCATTTCCCTGCGTGAAGGTTCCTGGTCTGTTTGTACCTCCTAAGCACCCGTGTGCGTGCATTGCACGGATCCATTTAGTTTTCAGGGAAAATTAATTTGCTCTGGTAATCAACAGGCGTCACGCAAACCTGAAGTACAAACCCTTCACTGCTGGCAGCTGTACATGTGCAGGCCTTTGTGCCTGAATTTTTGTGCTCCTAATGAGTTATCATTTGCTGGCAGAGGTGGTTTATTCTTTTTTTTCAGGAGCATTATTATTACTTCACCCTGGAGTAAGTAAAGGCTGACCTTGTCCCACTAAATCTTCTTCTGCTCACAGTCCACAAGGGTGTGTGTTTATGATCCACAAAGTTTGAATCACTTTCTCATCTTTTCCCTTGCTAACTATGTCTGCCCAGGCTAATTTAAACTTAAAGAGGATCATCGAGGGATGATGACTAACATGATTGTCCCCGTGGGGCAATCTGCAGTGCTCGAGAAACTCTCAACATGCTCGTGACCAAGCAACATCTTCAGGGTCTGTCCTGCAGACTCCAGTCACGGTCACTCGGCGGTGCCACAAAAACGTGGCCTGATGGCTTGGTTGCCATAGGTCACTGGGCCTGTGTTGGCTCTCTGACAGTCTGGGCTCTGCTCGTATGAGGTGGAGGAACAAACAGTGCTGGTGATTGCAGCGGGATGGGCCAGGTGGGAGCCGGAGCAGAGCCCAGGGACCCGGAGATCTCCCGGAGCCCTCATGTCCATCACGTTGCAGAGGAGCAGGGCAGGGGGGCAGCTGCCTAAGTCAAATCTCCTATCTGCCTGGGCTCAAATTTTCCCACCCGGGGACTATTTCCTCCCTGCAGAAAATTTTTTACATATCATATTTATAAATGTGTATAAACACAATATGTGTATCAGGAGAGGGAGCGAGATAAATATATACATATGTGTGTGCGCGCCTATCTATGTAAATATATGTACGTCTAATACACACAGAACTGAAGGATACATTAACCAAGATAAGCTGTGTTTGCCAGCGCTTTAATCTCAGTGGGAGACTGTTATTGCTGGAGTCAGGCTCTCGAGCACCAGCTGAGGATAGGAAACGAGATTCTGGCATGCAGGGTGTGGGAGGAATCTCTCTCTGTCTCCCCCCCTTATTTTGTCTCAGGGTACATACACAAATAACCTTCACATGTGGCCATGAGTGATGTCATGTGTGCAACTGACTCCAAAAGAAGCTTTTCTTGCGAGCGTAGCCCCTTCGGAGCGTGTATCGCTTTATACCACGATTGAATAATGTGTTGTCACGTCACGGGTGATACGAATCCCTGCAGAAGGCAGGGTTTCTCTGTGAGAAGTTGGAAACCTGTTCGTATTTACATCATCCCTATTTGTCTGCATACAGAAGAGGATGTGTTTGTTTACGGCTGTACTGGTGCACCTACACACGGAGGCTAAGACAGATTTCTTCCGCCTTGCCAGACTTGTGTATTTCCATCTGTTTTCCTTGCCCGTGCCTTTCTCTTAGGGTGCCTTGGGTCTCGTGGCGCGGAGCTGTGGCAGTCTGTGGCTCGACATCGGGTTAGCGCTGAGAGTTCCTGCGTGTCTGTGGACCTGTGGCTGCAGGGCACCCCGAGTGCTCTAAAGCCTCTTTTCTTTCAAATATGTTTGTGCTCTGGCACAATCCCCGCAGCACAGGCACATTCCCAGTTGTTTAAATTAAGTACTACAAAGGCAATTTGCCTAAATTGCCAATGCACTGGGTGGGAAGTGAAATAATAGAAAAACGGCAAATTTCTTCTGGCCCCGGGGGAAATATGAAGCCAGTGTTTGGAAAGTAATCACAAAACTGCAGCATCTATTATTAAAAAAATATTTCAAAATAAAGTCCTGTAAGGTTTGTTCACGTTGGCCCGAGAAACAATGGTTCACATTTCCCCCCCGGCTCACGGAGGGTCGCTGGGAGAAGCCCCGTGTGAAGTGCGACTGTTGTGAAGAAAACAGTGACATCAGGGAGAAACCGGGTCGGGGGGATCGGATCGGAGCCAGCACGGAAACCTTCCTAGCGAGGGCTGTTTGAACACACATGGAAGGTATTAGCACAGTCCCTCCCCAGATAGCACAGATAGTGTCAGGAAAAAACTGGCTTTCCTGGATCAAGTATAGATTGCCAGGGCTTAAATTGCATGATAATGAGCCTGTATTACTGCTATTTATTTTAAGTACCGGCAATGTCTTTGGCACCGCACAAGGCAAAAGTGAAGAATGTTGTCGGCCTAAAGAACTTGCGGTATGACAGCGGGCAAGGGTAGTGTGACATATGAAGGGACATGCAGGAAGTGTTGCGGTTAAATGTAAATTATTCTCCTTTGTGGTAAAATGACACTGTGTGTGAAGAAATTCTGCACGGCCCAGATTGGCCTCAACTTCCAATAATCTAATCCTATAATGCACCCTAATTGGTTTGAAAATACAAATGCAGTATTTTAACCTTCCCCCCCAAAATACTTGAATGTTGAAAGGAACCTTAAAGGACGCTGCCTCAGAATGATCACCCTAAGGAAAAACACCCATCCAACAACACATTTTGTTTATTTCTTTTCTGTTATTGCCAGCACTTTAAATAATGTCTCCATTATCTTTAATTTCCAATTAATTCAATCATTGTAGAGAGTGCTGGAAATCATAAGACCCAAAGGATCCTCATAACTTACAGAGTTTGCTGCTAGAAAGCAGCTTGTGCTTGGGGTTCACTCTTTACTTGGACAGAGCCTTCCTCGTTGCTGGCAGTGGAGTGCGAGCTGCTCTGTAACCCACGGCCGGCCTCATCCTCTCCGCCTGGACCACGGTTTGGAACTGAAAGCAAGCTCTACAGGGCCCTGGGACCTCCAACAGGCGAGTGGGAACCCTGGCACGGGTAGAGATCTCCAGCACTCAAACACAGCACTTTCTGTTGGGTTGGAAGCGTACGTGTGCCGAGCCCGCGTGCTGCACCGGTTGTGAGAGCGCGGTGAGGCTGGTGGGAAGTGGTGGTGGCAGGAGCAGATCGGGGCAGCGCTGCTGGTTTGGACACTGCTCTGGAAGACGGGTGCGTGAATGGTCTTTGCACCTCCTTGGGCTTGGCTGGGAGCCAAATCCAGTGAGCTGCTCCCGAGACTCACACCCCAGTGTCCATTGTCTGCATATAAAGGACAGCTGTGGGCAAGACCTGGGCTTTTGTACTGGTTTGTTGACTAAGATTTCTACCCCACGTAGGAATGTTCTCCATCCAGAAAAAAAATAATCCTGTCTCTTTTAGCCATAATCTGTTTTTGGTTGGCTAAGTGGCACCCTGAATCATTTGTGACTTGGGGAGGGTGTAGGTTGGAAGAGGATTTCCTGAAGAAGTTGCATTATTTTAAAGCAGATCTATACAAAGAACTGTTTAAGCAATACTCTGCCTTTGTATAGAATTTTAACCTGCAAACAAGTTTCAAAGGGGTTTTTACAAAAGTCTCTTCAGTATTTTCAGAGTGATGGGATCAGAAGCGTGTCTGTTGAACCTGAAGAGCATTAGATGGGATTAGATTAACTGTCGAGGTCAGAAAGCCACCCCCGTACCAACCTGGGGGAAAGCCTCAGAGTTCAAAGTGATCTCGACTATTGGAGAAATGGTCCAATGTGAACAGGGTGTGATTCAACAAGAACACATGCAGAGCACTGGATTTAAGGAAGAGTTATTAAATCTGCCAGTACAGGATGAAAAACCAGAGTTAAAAACCATTCTCCAGTTTGTGGAGATCGTAGGGGGATGCCATCTAGAACTTGTCAGCATTGTCACAGTGTTGTGGCGAAGGAGATATCCTCCTGAAACTGGTGAGCAGGCACTTGGTGTGAGAGACGGGAGGGGATCCTTCTGCTCAGCACTGGCATGGTGCAGGATCACATCTGGGTTTGCAGCAGCGGGACAGGCCCAGTTTTGTGCACCACACTGCAGAAGGGCATTGATCGATTGACTGGCGGAAAAGCAACAAAAAGGATTGCAAGTTTAGAAAATGGAAGTTTTAAAGAAAGATTGAGTTAGTGAGTTGTTTGTTCTCGAGAGGAGAGGAGGAGGCACGATGTAGCTTTCAATAGGTAGAAGGATGCTGTAAGGGGGTAGGGAGAAGGCGATGCTCTGGGTTGACTGAACGGGACAAAAAAATACCAGCCTAAACTGCAGCAAAAATAGTTTAGTTAGATATGAAATAAATGTTCCCTGCTGCAAAGTTGCCTGTGGAGTGGAGGGACCTGAGCCCAGATCTCCCATGTCTCTTGACAGATGTTGTAACTGTTCAGCTCTTGCACAAAATCTCAGTATTGTCTTTTGTGGTCACAGCAACAGCTCTGTGCTGCTTTCAGGTTGGTCAGCACATGCCCATGGTGCACATGAGCCGCAGGGCACGGGGGCCCTGGTGTTCAGGCACTTACCTATCTTAGGATGGAGTTTCACTGCGAATTGGACACGTTCCAGCCCACAGGAGTGCAACTGGGCTCCTGCACACCCACGTTGCGCTGGTTGAATTTGGGACACTGGAAAACAGACATCATGAATCACTGCTGAGGTATTGCTGCCTGGAACAGTCTGAACCCTGAGAGGCAGCACACTACCCGAGCAGCGAGGTAACCGTAGAGCCCAACGGCTCCCTGGGGCTGTTACGCTTCCGAATTGCCTGGGAGAGGTAGTCAGAGACTGAAGCACCAATAAGCAGCAGGACTGCAAGGCAGAGTCACGAGTAATAATGTATTTGTGCACGAGCTGTTACCTTTGCACTTCTTTTCACGTGTCAGGAAGATTTGGGTCAACAACTCTTGGTTTTTTGAAGTCCTTTGTGTTACCATAGCATGTTGTTTTTCTCATAACAGGTGTATATTAAGTAAATGACCAGGATATCTTAGGACTTCAGGGGAAATACATTTATAGCTGAAAGAAGAACAAGTAATCTAGTTTGGAAAACCAAATTTGTTTGTTCTCCGAATATGACAAACTAGGCCAGTTAAGGTGAACTGCTTCCACCCGTTCCCCCCGCCCTTCTTTATTCCTTAAGAGTTCTAGAATATGAATTGAGCAGCACAAAGCTCTTAGGCACTTTAGATTAAAGCTAAAGCATAGTAATGATAGTGTGATGATTGAATGACTCAGGGACTTCAGTCGTATGAGAGCAATAGATCATTAGAAGTGTTGAACGGTGTGTCTGACATGTTTAAATGTACATATCACATTCCTCAAAAATAATAACTAGTAAAAGGTTAAAAGCTGTGGAGGGATGTGGGCTATGCATGCAAAACCACAAAATAGGTGACAGTTTGAGCTGGTGGTACCAGTTAAGTAGCTCAAGATTCCCTACCAGTATATTTTAAACATGTTAAAAGGAAACTTAATTAGGACAACTTTAACCACGTTTCCTTTCAAATTCCTTTTTAGAATGTGAATTCTGCTGCTGATGTGGGTTGGGAACCACTGCTCAGCTTCATGGATGGCAATCCATGAACTACTCTAAATCCATCACTTTGGGTCATGTCTTTGCATCTGTCCAGTCAGAAATGGTGCAATAACTTGGTTAGCTTATCTCAGTTAAAAGAAAGTCGATAGTGTCTGCATTGGGTGCTAAGAATGTTACAATTCATCCTCTCATTTAGTTCCTGGAAGGCAAAGACACCCCTCAAAGGAAAATGTGCCACCTTGCCTTTGGGTGCTGCAGGTCTCTGCTCTAGGGGAATCCTGAGTCAAACAGGAGCATCTGTTCAAAAGGTGGCAGGGCTGTTCCTGCAGTTTTCCCTCGTTAAACCAAGACGGTCAACAATGCAGCTGAGTAACTTGTGGAGCAAGAGTTAAAATGAGCCAAATAACAGAGGTCTGTAAAATAGCCCAGCTGACATATGTCACAGTTCGTGGAAGGTACCTAGGAGAACATCTGTGTTGGACTATCAGTGGTTTTGATGGACTGTTTTAAAAGGTAGTTCATGGCTGACATCAGAGCAGCTGATGGACTCAGAATATGAGTGCTGCAGCCAGAAGAAGGTGCCGTAAACGCGGGTATTCACGCTCAGGGGAGGCCGGTCTGCGCTGTTCGTGCCCCTGCGCTGTGTTGGCACGTGTGGGTGATGATGGAACGACAGACAGTGGCCGTGCAGCATCAGTGTAGAGCAAGACAGGTGGACTCTGCTCTGTTTTGCCCAGAAGAATCCCTTTCTTCCCCAGACTTACTCGATCCCATCTTTCCTTCTTGTGATGGGCCTGACCATGGCTCGCTCTCTGTGACAGCATCGGTGGCTGCTGTGTGATGTACTCAGCAGCTGTCACAGCATGGCCACAGCTCTGTGGCTGGAGGCAACAGCATCAGGCCTGGCTGCCTGTCCTGTTTCCTGGGAACACCGTTTGCTTTGGACTCCTGGCTCCTGAGGAAAGCTCAAGGGGCTTTGTGAATCCCAGAGCTGCTGTTCTTCATGGAGTGGAAGGGTGGATGTTACCTGGACTTGTGCTCAGATTTCATGGGGAGTATGTGGTGTGAGTCCCTCTCCTTTTTGGCCACGGACCTCTGCAGTAATAGCAGACGGAGATGATGCCGTACATTGCTCTAACAAATAGAGCAAAGCTTTGACTTCTGTTTCTGTCAGACTGCTTTCATAGGGCAGCATAGTGTAACTTCATTTAACCTCTAAAGATCATGAAGGACACGTGGCTTAGCTTTTTATTTTTATTTTAGAACTTTGATCAGTAACAGCATAGTCATTATACAGGAAAATAATAGGGAGAGACTGAGGGTAAGAGAAGTACTGATGGTGGTGGGCCACTGGTCCTTTGAGCGGGGTTTTTAGTTAAAAGGTACTTTAAAGCATGCCTGTTTCTATTAAAGTCCTTTTTCTTTTTTAATCCCTTTTCCCTCTTCTTTTCCCTCTTCTCTCCCCTTACACACATGAGCTGGTGACAGAACGGAGCGGCGGCCTGTCTCTCCTCCCTCGCCCTCGCACGCACCATCGTCAGCAGCCGCCTGACGGTGCAGAAGTGGCCCGGGCGCAGGGAGCGGTGGGTGGCCGCATACCACAGGGTAGCTCTCTGGCAGGAGGCCTCCTCCTGCTTCACTCAGACATGTCAGGACAGCAGCTCGAAATAGTTTGTGGAAACACAAAGTGAAATGAAAAGCTGCTCCCACTGCTTTTCAGATGTTGCAGTAGGGATGTCTCCAGAAGGTGGTACCGAGAATGACCCCGGTGCTGCTCATGTTCCAGAGTGCCAGGGGCACAGTCAGGCTCCGTGGCAGCTGGGTGGTTATCCCAAAGCTGCACATCATAAGATGCAGAAAAATTAATATCTTAGTGGGCATTCTACCTTACTGAAAGTCAATAACCAAGTTAGGAGTGCCAAGCAGAAGAAGGGAGAGGTTTTTTCTTGCTCCTGAGTGCTGTGTCAAAGACCTGTGCTGAACGGCCACGGTGGAAGGCTGATTGTGAGGGGAGTGAAAGGTGGTGTGTGCCTAGAGCAGAGGAATGGGAACTCGTGGGATAATATTGTCAGCGTAATCTCTGTCAGGACAATGATTGTCTGAGTTACCCATGGCATGACTTGAGCCTCTCCAGAGACAACCATGGGAATTGTTGAATTCTCCTTTACTTCCTTCACGTAAGGTCACCAGAGTCAACAGCACTTCATTGCACGAGCCAAGGGAGCAGAATCGAGGTGTTGTGGAAACACAAAACGGAAAATGTGAGTCCCGTACTCTGGAATAGCAGTGACTGTCCTGTACAGGTGTGAAGTTCTTACTCTAACTGCCAGCAGTTACATGCCTTTTTTTCTTCTGCTTTTAAATTAAAAATAAAACTGTTATATATCTCCTTGATATTTCCCCTTTCTCTCCTTCTGAGCTGAGAGATGCAAAGTCATCCCCATCTTCGGGCTCAGAAATGGGTCGTGTCACCTCAATAGGTTTCAAAAGGTCTTCAGTAATATTCATTAGTTCAGCCCTGATTAAAATTATTGAGATTATGTTTAAAACTTACTAAAGAAGAGTTATTTAGAAGTGTATGTTTGTAAACCTTGCATGGATTTGAGGCATGGCGAGGGGGATGTCAGATCAGTGACGTTTTAGCTTACACTGGTGCCTGGCAGGAGACAGGATTCTATCTGTGTATTTCAGGACAGATGAGAAGTTACATATTTTCCTTCAGACAGCTCTCTGAAAAGTCCATGAATAAAAAAAATCTTTACACAGCATAAAAAACCCAAGTGCTGTTTTCTTGTCCTGGGTAGCTTTGTGAGTACTCTCCTACTTTCTGACTCCAGAGGGATTGTTTCAGGAGGTCTGATCCAGGCAGATCTCTCTCTTATTTCCTCTACTCTGGTCTTTTTCTGTGTCAAAGAAAGAAGCTGATAAACACACTGTGCACTTGAGTAGCTGTGTATGTAGACAGAGGAGGAACAGCTCCTTCTGACCACTGAGATGCTGCTTATACTTTTGAGATTGCTAAAGGCTCAAAAGTTTTGGACTGGCCACCTTCACAGGGATGAATTTCATCCTCCGAGACCTCTAGCAGTTCAGGAGTTAAATGCTGTGCTTTCCCAGAGAGTAGAATTTCCTCCTCCCTCATGTCTAATTGAAGGGTACATATCTACAATCTACTTAGAACAGATTTTGCATTTGCTGCACCCAATGTAATATGTCAGATTAAAGCCTAATTGATATTAATTGTCAGTTTGACAGGTATTTACGTAACACACCTGTGATTTGTCCATGCTGCAACATCAAAGAACAATGTAGTCCATTGTCAGTCTTGTATTTTTTTCCCCTCTGGAAGACCAGCTCATTGTTCAAGAGTAAATATGAAGCATCTTCCAGGTTTGCAGTGGCACGTTTCCTGCCCGGCTGTGATCTGACTAATAACAGAGCCCACCGGTGATGGTTTGGTGATGGCAGTTCCAAAATGACCAGGAATCACTTTGAAACACGTGTTTTCTGATAAGCAAGCTCCAAATTCTCACCATCCCGCTATGAAACAGCCCTTCTACATTTTGTAGCATGTGGGATCTGACTCAGGTTTGCACTGTGCTCTTTGGTTTTGTCTTGATGCAGCCCCCATTGACTGCGTTACACTGGCGTGGAGATGGGATGGGGAGATGGTGAATCACACCCACTAGTAAGTCCATCGCAAGAATATGGGAGTTGTCTGTTGTATTTTGTCTTCAGGAATGCTTCCCAGATAAACTACTCACCAGGATGGGGTGACTCTGCTAGACAGAGTCAGATATTCTTTGCTATTTTTAGCAATTTGCAGGAAAACTGAGGTGTAGTCACCGAATCACACCACGGTGCAAAGAGCAAATATCCATTAGAAGTCTGTAACTAAAAATGGGACGTTACAAAGCAGGACTTTGATAAGGCAGGGCATGGTGCTTTGATCATAGACAATATTGGGTGTAATCCTGACATACTCTTTTTTGGCCAGCGTGCAGCACGTGCAGTGTACGCTTACCTATAGAAGAGAGGAGGAAAGTCAGGATGGTAACCTAGGGCTACACTAAAATGCAATGAAAGAAGTGCAGAAAAAATCGATGTTAACCATCAGCGTGCTAGGAGGAGCTGCAGTCCCTGTACTGCAAAGGATGCACGACCTCCAGGGTTCAGAAACCCTGGGGTGGTGGTGGCATTCTGGAAGCAGGGGCTGCAGGATGATTTCAGGAGGAGAGTGCAGCAGAGAGTGCAAGTGGTGCTCACCAGCCAGGGGGTCTCTAAGGGCTGTTGGGACCTGAGTTTCCTATGAGACATGTAACGTGATTGTTCTTCCCCCGAGTTATGTCTGGCAGGCAGGATTTAACCTGTAACTGGCATGATTTCAGTTATATCAACAAAAGATCTCAGTCTTGTGCCACAAACAAACAACTCTCAATTAACCGGTCTGAATAATTGAATGGGGTTTGTTTGTTTGTTTATGTCAATTACTGTTTGTGGTCACAGTGGGTGGAAATGAAATCTCACCACTGCTTTCTGCTGCCTGTCAGCTGGGTAGCTTTGTGAGTACTCCGAACCTTTGCATTCCGTGCCATTCAACCTTTGCATTCCGTGCCGTTCTTCATTTTATTTATCCACCGCTTCCAGCATCTCCCTTTGCTTTCTGTTCCCGAGGGTCTAGGGTATCCCGCTGGGCACTGCAGTGCTCTTGACCCAAGAACACCATCAGCTTTTTCAAATCTCCTCTGAGATCGGTGGGTTTTTTTCCCTAGTCTTTCCTTTATTACTTAATTCTTTTTTCCTACAGTTCTGAGTTGTCTGAATTATTGGGTTTTTTGCAGGCAATGTCTTCTGGTTTTCCTCCTATTCCACCATCCTGACATCCCTAACGGTACTGGCACGTCAGATGTGTCAGTTTTGATTGTTCTGAAGATGTCTTTTGGTTAGAAGTCCTCTGATTTTCTGAAAGGGGTACATTTATTGTGATTGCAGCTATCTCTTACTTAAAATGTCACTGTCACCGTGCAAGATGTTTTATCTAGAGTGTTGTACTTCAGTTTACCTTGCCACACAGCTCTTCCAGGGTTACTCCCATGGCATAAGTGTCAGGTGTTTCTTCATTTGCTTTGCCCTCACTTTGCATAAGCTGGTGATTTCTTTGCTGTGTATTTTTGATTCCTGTGTTACTTCTGTGAGCACTAGAATGCCCTCTGCTCCGTGCTCCTGTGCACGTTCTACCCTGCATTGTCAGTATGCTGCTTCCAGCTCTGCTTGTTGTTGCTCTGATGAAGACACAGTCCTTCCACCTTCTTCCTCGTTCCCAAGTAATAAATGCAGCCCTAGTTTACATAGGTAACAACTGAGCTTTGAGCCTCTGCTCCACTTTCCATTCTTAATTTGGTTTCTGTGACCTAGTATCCGTGTCATGCTCAACCATCACCTCTTGGCTCCGGAGCTGACTCATGGTCCAGCTTGACTCTTGTGAGTTCTCCCAACGCTCAGTACTGCTGCCAAGGCTTTATTTGGGATGTTGGTTTCATTGGTTCGGTCTGGGAGTCTGCAAGAGCTGGCAGTGTTCCTGCAGCCACCCAAAGCCGTGGAGGCACCGGGCAGCCAGGCCAGCTGCTGGTGGAACTCCTGTAGAGCTTCCTAGCCAGCCTCATCCATGGCTGTTCGTTTAACAATTGGCACTGCAAGTGTGCGTGCGTGTGTCCGTCTGAGAAGGCAAAACCAGACTGTTAGAGACTGTTTCATCAACTCTTGTTGGCTGAAAGTGTGAATAAGCCTTGTTTCAGATGGGTGTCCAGGCTGTTTACACGGGCTTTTGAACTACAGCCAGATTAAATTTCTGAGGAGGTCGCTGTTGCTTTCTAAAGATGTAACCCCCGATCATTGTTCATCCACTCAAAGGTATTTGCTAATGCCTGTCTGCATTTGGCAGAAGAACAGCAAGTAAAATAGGAGCTTTGTATTTTACAGTCTCAGTAAACATATATTAAAATACAACATCCTTTTATTTGAACAATATTCACAAGAGAGAATATTAATTACTCATAATGTTAGAATATTACTGGTTTGCTTCATGCCCTAGGAGGTGACGGTCTCTGCGGTAGCATTAATTAATGTGTAGCTTGGCTGTGTGGGAAGAAAGCAAATAATCTCCTCGCAGATTATTCAGCATTAGCATGCAGCCTTCCATCTCGAATTCTACTTCCAGAGTGATTCTCATCCCTGCAGTGCAACCCTGCACTAACCTTATGTTAACAAATTTATAACTTGGATATTATTCTGCTGACATCAATGGTGTTACACCGTGCAGAACCTGTTTAAAATTAGACCCAAGGTATTTCATCTTTTAAATTTCAAAATGTGTTCTAAATAGTATTCACTGCTTCAGTAATTGATGGGTTAGGATTGCTCCTCCAAGTTCAAAAATGATGGGATTTTTCAAGATTTTTAGTCTGGTTTTCCCCTCTCTTTGTGCTTAGGATTGCTCCTTTAGGTGAAACCACTGGCTTCCTATCTTCCCCTTACAGTCCAGTTACATCATGAACTGACAAACTGAATCGGCGGCCAGCTCGTTCTTGACTGTGGCTTCTTTTAACTCCAGCAGAGCATGCAGGAATCTCCCACTTTATGAAGCAGAAACTGCCTGCCTGCCTGTGTACACAGAGTATAATACACTAGGAAAACAGAAACAAAACAAAAAAGTACAAACCACACACGAGGAACATCTTTTTAAAGGTACAAAGTCAAACACCTTGAAGGGGGTAACGCAAGCGTGGCAGGGGCTGAGCTTGGCCCTCTTCCTCCTGTGCTGGGAGGGGTGACCTGCTGGCCTTGTCCATTCCGTGCCCAGAGCACGTGAGAAGTTTCAGGGAGGTTGGACTGTCCAGAAACTGAAGCTCTCTGTCCTGGGCAGGTCTGCTGGGCACGTGCAAACTGCCACATTTCTGGCTTTTCTAGGGCAGAGGAGCTGACCAGGCTGGGGTGAACCTTTGCCAGGGTGGCAGAACACGTACACCTGGCAAAGCTGCCAGAATCCTGCTTTTCTGGAGTCCCAGCTGTAAAGTAGAGGAGGGATGGAGCTTTCTAAACAGTCCACAGCCTTCCTCTGGCAGCAGCCAAGGGTTGCTGGGGAAGTGTTGCCCCAGGGGAGGCACCTGGGGGCCAGGGACAGAGCCACCAGGTGCCCTTTTTCCTCTGTTCACCCAGGCTGGTGCAATAAGGGGGCAGGGGGCAAGAGGGAGGACTCAGCTTTTCACCCAGTTGCACCCGAGGTTGCAGGACTCAGCTTTTCACCCAGTGTCCTGAGAGGAAGAAAGAGGAGGAGTGGGTGCACACCATGCTCCAGCACTGCTGGGATGCTGCTGGCATCCCGATAAAGGCTGGATAAGGCCCCAGCAACTTAGTGGTGTGAGAAAGCTGAGCCCACCAGCAGCCGAAAACAAGGAAGCACTTTTCCTGCAAGAAGTTTTCTTGATAATCCGATGAGTGACACGGTGGTTAGTGCCGTCCTTACGGGCCTCCTGTCAACTACTGCTACTTACCAGGAAGCCCGTGTCAGATACTTCAGGTGAGCTGATGCCCTGGAGTCATCTCAGGGGTGTGTGTTCTGGGAGCAGATCCTGCTGGAAAAGAGTGAGCTTGTCTAAAATCTCCCCAAGCCCCGCGGGTGCTGTGGCAGCTGAGCCGACCCTGCCCTGGGAGCGTGGGAGCCAGNTGGGAGCCAGGAGAAGGAAGAGGATGGGGGGGTCGGGGCAGCAGCGGGGGCTCAGATAACAGCCGCTCGTGGAAATCCAAGCCACACGGGTTGTGCGTGTCGCCAGGGCAGAGATACATTTCTAGAAACTCTTTAAGTAGCACTGGAGGCAGTGGTGTGACCTGCGGGTGACTTCTCTGTTTGGAGCGATGGAATGCAGAATAAAGGGAGAGGAAGTGAGGGGAGAAAAAAGCCATGGAAGGGGCACATCTATGACTACTTCAGCTGTTCTGTAGAAACCTTGGTTCCTTGCTATTAAAAGGGAAATCTCTTTCTTTGGCTTATTTTTAGAAAGTTATTTCCAAGTTTGACGTGGCATTGATTTCTCCTTCAGATTTCAGATTCATTCAATTATGCTGAGCTGCTACCGTGAACTCTTCAAGAAGAGTCTTTCCTTTTTGTTGTTTCTGCTGCTCATTTTGCAGCTTGCAGAACAACAGACCTTGTGCCTGCCACCCCTTGTCACTGCCCTGTTGTCCGGTGTTACCAGTAACAGCAGTCCTCTCTCTGCAGGTTACTTCTGGTTTATAGCTGCAAAGAATCACAGCTGCACTGGGATTTCTTTTCACAGAGAACTGACTTTACCATATCTTTTTTTCACTTGTATCTGGCTATGGGATGGCCCACGTGCTGTCTTGACTGATTTCCAAAGCCAAACGGAATCTGTTGATGCCAACTCTCAAACTACTGCTCTTGTAAGCTCATGTGTTTCTTTGCGGTCACTTCTGGTGCCTTGTACCCACGTGACAGTAGTGAGGAGCTGTCTGCATGTGACCCAGGGTGATTGCATCTCACGACTTCCTCAAAAAAGAAAGATTTCTCAGTGTTTATTACACACATCAGAACAGTCCCAGAGTCAAGGTGGAGAGCACAGCATCACTCTGCTCGTAAGCCAGTCTCACGAAGGGTCGGGCTGGCCGCTGCCCGAGCCTTTCTGTGTGGCCTGCAAAGATCCAGTCGCATTGGGAGGGGGCTTCATGCATTCCAGAGGAGGTGGCCTGCAGTTGTCCTGCTCACTGGGGGATCCTGCACAAATATGCTTCAGTATCCTCTTTGATTTAGAGTGATTAACTTGATCAAGTCCTAATGAATCTCCTGAGCTAATATCCCCCGAAGAAGGCAGGAGAGAGCCTGAAGTAAGAGGGTAATGATGGATTTGCAACATTACACATAGCAAAATTATTTTCATGGGTAGTAGAAGCATGAACAGGGGAAGTATTTTTGCCTTCATTCTGTTGGGATGGCTGCACCTTGGTCCCTCCATGACATCATCAGCAGAACTCCTGCCTGGAGAAGAAAATAGGAAATACAAGGTACTGAGATTTTTCCAGTGAAAATACTTTCACCCCCAAAAGGCCACTTTTGTCTTCCCTATTATAAAATGTAAACACTTCTTTATAGTTTGAGTATAACCACACTTTAAACAGCTGCTGCTTCTCACCTGTGCTGCAGCTCTGTTTCTGCAGGGAACGAAGCCCTCTGCTCACAGGCTGCACATCAACTGCAGCTTTTTAAGTGCTTTGGGATCCTTTGGGTTGAGAGGTATGCCATAAATTTAAGATATTAAATCATCAAGAAGAATAAAAGCATTACCAGATGCTGATGCTCATGTTGTAGCCATGCTGCTAACAGCAAGTTGGAAGATACCTTCCCTTCCTCTCCGGTGCAGGTATCGCATCGCAAAACCCTTTTCATTAATTGTGCATTAAAAGCCACGAGGGTGTTTAGCCCCGGCTGGTCCCGCTGTACAGCAGCCCAGAACCTGCCTGATCTTATGGTTAGGATTTTTCTTCTAACCTCTGTGGCTTCTGGCATTTTTGGCACGCTTATATTCATCTGCTCTTACAGCACCGGCCTTCACATGAATAGTTCTTTGGTGGTGCTGCAGCATCTTCTCGCGAGTGACCGTCGAGCATGGGTTCTGCCACCTCCTGAGTTTTACTGTGGTTGGCTAAACAAACAAAATCCATACTTGTGTTCTTAGAAGATGTTTGTGCAGCCCTTGACCTTCCTTCTATATTTCTCTATGTCTGCTCCGGTTCCACTCTGTTTTCTTTTCATAACACTCCAAGAGTAGTAGTTAAATACTACACAGGATTTGAAATAAAAGACACGTTGTACGTACAGGGGCAGCAATAGTCCCCTGCTTGGGCTGGAAGCACCTCCCACCCCACAGACCGAGACTGCATTTCCCTTTGTGGCTGCATCACGCTTCTGATTCAGAGCCGCCTGTGGTGAACTGGCACCCCAGGTTCTTCTTCACAGCAGTTATTTCTGAATACGGTGACCCTCTTGTTTCTCGTCTCTGAGGGCATTATCTCAAGCTTTTTTCCTCTTGCCTCCTTTCCATGATGGCAACCTTCATGATGGGCCTGTTCTTTCTTTCTAACCCGAGCCTCCTCTGTACTGATGTTTCTCAAATTTAAGCCGTTACCAACTTCCTTCAGCTTGTTTGTAATGTTTTTGAGCCTCTGGAAAGTGCCTGTAATGATTTTTAACTCACAATGACCAACCTTGCCAGTAACTCATGCTGGCCTAAGACTTCCCCTTCTGTGTCCTGTTGCTGTCCTACTTTATACGTTTTATTATTGCTCTGCTGTACCTCATCTTCTCCGGCTCAGCTGCTACTCCAGTTGCTGGGACAATAAGTGAGCCCATGTTGTGCTCCGGCACCTCACAGCAGATCGCTCTGCGTAGCAAATGTTGAGTGAAGGCTGCTCAGATGCTTCCATTTTGTGCTGTAAGCTGAGAGACAGAATTCCCTTCTGGCTCTGCGAATCGAGGTTCCGGCAGAGACTGCAGCAAATTGTTGATACTTTTTTCTGTTTTTTATCCTCTGGATTGCAAGTCAGGGTCACTGGGTTTGTTCTGTCTCATCTGATCCCAAGAGGAGAGAAACAGAGATGCCCTCTGCAAGGCGCGCAGCCTGTGCGAGTCTTTTAACGTTGGGGTTAGGTTTTGTCATTTAAATGTGAGCTTTACTCGCTTGCATAGAAGGACCCTGCTTGAATCTGAACCACAAAAGAACTCTTCATCACGTTCTAGGTTACTGTATTCCTCTGTATTATGTATAATCACACACCAGATATTTTCCCCCCTTATCTGTATTTTCTTCCCTCAGTGGGATGCTGTTATTTGTTTAGTTTAACAAAAGTAAGAGGATGCTGCTGCAAAGAGTAACCGAGGTAGCAACTTAGGTAAATTACTTGTCGAAAAACTTCTCTGTAATTATTTAAGTAGCAGTAGTCCCTGGTTGGGTTGGGGCTTTGTGTTTGTTTGGGGGTTCCTTTGTTTTTCACATGCATATCCTTGCTTTGTTAGATTTCAAAACAGCAAAACAAGCCACCAGTTTTTTGTTGGCGTTTTACGTGCTCCGTGTTTCCGTGCTCCGAGTCGTGTTCTGCATGAATGTCCACAAGCATGAGATCATTACATGTGCCTGATGTGCATCCTCTTTGCACTCCTAGTAGCAATTCCACTGATGGGTTTGTTACGCTGCTGTAACCCACGGGCAGCACAAAGCTGCTGTTTTAAAATGAGCACCAGTCTTGATAGGTCTTTTTTTGGTTTTCCTTTTCCCTTGACTTCTAACTGTGGGCCAGAGGTTCAGTCTTGCAGAGCACTGTCTGTGCCTGCTGAAAGGAGCAGGAACACTCACCTGCTCAACTCCAAGGGTGTTTTCCTGCAGCAGGGCCAGAGCGAGATGAAGATCCGTATTCTGCTGCTCCTTTCCCGTCGCTTTACCACCCTCTGCAGCACCAAACCGCTGCATTGTCACTGCGTGGGGGGCGATGCAGCTGCCTGCAGCGTGGAGTTACTTCCATTCTGCTTGCGGTTAGAAACGCGTCCCCGATACCCAGCCCAGCCAAGCTCAGTGGACCATGTCCTGTACATGAGCTGTAGCTCGTGTGCTGCTGCACAGCACCTTCTGACAGGGTTAACTGAAGAACCCTCACTGTGAATGGACCCAGCCTTTTTAAGAGCAGATCTGAAGTGTTGGGGTGAAAGTGCTCTGTGTTTTATGGGAGATCTCAGATGAGCGACGTGTCTGAACGCAAAGGGCTTTGAGTTGTGGTGTGCTGGGGGAGAGTTCTTTTTAATTGGTGGCGATTTCAGTTTGGGAGACTTCTTTGGTTTGCCTTTTAACTCTAAATCTATTCAGGAACAACTGTGTGAAACAACGCAAGTCTGTTGTATTTTTTAAACTATTTTAGTCCCGTTTCCAGCTCCTCTCGTGCTGACATTCTACAAACTGGTTTTCTAAAAGGACTGTCACCATCAATTTTGCTTTTTTAAAGGACTTTAATTCTTTCAGCATGTTCATATGGTTTTATAAAGCCCCAGATAGATGGCAAATCCCCTCGGTGTTGTAAGACAAGATTGCTGTTAAAAAATGTTTAGGCTTAGTCAGCTTCTTCTCACTACTGAAGTCATGAGGGACTCTGGGAAATGGTGTTTATACTAAGCTTAAATTGATAGGGCAAGTTTAATGCAATCAGGTCAAAGGTACAACTGCTTAGCCAGTCTCATCAACCACTCGGGTTTCAGCATCAGTTTATAAGAAAAGGCCGTAATGATAACATCTGGCTGGGAGCACACGGGCTGCGCTCGCCGGGCGGTGATTGACCGTGATTTAATGGTGGGGAGGAGCAAGCTGGAGGGCAGCTCCAGTCCTGAATTATGATCCCCGATAGATAAGGTACAACTGCCAGACTTTGATCACCCCTGTTACCAGCTCACGTGATGAGGAGCCAGCCTTTCTGCAGCGCAGCCTGGGCAGAGGTGCCTTCCTCACAGGGGCCTGGGCGGGTGGCAGGTCCAGGGCACGGTTTCCCGGAGGTTTCCCGGAGGTTTCCCGGTGCAGCCTGTGCGGTTGGTTGCTGGTCAGGCGTTGCTTTCAGTGAGTGCTGAGGGACCCAGGACAACTCGGAGGAGATGGGCCAGACAGGGTAACGAACTGGGCTGCCCTCTAACGTGAGGCAGCAGCGTGCTCATTTATGGATTTCCTCTCTCCCACCACCCCAGTCGCTGTGTGGCAACCTAAATATTCGAGATACTGCCAGGCAGGCCCCAAAACAGGCACTTGCTGGGAGAAGGGGGATACCCAAGACATCCGGAGAGGGCTGACCACAGGGAAGCCTGCTCTGCTGATCCGAATTGGCTGCTGCAGAAGGGCTTTTGCACACAGGCTGCCTCTGGGTTTGCCAGACAAATAAGGCTGTGAAAAAAAAAAACATATTGTCATCTTTGCCTTATTTGTTCTATAGAAAATTTCCTGTTATATCATTTTTATTTCTTTTCTGAGCAAGTTTCTAGATTTTGGTTGACACTGGATGAGATTTTCTGTGTTAAGTGTCTGCCCCAAGCGGAAAAATTTGGGAAATTTCAGCCAAAATAATTTCCAGTCGTCATTTCAGAAAAAAAAATGAAATGGGTCGTTGTCAATGGACAGCTGTAACAGCCTGCTTTGGAGTGGGGCTTGAAATGTGGCAGTGCTGCGGCTTGTATGTCACTGAGATACATTTTTGTTACCTGTGAAAATCACTGTGTGCTATGAGATTTAGAAAGAGATCACAGTTTGCACACACTTAGAAAAAGGTCTTTAATTTTTCCAGGTAAAATGTCAGAATATTCAATATTTAACCCCTGTCTAGTGGCACAGAAAACATCCAAAATAAGGCTTGACTCACAGCTCTGCCACAGCTTCCAATGGTCTCAGTAGTTTTTGGGGCTTAGCTTAGCACGTGTAGTGTGTCTTCCCATGCAGATGGGATGAGACCCTATTTAAAGCAGTAATGATTATATACATCATACTTCTAAATGTATAAACTGCTTTTGAACATGCTGGAAAAGCTAAAATACCAACTGTTAAACCAATGAATCATACTTTGTAAGGGAGTGTTTTTATATATAATATATAAAGTCCGACTGTATATGAATAGGGAGGGTGAATATTTACACATCACATGTGTAAGATATAAATGATCCTGATGAACACGTCTGAAGTAAATTATGTTAATGCTCCAGTTAGAACTATTTCTACATTAGTTTCAAAATGTTTTTGTTATACTGTAGATTCAGTGTCAGGAAGATGAAGGAATCTGGGCTTTTAACTGCAACCTCCCCGCTGCAGTGTGACTCTGCGGGGATGTCCAAAATTAAACATTTGGTTTAAGCATTAAACACCAGCGTTTTCCTTTTAATTCCTAGGCCTGTATAAAAGCAGAGTGGAAATGGTTTACAATGCCTCCAACCTGGGGCTTCCACAGCAACACTGTCAGAAATGACATCACTTTTCTGCTATTTGGTTTTTACTGCTTTTCGAGAAGAAGTCTTTAAATAGCCAGCGTGTAATTTTCCTGTGATAAGTGATAACCTTTAAAGCAGGTCTGTTTTTCTTTTAAGAGAAGGACACTTCCGTCCCACCTCCAAATTAGTTGACTTGATCAAGGGAAGCTGCCATCCATCCCCAGATCTTGCCGGTCATGGAAGGTCTGGAAGGGTTCATCACTAGAGGGAGTCATCGTATTCTTGCTTGCCCTTCTCTGCTCAGAGTTTGGGATGGATGGTCTCGCAACTGGTCCCATGGTGAAAGGTCCCATGCAGCCATCTGCAGGAAGGATGGTCTAACCCGTGCTGTCAGCTTCAAGTGAGGAGACCCTGTTGACCCTTTTCTCATTTCGTGCTCCAAGTGTCTCTTCCTCTCTCAGGCAAAGGACCGAGGAGGGCAGGCAGCCTCTGCGCTCCCTCTGCCTTCACTGGCCTTAGGCTTTGTCTTGAAGCCTTTGCCCTTGGGAGAGGGAGTAGCTAGCACATGGTCTTGATATACAAGGGTGATGGAACAAAAACCGGGGTGGGAGAAGTCACAGTGGATAAGGGGGAGTCAAAAAATCTTTCAGAGAAATGGGCAAGGGCAGAAATGGCCAAAGTGAAAGGCCCAGTAGGATGAATGGAACAGATGGTAACAGAAAGACATGTGAGAGAAAGGGGTGGGTAAATGAGGGTCATCTGGAGGGGAATATGGCACGTGGGGAAGAGGTGTGCAGCAAAGGAAACAAGAGCAGCAAAGGGAAGATGAGGAGAGATTGTCTTTTTAAAAGGGAAGATAGATGAAGTTTTAGGGAGAGGAACAGGAACATTTTTAAGAGGCTATTTGTGGTGCTGAAGAAGTTACATGAATCAGAAATCCTTCACTGCGCTGGCAAGAGCTGAAGTGCCATTCTTACACCGACCTTAGAGCGTGGACTGATGAATGCAGTAACTGAGGACAAAATGGAGCTTGGAGGATCAGTTTGACTGCGTGGCTGTCGTAAGAGAAATGACCAGTTTGTGTGAGAAATACCACACTGTTTACAGCAGGCTGTGCTTGCCACTGGGTAGACAGACTCACCAGTATCTCCAGCTGTGGCACGGTGTGCAGTCAAATCTCTGAGGGTAGGTTCAAACAGCTTTATGTTCCCCTCAGTCTGAGCCAGGCCTGTGGATGAAGGCTGCTCAAACACAGTGTTTTCCTTTCCAAAGTGGCCCGACCTGTGTGAGAGGCATGTGGTTGCACGAGCTGTGCAAGAGGTTCATGGCTGCTGTTTCTCCTTGGGCCAGGTCCCTGTGACGTATCCGTCTGTGGTCCCCAGGCTCCTGGAAAGGTGTCCCTGCTCCAGGACACTCTCATTTTTGGCTCTTGGAGTGTCCTGCCACCTGTGTTCTTGGAGAGTCTGCTGTAGTATTTCCATGCGTGACAATTAGATGGGAAATACACAAAAGTGTGTGGATTTGGTGCAGGCTTATTCATATTTTTAAATAGAATATAATTTGCTGTTTGCAAATTAATCTCATTTATCCTGGTCTCATTTGTTTAAGCCATGCAAGTGAAGTTATTCATGTGCAAAGGAATTGGCAAATGCTGCCAAATCCACTAATAATCTGGCTGCTGAATGTGGTATCTGGAAATGGAGTTATTTGCCATCCTCATTTTGTAGCATGCCAATTTCCATGGCAACCCACTGTGATATCAGAGAAAACAGCTTTGCCTGGAGAAAAAGCAAAGAGAAATTACAAACCCACCCATTCCAGGCAGGGGCTACCAGAAAACTGTAGTGAGCAAGACTTGGCAAGCTTTGCAGAGCGGGACTCTTCTGTCGGCGGTGGGAGCGGGCCCACTGCCCTGTTGCACACCACATGTCAGACCCAATTCCAATCTCTGTGTTCGTCTTTTCGGTTTTTTCATCTTTCAGTCGGGAGACGTTACTGACACTGCTGCAGCCCTTCCGTGCGTATCTGCCTGGGGAGAGGATCAATGTGTGTCTTAATCACACTTAGGAACTGTAGGGTAGGGGATCCCACGTGCTGCAGGTGCTCTGAAGTGGCTGCAGCATTTTGATTGATCTCTGCAGAATATCACAGCGGCAGCATCTTCGTAGGAGAGCCGCGGGCTGCCCCGGCAGCTTGCCAGGGGCCCGGCGTTGACAGGAAAGGGAGCAGGTTGCCACCCTGGCATTAGCACGGAGGCGCGTCCCGGAGCGCGCAGGTCCCAATGCGCAGCGAGCCGCCCCGCTCCCAGCAGGCGGGCCAGGAGTGGTGGGTGACAGCAGGCCTCGCTCGGGCTGTGCTGTGATCGCTGCCCGAGCTGCCCAGCAGCGCAGCCAGCGCAGTGGTCTGCGCTCACACGAGTTCAAAAGGAGGGCTTTTCCACTGCGCCGCTCTGCGGGGCTGCCCGCTCCAGAGCCGTTTTGGCTGGCTGTGTTTTATGTGGAAAATCAAAGGAGGAGTGACCGTCATCGCTTCCTGATGACATCTGGGGGTTATTTTATATGCTAAGTCATATCTTCGACAATTTAAAAGCGTGCTGACAGCACACGTGTAATTAGTCATACGGGACTGCCCGCGTGTTTGCAAATAAATGCTAGAATTCAGGGCACTTTTTTTTTTCCCCTCATGCAAAGATGATTCTGTAATTCAGGCCCCTTTTCTTAAACCAGTTTCTCTGTAAGTAGAGATGCCTCTGTCTATGAAGCTTTTATTTATTACATATTCTGAATGGTTGGACTTGCTGATCTCAAAGGTGTCTTCCAACCAGAACAATCCTATGGTTCTATATAGTTACATATTGTAATTGAGGAACTATTGAAGCAATTATTAGGGGAAGCTATTTTCTATTGACTCTACATACATTGGCAAATTATAGGTAACATTTCAACTCTGCCAAGGGCCCCTTGTGAAGAACAGCACTGAGCTGTTACAGCTCCAGGTCAATAACACATCCTTTCGTGGTACCCCTCACTGTGGAATATTGCCTCAACAGAAGACCTATTAGTTTGTTGCAACAAGAAATTATATCAATTTAAACCACTTTAAGGACTCCAGAAAGCCAGTCTGCTCCATGAAGCACCTTTATATTTAATTTTGAATTAGTTTTAGGGAAGGAAGCTGGTGCATCAGTTAATGCTGGAGCTCGTGTACGGTCAGGCTGTGGTATATCTGAAATACTTAAAGCTTTGTGTGTGACACCAGGCCAGGGTCCTGACCCGTCAGAGTGCCCAGCTCTGGTTCTGTAGTGTGCGGTGTCAGATGCACCTGCTTGCACGGTGGGGACAAAGCAACGTCCACCAGTCCTATAGCCACTTGACCTGGACAAATATGTCAGCCCGCATCCCTTGGAAGGAAGTCACCAGCCAAACAGAGCTGGCTCAGCACATTCCTGAAAGCCCAATTTAAAAATCACACCTAAAGAGACACCTCAGTGTTTACCTTTGTTGGGTGTACTCGTGGTGTTGATGGAACATTTATTCCCTGCCCATGGCTGGTGGTGTCCCGTCTCGCTGTGTCAGGTAACAGTGCTGTCCCCAGCAGCAGGGCTTCAGGCTGCGTGCCTTCCCGAGGGTCCAGCAGTGGGCACCCACCATGAAGCCGCTGTTCACTCCCCAGTTCATGTGCAACATCCTCCTAGCAAAGTTAGGTGCTCTCTGTAGCGATCTCGGCACACACGAGGTGCGGTCGGAGTTGCGTTTGCAGAAGGCTGGGGAACACAGTCCTCAGGTCAGATACAGTTCTCTCCAAGTGACCCGCTACACGTCTCTTTCAGATCTGACATGTCATTTAAACCTGCATGTCTGCTGTTTCTGATGAGTGCCACCCAGAGTGCCTGGGTTCCAACGTGGTAAGGTGGCGGCAGTTGGGAGGGAAGCACTTCTCTTCCCCTTGCCGTGAAGCAGTGGTCCTAGGGATGTACTTCAGCCCCCTAGAAAACAGACTCTGTTTATCTGAAACAACTCAAGATAAACTACAGCCAGTTGGCATCACGTCACGTCTTTTCAAGCACAATGTGTTTTTAAAAGAATAGGCCAAATTCCTTCCCAGCGTAGCTCCGCAGAAACCCGCGGGTTTGATTCGGCAGGTAGCCAAATATAAACACTGCGATAGAAAAGATTCACTTGGAATCAAACATGGAAAACTTTTGAGTTAGGATGATATCTGAAAATATTTGCTCAGAGGAATTAAGAGAGTTGAAATACTTGGCTAGAGTCAGCTGAGGGTTTATACCAGTTCTGGTGAAAACTGCGCAGCGGGTCAGAGCCACAGATACCCACAGGACCGAGCAAGCAGCGGAGGGGAGAAGTGACCCAAAGCGCTGTGCTTCAGGGGGGAAGCTGCAGTTGTCTGCAGTTGTCTGCAGACGACCCCCAAAACAGGCCATGCCCACAGGGAAGGTGAAGTGACCGTGAGCGACGACCCAGCATTGCCCTTCCTTCGGGAGATGCCACCTTTCTGAACGCACAGGGAACTTGAGTGGGAATTAAAGCTGCAGAAATCAAAGTCTTTCTCCACCAGCTTCCATCTACTAATAAATCCTTGCTGAAAATGGGCTTCTTTAAAGGTCTGGGGTTTCTTTTTTTCTAGTTCATATTTGAATGATGCAATGGCAGGAGACACCCTGGGGTGTTACCACACTTGAAGAGGTGACTTCAAGGCCAGCAACACTCCCTGTGTGCAACACTATCTTGCAGTATTGTCCCACACTATTGTTCCCTGTTGCTAAAATATTTGGAGAGGTCCGTCATGGTTTGTCACTGCACTTTTTGGAGTGTATGGAGGAGAGATCCCTGGTGCTGAGTGGAGAAGGTCAGCACTTGACAGTGACTTGAAAATTCTTCGCCCGTGATTTGTGCAGAGCAAGGCGCTCAGCAGGTTGTACCGAATGCCCTTCACCCTTTTAGTAAATTTATTCAGTGGTGCTCCCCAGAGGGTATGATTTATTTGGATCCATTGCTGCTCCAAACTGCATTTTAGGAGGAATGAGAAGACTGAACTCATGAAAACAGATCCTAATTTTTAGACCAATGTAAACCACTGGGAGCTCTGTTAAAGGCAGAACTGCCAAAAATCAAGATCAGGTCTCTATGGTTCTTGGCATAGGGGGAGCTGCTCGGGTTTGTTCCCATTAGTTATTTAGCACTTTTAGCATTTTTGTTGCTTCTGTTGCTTCATTCAGCTAATTGCCAGGATCTTGAAGAATTTTATTCCACGGAGACAAACGCTATATTATGTTTTCCAAGAGCTGTTAAATCAGCAGGAGTTACTTGTACGCAGCGCTCTAATAGCAGTTGGAGTAATGCGATATTACGTGTTTATGCCTCGGTTAAGAATAAGCCAGTGGCCAAGCTGTGTCGAGGGGAGGCCGTGGTCCTTCGGTTGCCAGCGGACGCTTCAGCCTGTGCGAGCGTTGCTCCCCACACCCCCTCCCCCTCTCACAGCTCCCACTTACGAAATGCTGCCTTCTCTCCCGCTGCCAGCATCGGGGACCGGCAATGCCTCCTCACATCGGTGCCTGTTCTAAACGCTGCCTTGGCATTTCCATCCCCGTTTGTAAACACCTCCCACCGTAACGCATCGGGGCAGCGGTGATCCCCGTGGCAGCCGCAGCGATGCTGCCACATCCGGGCTGTGACAAAAGCGCGCGAGTTGTGACGGTGCAGACGGACCTTCTGGCCTCGTGAGAGTGAGCGAGCTGCCAGGCAGAGAGGAGCAGCCGTGTGAGCCTCACCTTTGACTTCAGGCTGCTGGGCAGAGATGTGTCAAGTGTCTCGTTGGGCTCTTTGCTGCCATGCAAATGTCTGTGCCCAAACTTCACTCCCATCACGTAAAACTTTAGCAGAAGGCAGCATTCTCTTAAAGCAGGGCTGAAACCTGAGATCTGGGCTGGGAATGGGCTTTTCTCTAAGGTTGAGTAGCCCCAGAGTCATGTGGCAGATGGATCCAGTTAGCCCCAGTTAAAATACGAGGAGAATACTGGGCTGGCTTGGCAGAGAGTGTTTGCTGCAAGGGTGGGAGGAAGGCCCTCGAGGAGAAAGTGCAACAGTAAACCCTAATGCAGAACCTCATGATGTGTGTCCTGTTACTGGAATTAACTGTCATGAACAAGAGATATTGAATGTTGTGCTTGGAGAAAGGTGGGACCTTCCCCAGCTGCAGGCAGCACCAGGTAATATCCCGACTTAGACAAGACAGAGATTTCTTTCCATTTGCTTGAGGTTCCCCAGACAGTATCCGAACTCCTGTTGTATCAACAGTTAAAGACAAGCAGATAAATGGAGGGTAGCTCCTTAAAAGCCCTGTAGAGCAGCCACCAAATCCCAGTTTGATTCTCTAGCAAAAGGAATGTTTGTCTTCCTACGTGTGAGGGTGCTCCTTGCATGTTGTAGCGAGCTACTGGAGTAGAGAAAATAGTAACCACTGTGAGGAAAAAAAAAGGTAGCTCATCTTCTCTTTTTTCTTTTTTCTTTTTTTTTCTGATATCTGGTGCTTGCAGTTACAGAAGCATCTAAAAGCCATATAATTCTTGGGTTTGAAAATACAGGCCTGTTCTTCAGAGGCTCACTATAAAATGAAATACGATTTTTTTAAATTAGAAATATTTCTTAACTTGAAATAGCAAGGCCTCTCCTGCAGGATGAAATAGTCATCCTGTTAGATAAAACCTGAGGACTGTAGGAATGCTGACAGGTAAGACGTGTTGCTTTTTTTAAACTCCCTATTTCTAGTTACATGCCTTGGCTTAAATATAGTAATTTTAATCCAAAAGGGGGAAGGAAGATGGATTGCTAGCTGTCTCATTCCATCTTGCAATTCAGGCCCTGCTTCATCCCCCTCTGTGCATGTTTCCATCTGATAAGTACGTGATTACCTGTAGAACGATCTAGGTCTTGACCGGTTGGCATCATTTGCACATGACCAGGTGGGTGTTAAAGCTCCTTTCATCATCTTAATGACACACAAGCATCTCTGGGACCTTCAGCAGAACACCTGCCTTGCAACAGAGACGGCCCTTTTGTTTTGTAAGTGCTGTCCCTACTCCTGCCCATTTTCTCCTCCTGGGTCCAGAGCACAGCACTTCTCTCCACCACCTCCCTTCTCCTTCTCCCTGCTGTTCCCCAGTGTCTGTAGGGGGAGATGCCAAGGAAGAAGAAGGGCTCGGCCCCTCCATTTCTGTTTCTAGCTACTCAGCACAAGTGGCTTAGTGACTTAGCAGACACATGGACACATTTGGCTTTGGGGACAGATATCTGCCACTTAAGAGTCCCCTTGGGAGCTGGCTGTACCTCTGCTGGAACTATTGCAAAAGAACGATGCATTTGTGTAACCGAGCAACACCCAGTGGGAGGTTGGTGCTTGGCCCAGGGGGTGTGAGTTCAGCAGCCTCCCCAGCAGCTGGGGCAGAAACCAGATCACTGAGGCAGGTTAAACTGTGCTCTGCTGCCTCTTGAAGGAGGGTGAGATTTGGTGTGAAGGGCTGGCCAGACCATCTCCCGTGCAGTGGAGGTGGCCTGGGCTGTACCGTGAAGAGCCTTCAAGGGTCTGTACTTGTGGTGCGTTAAGAAGGTGGGAGCTTGATGAGGTCTGTTAAATGTGAGCTGGCAGAACGTGTTCCTGTACAGCTCCCCTCCCCAGGCTGGTGCACTCCTAGTTTGCTGAAGCAGTTGCTGTTTACACTGAAGTTTTCCATGCTTGGTCTTTCTCCAAAGGCAAATTTCATTGTCAGGTTTCAGCAGAAACCCTGCTGCGGCTGCTTGGGTGGGAACATGTAGGGAAGAAGGATCTTTTCAAAACATCTGAATTTTATCATGCAGCCAAAAGGAAAATGGCTGGTACTTGAAATTAATAAAAGTCATGGCTAATACCATGCAGAGCTGAGCTTTTGCAGGGCAGTATGAACAGTAGATTGCTTTAACCCATTTGGTTAAGGTCAAGAATTAAGTGACTCAATGTCCTGGCTGGTTACGGAACTGCTGTTCCTCCCTGCAGAGCTGATTGGAATATTGAGCTATAGTTCAGTGTTGTTGATTTCAGCATGTGATGGATCAACCCCACAATTTAACAGCAACCTCAATTGTCCAGAGGACTTGCAAGCCCTCCTGGCAGAGTTGTGCAAGACCAGAGGGTTCGTTTATTTTGCTTTGTCTAATGGGGCTGTAACCTTGCCAAGCAAAGGGGCAGACTGCACATCAGTGAGGACAATTTTTTTCCAATTTTAGTGCTCTGCTGAGAGCACACCAATCTTCAAGAGCAGATCTTTCAGTCTTATTCTAAATTGCTTTTGGTAACATGTCTTTGTGGGGTGTTGGATTACACGCACAAAGCTCATGTTTTCACGAGGCACGCTTAGATAAATCGGGAGTTTTACTTGCTCTGCAACCTTGGAAAAGTAGTTTCACCCTTTTTTTTTGTCTGGCTCTAAGAGGACAAGGATTAGAAATTATCTGGCAACAAATACTATGTAAAGATAAGAAATTACTGTTGTTATAGAAATATGGCACTATGTGAGTTACTACAAACACTTGTTTTATTACTGTCATTACTGTTATTGAATTAGCAGTTGTGGAAAAGATCTGTAATGTCGGAGGAAGCAGAGGACTGAAAGGAATATTTGTTCGACTGAAAAAGACGAAGAAAGATGTTAGCCAATTAAGAATCCTCTTTGTGATCCAGTCCAAGAAAAATACTCAGTAATGTTATATTGGTGGTAATGTAGTGATCTTCCTGGTAGCAGAACTGGAGGTAATTCTGCTATCGTTTCTCATTATTCTTATTATCTACCACCACAGATGTCGCAATCCAGAAGGGCCCTGAGTCAGTTTGTACCCAAAGCGAATATCAGCATCCTTTCTGAAAGCATTCCAGATGTAACCAGGGTCGTAAAACAAAACGGAAAGCTGACGGTTTTATTGTGATGCACATTACAATCAAGTGGTTATCTGATGGATCATCTGCTTTTTATGATCCATGATGAGAAATATAGCTGTCATATGAGGAATAGATTTCTCATCATAAAACTTACCTCTGTAATTTCAGCACCTGAATAAGTGCTGCCTCAGGTGCTGGTTGTGCCAGTAAAGGCTGTCTGAAGAGTGATTTCCCCATCTGTGTCTCCTCCTCCCCTCTAAATGCACCATTTGGCAACAGGTGTGTTTCTGCAGTTCCCTTTCCTTCAGCAGCTGCTGCTGCAGAGCTCCTGTGGGGTAGCTGGTGATGTGGCGTGGGGGAAGAAGAGCTTTTGCCAGGTATGTGGGTCAGGGCTCCTGCAGGTAGCTAGTGAAGCAACCTCTGGTGGGGAAGTTAACTCTTTGTGGTGGAGCAAATTGCTTCAAGTCCCTGCTGCCATCGGAAGGGGCTAAATTCATCTAAGTCATTTAACTCAGGTTTCCAGTGCAATTAGTGAGGGAAAAGCTCCTAGTTCAGTAGATTTTGGAGTTATGTATATTTTGTGTCTCTGCCTTGGTTAGGCTCTTAACTTGGCATCTGGGTTGGGTGTCTACGGCAGTTCGACGTTCAAACCCCCCGTGCTGTATCAATGGACAACATTTCCCTAACAAGAGACAACAAGAGAGACGTTGAGGGCACAGATCAAAACCTCAGGCCCCCAGAAAGCTGCAAGGGTTTCACCACTATCCATAAGGCTTCTGGTATGAATTGCATGGATGTTAAAAGCAAGGAAACCCCTTTGTCTAACGTGATGATTGAACCACAGGAACAGGTTTTCCTCTCACATTGGTGCTGTGGACCCCCTGAGTTCAGGAGAAGTTACGTGTTTCATCGCACTGACAGACACCATGACACCCTGTGCTTTATTCACCCCTGTTCCACTGGCCCCCGGTAGCCCCGTGCGCCTCTGAATCCCCCTGCCTTTGGCACTTCTGCTGGTGAGACTCCCAGCTGGGGGGTGGTTTAGCTAAAATGGGTGCTTTTCACCAAAAGAATAAATTATTCCTATACTACTGTCTGAAAAGGGTGGATCTGGAGCCAATTTAGTGAGCATAAGTTACAATTGACTTTGGAAGTAATAACTTATGCTTTGAGCTTCCTTAGATGTATAGCCAAGGAGCTGTCTGGCTGCATGTGTTTTTACACATCTTTCAGCTAAATGAGAAATCCAAGTGCAAAACTTAATGTGTGGAGATATCTTGGAGATTTGTGAGCTTCCCAGAAAGACTTTGGGTCCATAAACCAGCCAGAGGGTCTCCTGGTTTCATGTAACTTTTCTCCTTGTTTTTTATTTGGTTTTGGGTTTTTTTTTGTCATGTTGTGGCACTTTGGTAAATAGTAAATGGAGTTTATTACATCTTAATTAATGAATCTGAGTATAATTTGCCTCAGTCCTGGCAAGCAGACTCTGCTGGAACGCTGATTAGTGAAGGGAGCCAACTTAACTGAACACCCTCTCCAGAGATGTGACCTGGTTTTGGGGTGTATATATACATGTGTATGTACACACACGTGTGAGAGGTACAGACACCTTCGGAAAGCAGAAGACAGGGATTGCATTGAGCTGGGTAGTAGCAAGACAAGGGATGGAGCCTTCAAGGAGATGGGGAGGAAGGTCATGGTGAAAAAGGAAAGCGTGCACTAGAAAAATATGAAAGGGAGGATTAATAGAAATATAAACTGGAGATCCTGAGCGTGTCTGAGGACTCTTGGTCCAAGAAGGAACCGTGCAGGGTACATACCCTCGTGTTACCTGTTGATGCTGGAAAAAAAACAAAACCTTAAACCAAATGCTGACATCAGGGAGAAAATCTGCTGTTCAGTTTGGTGGTCTTTTCATGAAGCTAGTGGAAAGAAGACTAAGTCAGAGATACAGAAAGAGCAGAAATAATGGCAGATGCAAACAGTTCATTTCTTCCTGCTGTCCAGTGTGGTGTCACCAGCAGCGATGGGGAACGTTACAAAGCTTGGCTGCATTAGCCCACTCGGTCACTGCTTGGCCAGGCTCCTGCTGATTTCAGTGGGAGTTTGGATGAGAATGTGCAGGTCCCTGCTCTCCAACAAGGGGAATTCCTGCCCAAGGATCCCTCCAGACAGCTTGAGCAGGTGGACTGGGCCGCTGGTGTGCCGCTAGCATGGGGTCAGCACCTGTGGCACCGTCCGCTGCACGCTTCCATCCTGAGTGCAGGAAGTGAAGCACGTGGAACTGTGGGAAGAGCTTTGTTTCAGAGAGGTGCTGAAGTTTGTATGTAAATACATAACTTAAGGCACACGCCTGAGCAAAAATTACCCCATGAGACTGAGAGACATCTCTAGATGTTCTATCACGTGGATTTGAATGTGTTAAACGTTATGTACATTGCTGCTCTTATTTTTGTTCTTATGTGGGCAGGCACGAGCCTTCTTTGCATTGCTCTTTGTCTCATTCATACCCATGCAAAACATGGACCAAGGAGGAGTAAATCGAGTTGGTTGCACCTTTTGGTTACACACACGAATAACTCTTCTGGATGTAAAGCAGCTGAAAACAGTGTTCTTTTTGCCTAATATTTGCATGTGTTCTAACATGGAGGATCACATGTTTCACAGCTCCTACCCAGCAGCAATCGCAGAGGTCCCGTTACTCCCGCAGCCAGCCGCGTTTGGGTGGAATTACCAGAAGTGCAAGTGCAGTCCCAGTGACTGTGCACAAAACCAGGCTGCAGCAGCCTGCTGGGGGCTGTTAAAACATGGTCCAAGGCTGCAGCCTTTACTGAGGTGTTGGTTTGTGCTGGTTTTCTAACAGAGCTGAGTTTGGTGGTTGACTATTTAAGCAAAAGGAGGCAAAAATCTACCTGGGGCTGCAGGACTGCGGTTTGTGCGCTGGCCTGCGTAGGGTTTCAGTGCGGAACTCGGTGCAGTGAGCTGATGGGCCAGAAGAGAGGTGCTGTGCCCAGTGACCAGCTGTAGGGCATGGTAAGGTAAGGAAGAAGCAGCTGCTGAAATGCTGCATTTAAAACACACAGATCTGGAACCAGCAGTGTCGTAGCGAGGTGCGTGTCTGCCATGAGCAATTCAAAACCAGGCTGCAGTGGTTCAGAGAATACTTAATCAGCACTTCTCTCCTTTGCATATCACTGTTCTCATCAGTTCTAATTCGTGTTTTTTTCCTGCCTCTACAAACTTCTTTGCCTTAAAGGACTCGTGAAGGAAATAATTAAAATGTACACGGAGGAAAACTGTCAGAGCAGAAGGGGCAGAAATCCAAGGTGGTTTAGGGAGGTGCCCCAAACGCTCTTCTGGATGATTATTAATTTTTTTCTGACTATTATTTTATGACGCTGTTTATGTTTAATTACTTATGTTTTCCTAACCTGTGTGACAGGCGTAATTTTAAGAGCAATAGTAATGATGGAGCTGTGGAAGTGCCAGCTGCTGCCTACGTGCTGGAGCAGGCATAGAGCAGGCAGCGTGGGGAGACGGTGCTGCCTCTTGATGAGATCTCAGCTGCTTTTTCATACTGATGAAAATGATCCTAACTGTTGTTACTTAAATATAAACAGTGCCAAAAGATTCAGTGAAAAGTCAGAGCTCTCTCAGTTCACTGCCTGTATGGAGTAGTAAGTTCATAGGACGTTACTGCAGCGTGTGCTGTTAAAACATACGCTGGCTTAGCTTAAAAAGATACAACTGGTTTACTTGGGTCTTAGTTGTGTAAATTACCAGACAGCCCGTCTAGGTTAATGTGGGATTTTTTTATATTAGTGGACAATTTTAGTCTTTGTATTTTCAAATCAAACCTCAGGACCACGGAAATGAGCAGCTCTGCGTGTACCATGTGCTGCTGTATCCCGAAGCTCATTTACAAGCCATAGTGTCATTCTGGTTTGGGTTTTTCTGGCTACTGAAGTTTTTGGTTGTTTCATGCTTCAGCTGTGTGCTGCTGCAGTGGGATCTAGTGCAGATGCAGTGAGATGCACATTTGACAGTAGAACATCTTCAGAACATGAAGTCTTTTCTGATGCTTTTCTCATAATGAGATATTTAATTTTTAATTTGTGGGTATCTTGGCAAAAGTCTGTAGTGTGCAGCAGCATTTCTGATACGTTTGAGTGCTTTGGGTTTTTTTGTTTTTTTCATTTTGGTTTTTTTTGGAATGCATGAGATGATGCACTTTGTTTTGATGAATTCTGATCTGTTGTGGAGTGAAAATGAAATGAGGGTGGAGGAAATCGGTCCACTGCAGGCTGCAGCATCAGTGCACTGCAGGGCCCTTCCTTGCAGGCGACAGTGTGATCTGCACCTGAATGCACTGCAGTGGAATTAACCTGTCTGTGCTGTGTTGCCAACCTTGGGAGTCCTGTAACTAATATCATACTAACCTTTCTTTTTTTTTGTGCATGTGTTCTCATAAAGCAGAAAGTTGTGGGATCCTGTGGTTGCACAAATCTCGACTTGTTGACATCTTTCTGCTCTGACCTCCTGTGTGTAGAGAAAATCCTTTGAAAGATGAAAATGAAGTCTTTAGAGAATAGGAGAGAAACCAATAAACTCACGAGTTCTGTTACTCAGAAGTCAATAACAGGGGCCTGGAGAGGAAAAATATTACTAGGGTATTTGATTTTTATGTGAAAGAAGCTATAAGAGAAAATCCAGGGGCAGAAATAGAAATGAAAGTTTAGGCAAACAAGAAATGTGTGGTAAGGCACCTGCTGCATCAAGGTGCTGCACGTCCACTCCTCGGAGCGGTTTGCTCACTGCGAATCAGTGGCAAGGATTATTCAGGGCAATTTATGCCAGATTATGCTTTGGCAGCTTTATCTGTAGTAAGCTGTATATCAGAGGGGTGTGGTGGGAGACAGCCTGAGCTCTTTTCCCACTCCTCCCTCTCATTCCAAGGTGTTGGTCAAGTCCCTAAGTCGTCCTGCCTCCCAGCTTTGTCAAGTGGGGATGGCAGTACTTTCTGGTCGTTGTAACCTCATTATTACTCCTGAATTACATAAAACCTGTCAGGTCCTTCCCTGGTGGTCCCTCGTAATCATCGTAGTGCTGCTGTGAAGCCGTTCTGTTTGTCTCAGTGATAGTGCATCTGGTGGGAGTCTTGCTCCTGTTACGAATGGACTGAAGCTGCCAAGATGTTTACCTGGCTTTCTTCAGCTGCTTTCTAGGTCCTCGGTCGATACGTGACAGTCCTGTCGTTAGCAGCTTGACGTGTCCATAGCTACTGCCCTGCTATGTCAGAATAGACCAAGCAACTAAACCAAACCATGAGGTTTATTGGTGACCTGCAGTGGAAACGAGATGCAGGCTGTGGATGAATTCTAACAGAATATTGCAGGAGGTGGTGTTTGACGTTGATAGATTTTTGGAGAAAGGGCTGCTGCTTCAGTGTTTGTGCAGTGTCTGGTGGGACCCTTACCTGGCGTCTCTGCCCTGCCAAAACCTGAATGAAAAATAGGAGTACTTGTCTGAGGAACAGCTCTGTCTTTCATATTGAAACTTGGCAGCAGACGGTTCCTGTGCGAGTGGTCTCAGGAGGCAGTTCCCTCGTAAAGGAACCAAGTGATGGATGAGGCATCTCGCGTTTTAAGCGCTGTACAGGTGAAAGCATCGGGGTCTTCTGAGCCTGTGCCCACTGCTGTGCGTGGCTGAGCAGTTTGCTTGCTTTTTACTTCTGGAACTAACAGGGGGTTGGTAAGTAGGGCAGGACCATTAGGAAACGCTAACTGTTTTCCTTCTGTAATGCTCTTTCATATTTGACTGCTGCAGGGTGGAACAATGAAAAATGTTTGGTAACAGATCAAAAATTCCTTTCTTGTTTAATTGAAAGTGTTTAAGAGAAGAAGGTCATTGAGAGGACAGATTTCGAGAAGTGGTATTTGCTTTGGTGATGCTTTGGAAAGAAGCAGGGGATGTTCTGCACGCTTTTAAGTCAATATGGTGAAGGCACTGCCAAACCTGTGGAATTTTATAGGCAGCTGCTGTTAACAGTAATAGCAGTAAATGCATCTGCTTTTTACCCCTCCTAAAACTGGCACTGTGAGGAGATCTTTTTGCTCTTTTAAAACTTATTTCAACATAGTTTCAGCCCTGTCAGCAAACCTCAGCTGTGTCAGTTGAATTGTCTCCCAAACCCTGTAATATTCTCCACAGAATTCAGAGCCTGAGTGAAAATAAAGCTGGCACTGGTATGTGATGAAGTACCCCTGGGAGAGAGAAAGGAACGAGTGCCTATGGATATGTAGAGAATACTCGGGGGGAAATGGGAAGATACCAATGTGGGAAGGCCACTAGCAGGAGTGAGAAGATAGAAAAGCTCAGCGTGAGGTGACACATTCTGAGGGTGAGGCAGAGATGGGGAGGTCAGGCCAGGTTTAAGAGGATGTTTGTGAAGAACAGGAGAATGACTCTCAAAAGATAAATGCGAGGAGCTTGAGTGAGAGGCATATTGGGAGACACCCCAAATTAGGAAAGGAAAATTTCTTCCAATAAAAGAAAGAAATGGGATTCTACAGGGAAATAAATTATCCAAAACATAGGGAAAATTTAAACAAGGAAAGCAAGGGAAATTAAATACCAAGGAAAGGGAAGGATGGAAGAGAAGAAATTACTGATCTTTAAAAGAGAATAAAATAGTCGTATTAATTTTATTGATTTCTTGGAACCGTCTGTGGTGAGCTGGATGTCTGCTCTGAGAGAAAGTGAAAGATAGAATAGAAAAAAAAACCTGTGATTTTTTTGAAGGCTTTCCTGTGCAGGAAATGTAATAGGAAGTTATTTTTATTAATGAAGAGCAGAGAACACACAAAAACAAACTATCAAGAATGGTGTGGAAAATCTGGTTATTTTTCCAGTCAGACCAGAAGAATCCGTGGCCATTGTCCAGCAGAAGCCTGTGGGTCAGGTTATGAAGCAGCAGGGTCAGTGAAGTGAGTGTCAGATACAGAGCAGCCAGCTTAGGCTACAGACAGGAGTATCCTGAGCGCCCTGTAGCCGCTCGCTGGTCGCTGGGCAGTGTCTCTCCATCAGGTTACAGCGGCCACCACAACACTGGGGCAGAAGAGCCAGGGCAGGCAGAGCCTTGGGCAGATGGAGGGCAGTGTCTTTTGCACTGTGATCTGGGGGTTGTTCTGCAGCGTGGCCGTGGTGCTGAGTGTGCTGGGGGGGCTTTATCCTTCCAAAAGCTGAGAGGTGCTGCACAATCCTGCACCCACAGCCCTAACACGCTGTAAGGGACCGTGGGAGTGGGGAGCACGGTGCCTTTATCTGCACTAAGAGCGTGGTTTTCATCTGCAGAGGAAATGGACAGCAGACCACTGTGCCTGGGCTTCCCAGTGGCCAGTGTTTTATCTCTGCAGTCTTGGTCAAACCCACGTGCAGAACAGAAACACTTGTTTATGGGCAGGAAACGCAGAAGCCTTTTCATGGATAAAGCGTGAGCTTGAAGTGCTAAATGTGACCCGCTTTGTTGTACGCCAGTACCTGCAAAGGGTTATTCTTTGTACTGTCCTAGTTGGACTCAAGCACTAAACCTTTCATCAAAGTAAATCTGATTATTTTGCACATGGTTTTCCTGAAAGGATGTTATGATTTTCTAGATGTTTGGTGGCTGGTGATAAATTAGGCTTTTATGATGTCATGTGAAAGGCCACTGCCTGGACTTCCTTCTCTATCGAGCGTGCTGGAGAATACATTTGGGACATACTCAGAATCAGAAATGATCCTACCTTGGTTCATTTTAACCCTTCTGTGGGCTGTTTATGGCTTTCTCACTAGAGGTGTTCAGGCAAGGACAGCCTGACTTCAGCTGGCAGGAGCACTGGGGGATCCCATCCTGAGTCTCCTCCGTACACGGTGTGTGAAATGGATCAGGTTGGGTTGGGTTTTTTTAGCTTGGGTAACAAAACCTCAGCTCATGAGCTCCCTTTAAACCTCTCAGCTTAAATTCTTTCCATATACTGTGTCTTGAAAAGGGTTTTCAAATCAGATTGGAGGTTTTAGTGAGAAGCTGGAGCACAATGAGGGGTAGGTGAGGGTGGGAAGGTGATGCATCCCATAAACTAGTTCAGGTCTATGACCGTGTAGAGGGTGGCTGCTTCTAAAAACCAGCCAGCAGTGAAGTATTTCATACCAGTTACCACAGCAGGGAGGAAGATTGGAAGAGAGAAGTGTCCATCCCTTCTCTGTCCCTCCCCCACAGCCTTCCCACAAGCTTCAGGGGGACAAAGGTTCATGTATCAGTGTAACAGGTAAGGAAGGGAGGGTCAGAGCTCCCACCGACCTGAACCACAGCCAAGCCTTCAGAGTAGTGACATCAGCACTGGACATGGGGCAAAGACAGCAACTGCTGACACGGGTAGGTTAGGATCTTCCAGTCACATGCTCTTTAAATGAAAATGGCATTTTGAGTAAATTAATATTTTTATTAGGGTAAATATAACAGCAAAACCTTCTAAACAAAATGTTAATATGATTTTGATGTTAACATCACAAATGCCTAGGGCTAGTAAACTCACCACAAACAGTGCATCCCATACGAGATAAAGAATTCACCCTGTGGAGCAGTAATATCCCACTAATCACAGAATCACAGACTGGTTTGGGTGGGAAGAGACATTTAAAGCTTGTCTAGTGCAACCCCCCTGCAGGGAGCAGGGCCATCTGCAGCCAGAGCAGGGTGCTCAGAGCCCCGGCCACCTCCCCTGCAATGGGGACAGGGATGGGGCAGCCACCACCTCTCGGGGCAGCCTGGGACAGGCTCTCACCACCCTCACTGTCAACAATTTTGTCCTTCTTCTCCAGTCTAAATCTTCCTCTTTTAGTTTAAAATGATCATCCCTTGTCCTGTCCCAGCAAGTCCTGCTCAANCGAGGGATGGCACTGGCCAAGATGTTTTCTCAGGCTTCGCTTGGCAAATGGACAGATCTGAGTAATGCTCAGCCCTGCGAGGGGCTCTCGTGCCGGCAGCTCTGTGCTTGCACTGTGGCCGAGGTCCACGCGTGGGCTGCAGCCTCACCCCTGGAACTGGGGCACCGCCGCCGTCCAAGAGACGAGGGGCTGGCAACGTGGCCCCCAGGCAGCCGGGGCCAGCTCCCCAGCTTCAGCGGCTCTTTTTCTGGGGNGAGGGTGGGAAGGTGATGCATCCCATAAACTAGTTCAGGTCTATGACCGTGTAGAGGGTGGCTGCTTCTAAAAACCAGCCAGCAGTGAAGTATTTCATACCAGTTACCACAGCAGGGAGGAAGATTGGAAGAGAGAAGTGTCCATCCCTTCTCTGTCCCTCCCCCACAGCCTTCCCACAAGCTTCAGGGGGACAAAGGTTCATGTATCAGTGTAACAGGTAAGGAAGGGAGGGTCAGAGCTCCCACCGACCTGAACCACAGCCAAGCCTTCAGAGTAGTGACATCAGCACTGGACATGGGGCAAAGACAGCAACTGCTGACACGGGTAGGTTAGGATCTTCCAGTCACATGCTCTTTAAATGAAAATGGCATTTTGAGTAAATTAATATTTTTATTAGGGTAAATATAACAGCAAAACCTTCTAAACAAAATGTTAATATGATTTTGATGTTAACATCACAAATGCCTAGGGCTAGTAAACTCACCACAAACAGTGCATCCCATACGAGATAAAGAATTCACCCTGTGGAGCAGTAATATCCCACTAATCACAGAATCACAGACTGGTTTGGGTGGGAAGAGACATTTAAAGCTTGTCTAGTGCAACCCCCCTGCAGGGAGCAGGGCCATCTGCAGCCAGAGCAGGGTGCTCAGAGCCCCGGCCACCTCCCCTGCAATGGGGACAGGGATGGGGCAGCCACCACCTCTCGGGGCAGCCTGGGCCAGGCTCTCACCACCCTCACTGTCAACAATTTTGTCCTTCTTCTCCAGTCTAAATCTTCCTCTTTTAGTTTAAAATGATCATCCCTTGTCCTGTCCCAGCAAGTCCTGCTCAAAAGTCTGTCCCCATCTTTCTGACAAGCTCCCTTTAAGTACTGGAAGGCCACAAGAAGGTCTCCCAGAACTGGACCTTGGGACAAATTGGGAGGGGATGGAGGGTGAGAGGGAAGGAGGGAGGGAAGCTCCCACCTCAATGCAGCCAGCTGTGGGAATTTTGCAGTTGGCAGCTGAAGGGCTCTTCCTGCTGCAGGGGAACACCCTTCAGCCCACCTCATGCCTGGGATCTTGAGAAGCACCCATGGACCAGCATACTGTGGGATGGAAAAATTTCTTTGGCGTGAGAGGATCCGAGCCCATCCCAGGC
>VWZY01001529.1:50897-92264 GCA_013399075.1 Chloroceryle aenea | reverse complement strand
CTTCCAGACAAAACGATTCTGTGATCCTAAGTATGTCAAACTGGATTGCTTGGTCAGTCTCAGCATGTTACAATGCATACATCATATTTCTATCTTCTAGCTCTTTCAAGAGTAAAAAAATCATTGTAATTGAATTCCAGACTTTCTTCCCAAACAGGTTTTATAAAGGTAAGAAACTTTGCTAATGAGGTGTTGTGATTTATGCACTGCAATTTAAGCTGTTGCCTTTAATACAGCTCGCAAATCCTGTGCAGAGTTCCTATCATGAAACTCCAAAATAAGCTGACAGTGGGAGATTTAACTGTAGTGGTCCCATAATCAAGTTCCCCAAGACTTACATGTTTGTATTGCAAACATTGCCCAGATTTTCTTTACTGGGTAACTAGTTAACCTGTTACAAATGAAAAAATAAAACTGTTTAGACTTTAATCTACGTTATTAGACCAAAATGCCAGCATTATTCTAAAAGCAGAAGCATTTTCTAAAGAAATATAAAAAGGTGGCAGCATTCTACTGCTGTAAGCTCATACTCAAGTTCACACACAGTTTCCAAGACAGTGCCCTGCAGACTGGGGCTTTTATCAAGGGACAATGTCTGCTGCTAGGACATGAACTGGCCAAACATTCTTGATTTGGTCTTTTGGCTGCATTGATTCTTCAGGGCTCTTGCAAGTAGCAGCCTTTCTTCTGAGACCCATTAAGATTTTGTTGGTTAATTTTTTTTATTTTTTTTTTCTTAGTTTATTTTAATATTACCCATCTAAATCTTGCTATTTTATTTTTCACTTCCATGGCCTTTGTGAACCATTATTAAATTTAGTAGAACATGTTGTTTACATGTGCTACACCATGCCAAGTGCCTTTGGCATGTTCTTTGCTAACTGACTTTTTTTTTGACTTTTAGATAAAGTTCATGCAGAACAACATCAATATTTATTTTTGGGGGGTGAGTAAATAGCATCTAGCACGTTTTCATGTTTATGGGTATACAGAGAGCAAAGAGGAATGTGGGGTTTGTGCTTCATCAAGAGATTGGACCTCCTGTGTGCAAAGCAAAAAGGCATAGTGACCTATGCCATAGAAGATATTCTCTTAATTCTAACCAAAATTTGACTCTATTTTTCCCTATCTAATAAATGTAGTTTTATTACTAGAATTTCTTTATGTGGTTATCATATTGTCGTCTCTATTATATTCTGTAGGGATTTGTGGATCCATCTCATACCCAGTGAGCTAGATGGGGCAGCTTTAACAAAAGGAACAAGCTGTCGGCCTTGTGTGTAGGGAATGTAATTTGTCAGCACACTTCTCCTGTGTTTTGAATGGATATTCTTAGCAGTTACCAGCCACAGGATGACTTCTTCCAGCTAGAAGTGTGAGGTTTCAAAGCTTAGCCCGCTCTCTCCCCAGCTGACAAGCTAGGAGAAAGATACAAGGTAGGTGGATCCAACTCTCTTTAGAAAAATACATTTGTAATTTGGTTGGAATGCTGTGTATTTATCAAGACAGGATACTTTGGGTTTACACGTGACACAAATTCTTGTATAATATAAATGTGGTATTTCTTTTAATTAAAAAAAAAACAACAAACCCACCAAACAAAAAAAGCCCCAAACATTTATCTTTAGGGGTTTCAGAAAAGAAGAAAAATCTCACCAAGTAGAAGTGTGAATAAAAAAGGGAATGTGATCCATTGTGACAATCTAAGGTGGGATTAACTTTCAACCATTGAACTGTTGGTCCAACCCCTCTTTAAAGCTTTCTGGCGCTGGACATTCCACAGTAACCAGCAACAAACAGTTCATTCCAAAGCACTTGGGAAGTTTTCTTCCTTTTATCATCCTGCAGCTGGAACCCAGGACAAGTTGCCCATTTCACTATGGATGTAAAACCAGTTGCTTTCTGGGAGTTCTTTATAGAGTTGAAGCCTGTGCACAGTCTTCCTTTCTACAAGTTGAGCAACGATAATTTTATTCAAGTGTTTTTTTCTTCCCTGACCATTCTGCCAAGGTGTGGTACTGAAAACCAGCCACTGTGAGCCAGCAGGTTTATTAATGTTAAGTTTGTCTTTCTTGCTAGAGTGTGGTCTTGCCAATTCATGTTCTGCATGTGATGCTTTCTATAAACAAAGTGACAAATGTAGAATATTACAGTAATTGGGTTTTTTGTTTAATACAAATACATTTTTTTCACAACAATAAGCAGATATATTACTTTTGTTTCCCTTACCTTCTGTCTTTCAGTGCACATTCACCCACAACAACATACATTTTTTTTTCATTTTGCAAAAGAGAGGGAGTTAAACAAGTGACACAAACTTGGAGTTCCAAATATTATACACAGTAAAATATTTTCATCATAGAGTAAGTTTCATTGAATTATTAGAAATTATAAATGGTTTGTTCTGGTGATGGGGAATTATTTTCATATTTTTTCTGCACAACAAAAATAAGGATTGCCTTCAGACACAGCAGTGTGTGAATGGCACAGCTGGACTAGCTGAGACTCTTCATAATGCTACTGATATCTGAAGTGGTGTGTTTATGCCAGTTGGAAAGAATCCCAATAATGCTTCAGACAGGAAAAGAAATGTGCATGTTCACAGGAGTGTCTTGTTTAAAAACCCAGATCTGATCTGACACCAGGTTACTCCTACCTACCTTAATTAAAGCTTTGTTTCAACAAGAATGCAGATGAAGCTGTTCTTGGTAATGGCAGCTCAGAGCAAGGCCCTACCCGCGTGGGTTTAGCCAGGCTAAGTTCTGCCACCAGCATATTTGCCTGAGATATGCACTGTGGCTACAAGGCAGTTTGCTATGGAGCTTTAGCTGATAGATCATTTCTCATTAAAAAGTCTTGGAATGTAGCTTAAAACTTTCATTCTATTGTGGTTTGCAGGATAGAATCCTGTGGTTATTGAACTGATCCAGAAGAGTGTGCTTTGTGTGGAATGAAAAACACTGGGTGATAAGCAGCTGCCTAGTGTCCATATTCACGCCCCTTC
Organism: Chloroceryle aenea; assembly: GCA_013399075.1. Lineage (NCBI taxonomy): Eukaryota > Metazoa > Chordata > Aves > Coraciiformes > Cerylidae > Chloroceryle > Chloroceryle aenea. Next base: position 89,260 of record VWZY01001529.1, on the reverse strand, counting down.
CTTATTCATGCAGACCTGTACCCAAGGTGTGTTGGTGTGAACAGCTCCTCACCCTCTTGAAGAGACTGCACCCTGCTTCAGAAACAAATTCCAACCCTGCATGAAATTCCTCAAAGCTCTAGAATACCCAGTGCACCTAAGAAGGGGAAAGGGATGCACGGGGCTAATACTGTAACGCTTTAAAAGGTTAAAGACTGCTTCAAGCCTGCTGTAATCTCTATGGCTGCTGACTTGTTTCATTGTCTGTCTCCTTTTCCTTAGTATTTCATAGGGACAGGAGGAATTTCAGCTGATGTCTTTCTCCATTCTCACAGTTACCTCACTAAGCACAGTCACACACGTAGTTGAGTGTGTGGAAGTTGAACTCATCAGTGTAACATTTTCCAGGTTGCCCGTTCGGTGTTTTTAGTACCGTGTACTTGCTGGCTGCCACAAACCTGTTTTCAGAAGCCTCAGGTATTATTTTTCTTTGAGATGAATTTTGTACTTGTCCAAGAAAAAAACCCCCAGTGTGAAACAGTCTCCGCTAAACTGACAAAAGAGGGGATAAAGCACTTTCAGTGGCACTGTAATGCTACAGCAGGACAAAGCACAAGCTGGCTAAGGAAGCAGGGTTACCATAAGAAACTCTGATTATTTCAGAAAGCTCTTAATGATCTTCCAGAACAATGTTCCTTGCCAGTCAATTTTGCTATGATTCATCAGGTTTTATTGTAAGCATCATTCCAAACATCTAGAGGCAGCTAATATTTTAAGTCTCTAATTTCAGATATTGTGGCATTTACTTTTTAGCAAGTAGATTTATGCTTTTGAAAACAGTGCCTCTGTGACAATCTTGAGCATGCAGTTGTGCGCATTCCATAGCAGTGGCATCATTTCTCTGAGGATCTTCTGAAGGTTCCACAATTGGAAACAGAGAAAAGATTTGGTTTTTTCTTGTATGTCATTTCAAAGAAGTAGCTGCTACGATTCCAATTTGCAATTGTAAAATTAGAAAGTGCCTGTCTGTGTTGGGTCTGACTGAGCTGGAGATAATTTTCCCCAGAGCATCCCTCCCAGTGCTGTGCTCTGCCTTGAGAGCTGGGAAGGTGCTGGGAACACCCCCGTGTTGTGGCTGCTGCTGGGCAGGGCTCGCACAGCACCAGGGCTGGGATGGAGTGAACAAGATCTTGGGAGGGGACACGACTGGGACAGCTGACCCACACTGACCAAAGGGTTGTTCCAGACCATATGGTGTCAGCTCAACAATAAAAGCTAGAAAATAGGGGGTGGGGAATGGGAGTGGAGCTGTGTGGTGTGTGTGCATCAGCTTGTACTCCAGAGCAACCACCCCATGTTTGAAGCCCTGCTTCCCAAAAAGGGCCAGACAGTGCCTACTGATGGGAATTAGAGAATAAATCTTTGTTTTCTTTTGCTTCCACACATGGCCTTGCTTTGCTTTTCATTAAACTGCCTTTGCCTATTTTCTTCCCCCTGGATCAGCTGAGAGGAGCGGGGGGATGTGACAGAGTGGCTTGGTGGGCACCTGGGGTCCAGCCAAGGTCAAACCACCAGTGTCATTATGAGGAAAAAGCTTAAACACTGCTTGTTCAAGCACTGAGATTGTGTGCCCTGTCTAGCCAGATGACAATCACTTGGTCACAGCCAAATTACATGAGCAATTGCAACAAAAAAGAGCATAATGGTCTGATAAAGGACACTGCTTGCTAATACTACTACTTCCAGTACTCCCTGAGCCTTAAGCCTGTAAACACATTCAAAAAGGAATGCCCAGTATATAAACTCCAATACTTATTAGGCCCAGCACCCTGGATATTGGCAAGAATGGGAAGATTCTGTTATTTAATTGTAGATATTTGAGTGTGTAAAGAGGAAATGTACCATTAGAAACTGCAAAGCTGCTGTAGAAGTCTAGATCACTTGTAATTGTGGCAGATTCCCCCCTTTGAATGAGCCTGTGCTCTCCTCTCCTCTTTACTCTGGTTCTTTATTTGCTTGTTTGCTTTTCCTTTACCTAAATACAAGATCTAGAAATACCTTTTTTTTTTTTTTAAGAGAAATACATCACGTTCAGGCCCCAGACTTGTCCATGCTAGTCCATAGCTAATTCAAATCAATCCTGGCCATTGTCCCCCGCTGGTAGACATCACAGATATGAGACATGAATCACAAAGTTGGTTCTTTATATGAAATTCACCCTGTTGGACACAGTATTATATCTACATTCTTTTATCTGTTGCACCCTTTAATGCTATCACACTTTGTTTTTATGAGAATGCTCAAAACACAAAGTTAACAATGGAACTGTTGAATCTCTAACACCTCAGGTACCTGTACAGAGGGAAACCACTGATTTCTTTTTTCCATCAGGAAGATAAAAACTAACTTTTCAAAACAAAGAGACAAAAACTAATGTTCTCTTAAGATATGTATTCTCTTACATCTACCTTTCTGTATTGTGAATCTTAAAAAATAAAACCAAAAATGGCTTCTATCTTCCCTATGTGCCATCCTTTTTCAGACCTCTGGTAATATGGAATTTACTTTTGTGTGACTCTGTAGTAAACTTCAACTTTTTCACTTGTAGTTCTGCCTCAAAACACTGTGTACCCAATTTATGTCTAATTCACTCTTAAAGTGTAAAATAAACAGCTGACCTGCTCTTCTAAATGTGTATCTACCCCTTCCCTCCTTCCTGTACTCATCTTGCTGACAGCTATACTTCAGAAAATACCTCTAGCTTATGGAGACATGAGTTTATACTGGTTGGAATTGCTTTTTTAAAAAATTCAGGCATATTTAAAAACAATGCTACCCTTCAAATGTTTCAAATACCCTTAGTTGAGGCAGCTGCCCAAAGACTCGGGCCCACTGCATCCAGTGAATGTGTTACCAGGTGAGGCCTAGAGAGTGCTGTGGTACAGCTCTTGATACTTAATTTTCAGTTAATGCATTTAACTCCATTGGTACCCTTCTGAAGTGTATCTTTTAAGAAGATAAATAGCAAATGCAACTTTTAGTAGTAAACAGATGAAAGGGTTTTGTTTTCTGTAAACAAAACGGTGTTTCTACTTTTCCAGCCATTGAATTAAATAAAAAAAGAAAAAAAAGAAAAGAAAAGAAAAAGGAGAAAAAGAAAGTCTTGTCACATTGGCTTGTCATTGTCTGTTAAACCTGTTCTCTATTGCACTTTCTACACTTCCACTTTTACTACACTTGCTGACTAGTTGAGAAACTACTTCACGGACAGTCACATTCCATACAGTAACAAGTTGCTTTGCTGGATCCTTTTTCCTTGAAGGGTTTTGGGTTTTGTCTGTTTTCCTTCTGTTTTCTTGTTTTGTTTTTTTTTTAACTGAAAAAAAGCAGAGTCCTTTCTACCCTCCTTTAGCCTTTTCAGTGTAGAAAACACTACGGTTTATTCTGCAAGGAAGAAGCAGGGCTGTCTCCGTCAAACCGGAATGACCTCAGGTGGTGTTTCTTCAGCTGCCAACTGAGAGTTTGTACCTGTCTGTGCTACTGGCACCACCACGGCATCCTTGATGTCTGAGGTCTGAGTGCATGAAGAGTTCTTCTCCTCCAGTTTTTTGGTGGTGTCTGGGCAGTTCTGAACAAAGATCACTCTGTTGTAGGCCTTCAGCCTGCGCCACAGTTGAACGTAAACCTTACACTGCACGTACATGAAGACCAGGCCTCCCGTGAATCCGATGGCTACCACAACGAGTTTTGTCCAAAATGGCCACTCCAGGACACCTTTGAAATCAAACATTGATACTTATTAACACTGCTGTATCTTGAATATCGAGTGCTGAGTTTCATTTTGAAAAGAAGCCCCTTGCTAAGAGCTCCCAGGTCTGGCCAATGCTACTGGGACAGTCGTGGCTCAGGCGGAAACCAGCAGCAGTTTCGTAACCCCAGGCCAGCCTCCTGTATCTGCCTTCCACTGTTAACTGACTTACCACAAACTGGGCAAGTAAGAAATGCAAAGCCATTGTCGCAAAGGAAGCTTGATAACAAAGGATGCTTCATACAGTTAAAAAAACAAAACAATTCAGTAATTCTTCAGTAATATCTCCTCAGTAATATCTCCTGTTCAACAGCTTAAGCAAAAATACCAGTACCAAAACTGGATACCTAGATACCTAGATAGATTATGTGCATCTTCAACAACAACCAGGCTTTTAAAATCATGTTAGAAGCATGATGCTGTTTAGGGCACCTGGAACAACAACATTTACAGTATTCTGGCCTGGTATAGTAAAAGCGACTGGCCTGGTATAGTAAAAGCGACTGGAAAGGGTTCTTATCTACGGCATCAGAAAACAATCTAAATACTTCTGTTTGTCCTGTCTGGGAGGTCTCTGAGTAGCATTTTGCTCACTGAGTGTAGTATTCAGGTGCCTTGCAGATGCTGTATTCAACCCCTGATGATGCATCAGAGTAACTTGGTGATATTTGTGAGTTTTACCGAAGTTTTACCCAGGGAACAGGTTTTTGCCCCAGGCAGGAGAGCAGTCTGTGTGTGTCCCTTTGGGACTTCAGCAGAAGAGCTTCAGGGAGGAGCCAGTCTTGACTCCTGTAAAGCAAGTCTCTAAGTTTAGCCAGCTGTGTGGGTCTGATGAATCTAAGTCCTCCCTTTGCTGTTAAACACATAAGAAATATGCTTTAAATTAAGTGAACAATTAGAGACTGTTAATTACTGCAAAAGCACACAAAATGCTTGAAGGGACAAAAAGAATACTTTGCTAAGGTGTCATAACCAGTGATATGGGGATTTTAATTGTGTTTTGTTTTGTTGGGGGTTTTGTTTGTTTTATTTTGTTTTAATTATTATTATGATTATTTTTTTCCCCTTTAATAACTTTTTAAAATCACTGTCCCTTTCTTTCTCTTAATACAGCATGGTCTGCATCTGACTAAGCCCTGTCAGGGGGTAATGACACTTAAAACAAGCAAGTCAAAGCTGGAGCACTGAGCTCAGAACAAAGCAGCTGAATAAATGGCTCAGCTTTACCTCAGAGTTTTTTCCACTGCTTAGAGAGCAGTAAAGATGTGCTGCTGTTTCTTCCATGATAATACAGGAAGCATCATTTTTTGCTTAACACAGTGAATTTTATCTCAGTATATTTCAGGTTTGCCGTATTCTTGCAGACTTGAGCTTTATTAGGAGAAGCAAAGCTCAGCTAAGCTTAGACCTCTGCCTTCAAGGAAAGGAAATTTATGTGAAACTTGATTCCCTACCACTGGTGCCATATAAATTCTAGAATATTTAAAATATATATTTTAAATTAATCTTTCTGTAGACCAGTGAAAGGTTTACTAATTAAGAAGTTGACACTTATTTATTTGCATCACATGCTTTCATAATGAGGAAAAAAAATCCCTCTAAATATTTTGAGACATATATCTTAAAAAAGGAGTCTTAAACAGACACAGTATTAACAAACAATACCAGTATTATTTAGGGCTTTCAGTTTTTCTTCTCAAAATAAGTTTATATATTTTTTTCCCTCCAGTACTGACCATCTTTTCCCCAGCTATTCCCAGTTGAACCAGAGATAATGGAGTGAAAAGTAAAGTACGTACAGGTTTCTCCCTGCACCCCATATTCCCAAGCCCAAGTTTGATTTTTTTAAGAGTACCTCCCCCACACTCCAACGAGCAAATTTTGGGGCAAGAGTTCTCTTCTCTAGCACTTATGTTTGCATTTTATAAGTTGATCCCAGGCATCTCTTTGACCATTTTTTTACTGTGGAGAATCATCCATTACATTGGGCAAACACTGAATTCTATACAATTTGGAAATACTTTTCAAGCCTACTTAATTACTTAATTACTGTGATTCTTAAGCATTCCCTGTAACAAAAATTCACATTTTCTGTTTTGTTTTCTTGGGTAAATTCAACTAATCCACAGAAATACCTTCCCCTTTTTAATGAATGATCTAGCTATACTCATAAGGTCAACTCCATTCTTAGTCCTGTCCTGAGGGCCATTTTATTTTTATTTTTTGAGATGTAAATCAGGGTTATCCATTTAGAAAGTACACAAAACAAGACTTTGTAGTATACATTCACCTGTGGCTCAGCCAGGCTTGCTACATATTTTCCTCTCATAGGCAAGAAAGGCAAGCATTGGGAGTATCATCAAATATTTATCTAACTAGCAAGGCACAAAGCTCCACCTGCTTTGCTTTTCATGTTAACTTCGGAGTATAGCACAAAGCCAGAGACCTTTGTCCCGCTACTGTGTCAATTCAGAACAAATCTCAAAAACTTTTTACCCTCTTCCTCATCGTGATCATATTGAAGACTAAATTTAACACTGGACAGGCTTAGATTTGAAATGGAAGACAGTAGTTCCATGTGGAATATAGTTTCCACATGCAAGAGGTGTAGTTCAGAACAAAACCTACTTAGGTTAAAACAGACATTTTGCTACATGTCTGGTTGGGTTTTCAGGTCCTCCACAGATGGACACCCCACAGCCTCTCCGTTCCAGTATCTGTCCACCTCACAAGCACCAGCACTAGAACACGGTCTCTTGGAAAAGTTCCTCTTAGGAAGCCTGTTGATGAAGGGGCTCTGTTGTGTTTTACAGGATATTAAGGTCCAGCTGAGTAATATAAATAAATGGCTATTTCAAACCTGAACTTGCACTGAGCTCTTTGAATTTGAGTAATCTTTTTGCCTGATTTTTAAAAACATCTAGATAACAGGGGATTAACCTAGGAAAGAAGCAGCAGGCTTGTTAAGCTGTTGTAATGCTTACTCCAAGCAGAGGTCTCTCTGCAGGGGCATAACATAAGCTTTTAACACTGATGTATTCATTACTTCTGGATTAAAGCATTTCGTGCAGCCACGTTATCAGGGGGCTGTTATTTAAGAACAGAATGTGACTGGTTACATAGCTGCCTTTCAAAGCCATCCGTTGTGTTATCAGCAGGGCTGAAGAAGGGGAGGGATATTTACCATTATCGTTGCCTTGTTTGATTTCCTCAGCAGTTCTGTCAATTAAGACATACAATGACCAAACAACACAGGTAATTGCAATTACGTGGAACGTGACTGAACAAATTATTTTCCTTCTCTCGCTTGTTGTCATCTGTAGTTTCTCCCACTGTGATAAAGAAAAAAAAAAGTCATAAAATAAAACCCAGACTTGTAAACTTTACAATAAAACGTTAATAAGATATAAAATAATAAATTAGATTTTGTAATGAGGCCATCCTGGCTCTTGCTGCCTAAAGAACAAGCAGTAGTAAAATCAACAAATCTTTTTATTTTGATAATACACATTAGAGTAGTATGTGTGCTGTCATAACAATCTCATTTTCACAGACTCAGAGGAAAGAAAAGTTCTGTTTCTGCCTGCTTGTGAATGACAACTAAGGTAATTTAATTGTTAATAGACAGGTGAAAAGCTGAATATTTAAGTTTACCTGATGTAAGCTTCTGGTGATGAGAGAAGAAAAAACCCAAACAGTAGGTTATCTTACTTAAACTACTCTCCTCCACTCCCAGTTGCTTAAAATTAGAGGAACACAGTTGTGGAGCAGTCGTCCCATAAAATAAAAGCATAAAAAATGCAACTGCACTGAGGATTCAATTCAATAAGCTTGAAAAGATGGTTATGTGAAAATAATCATATCTGAAAGCAGTCAAGCAGCCTCAGTAATGCACGAAAGATCTTCCAGGCACATATTTGTGAATTCTGGCACTAAATCCTAGCTTAAGTTAAGGCTATTTTAAAATGAAATAGGTTATGCAACTCTTGAGGCAATTCTTTTTTTCTCTCACTTGGGAAGATGCCATTTTTTTCAGCACATCTTTAAAATGAAACCCTTCTCTACTTGCCTTTGAAAACAGATGAAAAAAGATGACATTTAAAAGCCAAGTGGCTCAGTTCCAATGATTAGTCTTGGAGCTGGTCAGTAGCATCTGATGAATGAAAGCAGTATAAAGCATAATATAACAGTGCCACCTCTCTGCAGTTGTGCCAGTCCAACTGTGCTTCAGCATCCAAGGCACCGGCAGCACCGGCCATGGGGCCATCAGAGCTGCTCCTCTGCTTCCACAGATCACCAGGAGGGCTACCTTGCAGAAATGCTCACTCCTGCCACTGGGGTTAGAGCAATACATACCAGGCCAGACAAATTTCAGTCTTTAATGGCAGTAAAAGCTTGTGCATTTCAGAGCTGTTACCTCAAAACAATCTCTGAAGTATTTTCTAGCCCTTGCCAGACTTTTACAAACATGGGGCTTAAGTAACTGCTCAGAAGAACTGAAATCTTTCCTGAGTAATTTACACAGCGTCAGAGCTAGAGGTTCATTTACCAGCTGGTACCTCATTTCAGTTTCTGCTACGTCTACTTTGGAGTGATAACTAAGCTTGCTGGGTTTGGTATGGCAGCCTGAAAAAAATGGAGCAAAAAAGCAATAAAAGAACCCCCCAGAAGTTTATTTTCATTTTAATCTCTGTAGGTAATATTCAGCAGTCAGACCAGACTGTGGCATTTGATAATTACAGTCTCATCATATCATTACAGTCACCAGGTTACACTGCGTGTGACCTGGAAACTTTCATCCTCTTTGCAATGAAAATTCAATTCCAGCCTTGCAACAGGCTTTCTTTCCAAAGAAAAACTTCTCTTTGTCCAGATGGAAGAAAGGTTTTTTTTTGCCTTGACCCTGCACTTACCTGTGGCTGCTTTGTGAGAGATCAGCACTGAACATGAAGAATGAATTGTGTTCTTAAACGGAAGTTTTCTCTCACCTCAACCCTGATGCTAGATGTTTTGGTCTACTGGAGAGAAGGTTCTGTGCTAAGTTTTCATTGCTGTGCATACCCCCAGTCTCATTACAGCCATTTTACTCCCTGTAGCATACACAAAAGCCTTAGAGTGTTAATCTGAATGTCCAGCCAGATAAAGCTTTTTCATAGAGAATTTTAAAGTCTGAATGCTAGCCCTAAAGACAAAACCAACCATCAGGTGAATAAAGGGACAAGCTCACAAATTTGAAAGGTGTATCAGGAGGGAGCTAGCAGCAGCAGACTAGAGAAGGTCTTTTCTGCTAACATCCCATGATTAGCAAGCCAAAGCCTTCCAGACTCTGCTTCCTCTCTGGCCCTTTTTCTTCCCCCAGAGTGCAGCATTGCCTGGGTGCTGTTCTGCTCCCACCAGAATTCAGATGTCTGGTGGGAGGCAGTGAGAGCAGCAGGGCAAGGGGTGGTTATGAGACTGGAAGACTCTGCAGAGTACCTCATACTCCCAGCTGGGATACAAGAAAGGAATAAGGACCAAGGAGAGACTCCTGCTCACATGGACAGCTGCAAGGCAGTTAAGACTGCTTGGGAGCATTTTACAGCCCAGTAAGCACAGCAGTGTCTCCCAAAGGTGCACTTCTGTTTTGCCATGCCCTAGGTGCAGTATCAGTTCTCCTCTCAACTCCAGTCACCATGAGCTGAGCTCAGAAGGGGAAATTCAGTTAAACTTTGTGCACTATTCCTGGCAATACCTCTGGTAGAAGAGATAATTTGCCTGTCCTACTGACGTATTTTAGCTTGCCTAAACAGAGAGTACTCTGGGACTGCTGTCACCCTCTCCTAGACAAGTGATATTTAAGTTGCCCCGAAGCAGAAGAGTGCAATTCACTATTTTAGCATTTTTGCCATAGGCTTCCACTGAAAATTTATCTGTTAATGCCAGCACAGACTTGCTTAGATAAAAGCACAGTGATGTGAAATAAAAACTGCTTGAAAACCCATAGCAAAGGCTATGAAACAACAATGTATTGAGCAGTGAAAGCATCAGCCCCTTTTACTTGTGCTTTATAGTCCAGGACTCGATAGAGCCCACAGTTGGGTGGGGAAGTTTGGCAGGAGCTACCATATCACAGAGGGCATCCCTGCCTCCTCAACCACTGGGAAATTCACCCCGGCTGTGTTTTGAAGCTCCTGCAGTTCTCATGGCTCTCTCCATTCACTGACGGCAAGATGTCCTGGTCTGAGCAAGAACAGAACTGATTCTGTTCAGGGATTTTACTGTTCAGCTCAGCTCTTCTAACTCCCTGCACTGTCTGCAGTCAGCAACCTGTTTTCCCAGGCAGTGGCTGCTGCTGGCAGTGAGAACAGCCCATGGGCAGAGTCAGTACCAAGGGTTGGGGTGCAGACCAAGGGGTTAACAGAGAGTGTCTGTTACAGGTCTAGTGGGCTGCCCTGACCCTAAACCATGATACAAGATGAAAATAAATTGCATCATGTTTTATTGTCTTCATCAGGTATTATCTTGATCTAGAAAAATGTACGACCATCAGTTTGATGACACTGTGACATGTCATGGATAGAATATCAGATGTCACCAAGAACAGGAAAATAACACAAAATTAAGCACCCAGATGCAATTTTTCTTGGAAACTTACGTTAATACTCCTAAGGTGCTCTAGAGACTGGAAGCAGAAAAAGAAATGGAAGACTGTAAGAGTCATAGGAGACATTTATGACCACTTGTAAATTATCAAGGCACTAAATTGATAGACAAACACCACAGCTTTTGCCCGGTCTCCTCTGAAGCACCCCTTCACTGTTGTACATCCGACTGACACCAGCTGCAGACTCCTTAATCCTGGCAGCAACACAACCCCAGACTGGAAATCAGCAGAGATGCAGACAGGTTAATGTCCTGCACATGCAAGCAATCACATGAATATCATCATGCCCACTTAAGAGGTGTGCTAGAACACTTTGGAGCATTTAACAGCTACAAGACATTTTAAGACAAGTCACCAAACAAATCCACGGTGCAACAACATATATCCCTAAAAGAAGGCTTGAAATATCCCCAGCCCCCTTTTTCTGTTCTGATAAAGATTTTCTGAGCATTACACTTGCACCGTGCACTGCAAACCACCGGAGGGTAGTAGAAGACCAACTGCCTACTTCAGAGATTCCTACCAAGAAGCCAGAATGACCTGTCAAAGAAAAGAAGCTGGATTGTAAATGTCATCATGTCATCAGAAATAATCATCCCCCCCTCAACTACTACTTAACAGCTATTCTAAAACACGATGTGCACCTCAGCCTGTGCTTTACTGCCAAAGAAAAGTGTAACAGTCTTGAAAGTGGCAGCTGAGACACTGTACCCTGTTCCACATTTCTGCCTCATGGTTTGGTTTTGTGTCTTGAAGACTACCTCACTCAGAAACTTAACAGGAACAGTTACTGATTTCATAACCCACTCTTGCAATTACAAAATGTAGTCATGAGTCTTCTGGGCAAAGAAAAAAAGAAATGCAAAAAGGAAAAAAACTAATAGCCTGCTCACAGGGAACACCTAAATCATATGTAGCCAACCACTTCCCTTTCCTGTAACACGGTCTGAGAAAATCCCTGATACTTATTTTAAACGACCAAAATTTGCCTTCCTACCTGCCACTTCTAATAAAAGCTTGGTTGATCAACATGCAATGAATAAACATTAATATTTTTAGTATCCTCTGCAAACAGATTGCCTGTGCAGATGCTACTTCATATCCTAGAGATGCCTATCTAGCCTCTCTTCCTAAAGGCAGAAGTCTATCTGCACGTTGAATTCCCTCCCATGCATTAAACTTTCTGCAAAGTGGCTTCACCATGGCCCAAAGCAGAAGCAAAAGCTTCACACAGCTTGTGCAAAAGTTGTTACTACACCACGTAACTTCACCCTGCAACCTCAGCTGCCTGTGCTGCTTTTCCTCACATTCAGACTGTAGATCTGAGTCTGCCTGCCTCCATCCACCATTTGGTCTCTGCTTGTTGCCTCCTGCTCCTGGAAACCTCCTGTCACATTAGCCACAAAATTTTGTCTGTGGAGATTTCCTGAAGCATTCCATACCTCCTGCAGGTTTGCAGATTCACACCTTGCCAACTGCAGGTCTCTCTTCCAGGGGCTTATCACTCAGGATGCCAAATTGAAGGTGAAGTTAATGGACAACATGCTATGAACACTTAGACTTTTAACTCCTGGGTATTTTCAGGAAGCCTATTTTTAAACACTGACTGTAAGGAGGCCTGACAGGGGAATTTAGTATGGGCATGACATTGCTATGATGAAGAATTTTTCCTGTTCTGACATTTTCCTCATCATTTAGCAAAAAAAAGGAGAATGAATGTGATGTAAACATTACCCACAGCTGGAAGGACTTCCTCTTGCTCTCACCTAGAGCTAAAGGAATCCTGCAACATTTTCTGAATTCTTTATACAATCTAAAGAATGACTTTGAACTCACCTCTACTGTGAAATAATCATGCCTGCAAAACAAAGGCTAAAATTATTTAGTTGTGGCTGTCTTAGAAACTATGCTCTGCACACAGACTGGGAATACACAGAAAAACATCATTCTTACTTCAAACAAGGGATGGTAGCAAACAAGGAAATCCTAAATAGCCAGCACTTGAAAAAAAGAGCTTAAGAACTGGAGCAGTATGTGATGAAGTGAGCCAAGCAGTGAAGTTCTGTCAGGAGTCTGAACATCTAGCTCAGTTACTCATCTTCTGTGGTTTAGGGAGGGTTTCCTGGTCACTTCTTGCAGTACTAATTGGCTCAGGCTCCACAGTAGACTGTTCACTACTACCAACCTACCAGCTGGAGGGAAGCAGCTGCAATGGTGCTTTGCAGGACTGGAATTTGTGCAGTGGGTGGAGAAGGAAGAAATAATAGTAATAAAGGACAACAGGGCTCCATACCTGTCGGGAAAACAAAATAGCCTTGTGCAGAATTGGTGAGAAATGGGACTTCAAGCCCTGGCATTTGAAGGGAAGTGTTTTGGGCCACTCTGTGTCATTTCTACAACGTGTGGTTACAGCCTGTGCCTGAGGGACTGCCTCTTACAGAAGGACCAGGCATGCCTCACTGCATCCAGCTGCAAGAGAAGTGCCCCTCACCTACTTCAACAGAATGTGCCAGGTCTGAGGGCTGAAAAGAGAAGGGTTTGGACTGTCAGTACATCTCCTCCATGCTCTTTTCCCCACACAAATCCAGAGCACATTCAGAGAGGAAGAACTGAGCCGGTTCACAGAAAATAGGAAACACATCAGTCATTGCTTTTTGTCAAAAGATACAGCCCAGAGGAGAAACTCTTGTAAAAGATTGAGAATACAAGCCCAGGACCTCTATTACCTTAGCCACTAAACATAAATAAAAAACATTAAAACCCCCATGTCATATGGTGCATCATACAGCCACATCTATGCACAACCTTACCTTGATCTAATTAGCTCATTAGATGAGCTGGTATAAATCCTTCTCTGGCAAACTTGTCTGAAGTTTACCTAAAATCTATTTCTTTCCCTAGGTGACACTAAATAAACCTGGTTGAAATTCAAATGAATGTCTGTGGTGTATTTAAAACACCCATTAAAAGTTTGAAACTGAAGCAGAACTGGGAGCATTTGTAAAGACAAAGACACATTAATTCACTTTTCCAGGTGGTATGCATGCATAGAGTATCAGAACATCATCATGAAAAATCTCTCCTTGATAAGCACCTTATCATCTGCAGAGAACTAATAATTCACTTTTATCACAACCAAGTGACAGTTAAAAGAGCCAGACATGAGTGACATAGTCAGTATGCAGTCTTCACAAACTGATGCCTTTAGCTGTGTATGTCATCAATTAGCAGACCCTTAAAAAGTGTAAAATAGGGATATTAAGTCACTTGAAAAGGTAAATTCTAAAATGAAGTAGCTGTTCTTGCAGTCTGGAAGCACCATTCAGAATACTTGTCATTTACCAACTAGAACTTCAGTAGCTGCATCCTAATCACCCAAACACAGACTAAACCTCCCAGATTGTATGCTGTGAAAATACAAGAATAGTCAGGGTGTCCTTCTCATCCAGTGCTCTGTCTCAGACAGAGGTGGACACCAGATGCTTCAGAGAAATGTGCAAGAAGCCTCATGGCAAGTAATTACAGCATAGTCTCTCCAGGCTGGGAGCTTCTTCCTAGTTCCCATCTGCTAGAAATTATTTTATGTCAATATACAGAGTGCAAAAGTACTCTACAAGGTGTTTACTTTCCAAGCATCCTCTTTGAATGCTGAAACATTAACCAATTCTTTGTTCAATACAGGTCTACACGATCAGCTTCTGGTACTATCATTAGCTTCTCTTTTATGATTGCTGCTTCTTTTATTACCTTGCAAGCTATTTAGGAGTAGCATCATTATCTCCTAGCGCAGTGTGCTTCAGCTACCTTATCTAAAAAAGACAATCCTGACAGATAAACTGCAGCTGAAACATTAAACCACTGGTCAAGAGAACCATCACCATAGTGCAAAACCATGGGGAATATCTGGTACTAAGAACAAGACGCACACAACCAGAACTCTGAAAAAAAATTACCTTAGGTGCCTGGGCATGTGCCTCTATTATCATAAAATACACTGAATGAAGTGATAATTATCCCATTTGTTCAAGTATCATATTGCTGGTTTCCAGAGAACTATGTTCAAGAGATACCCTTTTTTGGCACGCTTTCCACCAAGAAGAAAGCATTAGCCTGGGAACTAAAACTGACTTCAGACAGTTCTCACGCCACCAGGTCCCAGGCAAAATCCATCTGAGGCAGAAAACCACTGTGAAATCACATGTGTGAGTTGTGTAAGACATTAATACATGTATTAATCAGACCATGAACAGCAAGCTGCTCCCATCAGAGCTGGTAAAAACTCTAGCTTCAGAATTAAACAGTACCAAAAAAAGAGTCCATAAATAACAATGACTAGTTTAGATCAATGCTTGGGTTGATAATGATTTATAAATTTTATATTGCTAGCTACTCATTTTGTGTCAGGGCAGAGTTCCATGTACATTTTCTCCAGTGGTAAAGCTGATATCAAGAGATTCTCTTAATTATTTTCACTGCTTCATCTACCCAGCCCCACCTCTGTTAGAACTATTGATGAGGTCAAGCTGCAAAAAAGGAACACTGAAAGAGATGAAATTAAAAAATGAAAAGGAGACCCCCCCAAGCCCTTAAAAAAACAAGCAATAGGTTGATGAGCTGCAGAATGTGGTAGGACTCACTATGTAAAATGGAAGTGAAACTTTCTGATGGAAGTTGCATCTGTGAAGCAACTCAGATCAAACTGCTTCTTTCAGCCTCAGAACACACGGAAGGATTTGTACCCTCCAGAGCCCTTGCTCTTTGCAAAAGTGGGTAACACCACTAACACCCAGAGCTGAACAGTCTCCTGAATCCCCCCTGCTTTTGTACATGCCTCTGAGCAGCAGAAGTAATAAATTTGCTTATTAGCAGCTAACTGGAAGAGGACACAGCTTTCTTTTCATTTTCTGGTATAAGATTTTTTTGTTTGCTTCTTAAGACAAAGTTAAGTTCTTAAGTTCAAAGGAATGGGAATAAAACCATCTTGTTCCACCTCCAGGAAGGATGCTGCACATGGGGTGTCCCAGCAAAGTATCACAGTATGATGGCTTTTTGCAAGCCTAAGGGTATCTTATGGTAGTTTCAAAGTACGAGGCACAAGAGGTTGGAATGTCTCATCAGAAGTCCATGGAAACAGGAACAGCTGTGTGAATGAAAGCTGTGTTGAATGGAAAAGAGAGAAGTATGGAGATGGAAAGCTAAGCCAAATTCCACCACTATGAAGAAAAGTAATCTATTAGTCTTGTATAGCACAAAATGCAATACAACTTTACTCTGCAAACTTCAGCGCGCTATGTATTACAGGTAAATTAGCAGTAATGCTCTATTATCCTCACTCAAAAATTAGGAATACAGCTGTCTGAACAAAGCAGCCCCTTGCATCCTTGAGGCATCACAATAGGGAATATAAATGCTCTGGAATTATTTTTACTTTTAAAGCTTTAGTATACACATTCTCCCTGGAGCACTAAGTTATTCTCTATGACGACATGATAGCCAATAAGAAAGTAATAGCTTTGTGCCTTTGTGCATTCTGGTGAAGTGTCTGACCCCACATATGACAAGAAATGATTTGAAGCTAGCAATGTTTTGAGACAGTTTACTGGAAGAAAGAAAACAGCAGAGTAGGTTGCCTTGACGACGCTGTGTAGCTGCACCAGAAATCAAAAGGAAATGTAGGAACTTTGTCTACATTAAGGACTGCAAAGTATTCACCAAATTGGGTTAAATGGGAACTAGTCCCACAGGAAGTCAGTGTTACCTGACCTATGCAATATTGGCTATCAGTTCTTATCAAGAGCCTTATTAGAAAACTGATGAAAAAGGCAG
This sequence comes from Chloroceryle aenea, assembly GCA_013399075.1. Classification (NCBI taxonomy): domain Eukaryota; kingdom Metazoa; phylum Chordata; class Aves; order Coraciiformes; family Cerylidae; genus Chloroceryle; species Chloroceryle aenea. Next base: position 73,004 of record VWZY01001529.1, on the reverse strand, counting down.
ATGGTTCGTACTGCACAGCACAGGGCAGTGCGACGTCAACTGCGAGCAATAGAGTAATGAGCGCTCAAAGGTTCTTGTTTTTTCCCCTGGGAGACTCTGCAGATCACTTCTGGTTCTGAGAGTCTGCTCTGGCAGAAGTGGTTTCTAAGGGCGACCACTTTTGATTTCACAGCAGGATTTTACACAGCTATATCTGCAGGCTATCACTTTTGGCAGTGATTGCCATGTTCTTATCATAGAAGCACAGAACCGTTTCGGCTGGAAGAGACCTTCAGGATCATCCAGTCCAACCTTATTCCCAGCCCTATCCAAACTACTAAACCACATCTGCCTGGCTCTTAAAGACCTCCAGGGATGGTGACTCCACCACCTCCCTGGGCAGGCTGTTCAGTGCCTGACAACCCTTTCAGTAAAGAAATTCTTGAATAATTAGAGATTCTTGAATAAGGAATACTGCTTAGGGACATGGTTGATGACATACTGCATGTGTGCTGAGAGTCTTTAGCCAACATCCTCTGCTGCTGTAAATTAACTCAAACGATGTAGAAATAAAACCACTGGGACTGATTTAACAACAGCAGCTACAAAGCCATTTTGGACAGGCAGATGTTTCTTTAGCTGTGCCAGATCCTTTGTGAAGCCACTCTGGCCATCAGAGGCCAGTGAAATTGAAAAGGACCGTACCTTCCGAAGAGGTTTGAGCTTGGTCTCCATGATGAAGTCGTACTTGCAGAGTTCACAACAGCGTGTGTCTGAGCTCTTAATCCACTGGTGCAGGCAGGCCTGATGAACAAAGCGCAGGGTCCCTGTGCAGCGACACGGTGTGATGAGGGGACTTTCATCATCTCCCTCGCAGTGGCAGATCCTGACGGGAAGGACAGCAAGAGCTCGTGAGGGAACTTGCCACACAAAGGCACTGGTTTATTTTCAGACTTGAAAGATGCCAGGCATGTGACCTTTCAGATTGAGGCCGAGGAACGTATTGCTTGTTCCCTTCTGCCACTCAGTGATTTCTTTTTACTTAGTAATTTCTCTTTGAATTTGCTATGTTGTCTAAAGGTAAATCAATAGAAATCCCTTTTATTCCTGGGAAAACCTTTAAGGCAAACACCAGGGCTCTTTCTAAGAGCTGAATTGGTCTTGTAAGTAACATCAGTAAAATACTCCAAGTCAGTAGAATCTAACCCCTGCTGAAAATACCCAGTATGAAAACCACAAAAGGTTCCTAGGATGCCTCTTTGGAGTTACCCGGTTAAAAGGATTAGCAAACAGTTCTGATACTTTGGAGTCATGTGTATGGCACAGTGTATGCACACATGGGCACACTGTTTTGGAGACTGGTGTTAAAATGTCATGGTTTTTTTCATTCTTCAGTGTCCCTCTGAAGCAGATAGCTGTGTTATCTGGGAAAAGAAAAACTACACCTGTAAGCAGACCCTGAGATAAGAGGCTGGTCCCAGAGTTATTACTTAGTAATGGGATACAGAGCTTTTCACATCACAGTTTTGCATAAAGTGCTTTGTTGTCCTCACATCACAATCTGATGGTTTTCTTCCGTGACACGTGTCTTGGTGATCTTCTTTTCCAAACAGACTCCCAGTCGTATCAGGAAAACATTCACCCATCAAAAGCAATGACAGCTTTATTGGCAAGCATCTCTGTGAAGGCAGAGAAAACTCTACAGTGAGCAGAAAGCTTCACCGAAGACCTGAAGAAGGTTCAGCTCAACAAAGAGCAACTCCCTCCCATGCCCACCCCAAAAACCACACCAAAGCACACAAGGCCTAAGGAATGTCCCATGTGTCACACTGGCACGTGAGGGGGGTGTGTGTGTGTGTGTGAAAGAGCTGAAGCCTGAGAAATTCTATTTCCAAACCAGCGCACGGCTCCTGGTGTCACACAAACAAAATTCACAGCTTAGAAACCTGGTTCTTAGGAAAGGCACCCTCAGATACACACCTGCGGAAGAGTCTGAACACATCTGAGGAATAACTCCCACCTTTACACAGAAAGGTGTGGCCACACCACTTCTGAGGGAGGAAAAGAGCTGGGGAGGGCCATGCAGTGTGGTTCGTAACAGCCAGGGTAGCGAAGAAGAGAGACCTTCTGCATAGCACAGAAGAACCCGGAGCGTGTCAGGAGGCAGGCTGGCAGAGCCCCCTGTGAAAGACTGGCTACAGCACAGCACTGAGCCTGCCCAGGAAGGGGAGAAGGAAATTGCAGTGTCCAAATGAAAGATCTATGGATCACAAACCAGCAGCTTCACTGTTCTGCTGTGGCATAGCCCAGAGCCATGAGAAAATGAATCTACAATAATGAGAAAGCAGAACAAAGCTGCTCTGCTGAATATAAGGAAAGAGAGCCAAAACCAACCAAACAAACCCAAAACACAGCAAAAATTTGAAGCTCTGGAAACCTGGTAGACAAAAGGCAGGTGTCAGTGTCTGCAGTGGTGCCTGCACAACACGTTATATCCAAAGGGAATGGAAGGGAGAGGAATATACCCACCACTTCCATCTTGCACACATTCATTTTTGGAGACACATTTTACAAGAGCTCAGTCTACAGTCTTTACAAACTCAGCCAAGCTCTGTGCACCAGTCACTTAGCTCTTAAATGGCATCTGGCTATATGTTCATTTCTTATTGAGCCTTTGGCTTAGGCAGAAATAAATTTGCAAAACACTGAATAGCTATTTTACTAACAAGTGCATTCCCACCAGGGAGTCACAAAAAAAATCTCACTTTCTTTTTAAATTAAAGAAATTTCCCAAAGGAAGGCTAGTATTCTTTGTTCATTTAAAATCAAGCTATACATAATTTATTTTACAGGCTTAGCATTTAAACTATTTAGAAATTAGACAACTAAGCTGCCTACCCAAGAGCCTTCTTCCTACTACTGCCAGAATTGTTTAAAATTATTTTAAGAGCTAATATACAAGCCTAGAACTCCACTGGGATCTTCAAATAAAGTGACACTGCAAATTTGAAATGAATAGAAGTATTATTTGGTGGAAATACTTTTACAGACAAACACTATATGAATTATACATTCTATCTGTGCTTTGGCTGGACAGAAGTTACAAGCTAAACGTAAATAACTGGGTGACATGAGGAACTTACATTATAGAGCAGCTCAAACTCAGTCATCTAATAGCCTCTCCTAGCTTTATAACCATGAAATATGTAATAAGAATAAAAAAAAACTTCAAATGGGATTAAAGTCCAGAGAAAATAACCACAGGCATGGTTTTCATTAGAGTGAATGCTCTTTGGTGCAGTTTAGCACTTCATTATTTCTTTAGCCAGAAGAAATTAGCTTAAAAGAAATTTGTGCTACCTAAATTCACAATCACAGTCTGTAAAGAGATGTGGACACCTGACAGCCATTCAAACAGACTGTTGGCTAACTGCTCCAATCTCTTTTAAAGACTTCAGTCAGATAACTTCCAATATTGAGTGAATATTGAATATTGAATCTGAAAGTTGTGTCTTTGCCCTTTGCTCTACCTACCGATCTATCACGCCCCTCATAATTATCACAAATTACAGAAAATAAATTGTAAATAATGGTTTTGAAACATATGTTGTGCGAGCAGAACTGAGGTAGGAATATGAAGCACAGACTTAGCCAAACAGTATCTAAACCAAGTCAGAAGTGGAGAACTTCCATTCTAGTTTCCCATAGTCACATGATCACAACTGTTCAAAATTTTCACCTATGAGACTCTTTGCAAGGCTGAGTTTAAGCTGAGAGTAAAATTTGCTTACGCACTTAGAATTGATTGAATGAAAAAAAAAACAAACCAAACATTCCCACACTCTTTGCTATAAAGAAAGGGGAAAAAACCCCAACCCTTGCTAAATCTCTACCCATTTCTTTACAAGCTGTAGCAGAGCACTGATAACGGTTGGTTAATAGCTGCAGTTTCAGCTGCTCAGGCACACCTACAAAATCTACATACTCAGCTTTTCTCAACTTTCTAGTCCTTTAGTAGATAAATGGCCTTCATTATAAAGCAACACTTTTGACTACCTGGAAATGAAGGGGAGGAGTAGGAAGTCAGCTATTTGACCAAATCCTTTTAGTTAGAATCCCTTTATAGTCACAAACCGAACCTACTATTTTTTATTTTTTTTTTTAGTAGTTTTGACAGCTTAGTGCTATAAAGATTCCTGCCTATGAACATGACCTTGCTTGTCTGGGGTAAAAGATGAGTATAAGGCTCCAAAGGAGCCAGACACCATAGCACAGAGAAGGTATTAGGTGATTTTCTGATTCAGATATAAAAAAAATGTGTGTGTGTAACCTACACCTACAGGCACATCCTTACACATGGAGATCACAAAATATTTATTTTTTTTTGTTCAGGAAAGCTTGCTGTGGAACTTTATGAAATAATACTCTAGCAGTGCAGTCATTCTTTTAAGTTTTTGCTTTATGTGCCAGTATTTTAATTGCTCAAAACATATTTCTCTAGCACAAAATTATTTCTACAAGGTTCAGAACAGATGTACCAAACTGAAATTTATGTAACACTGAGTAGGTATCAGACAAAAATCCATCAAAATTAAAGGATGAATTATGCATAATTTATATGAAAAATGTAGCAGATTTCATGTGTGTTCTCTACACACACACAAATAATTCTCAGACAGAAACAGAAGAGTTCAGTTTAGAAAATCTCCTTCTGACACAAAACATACTAGCAAGGTAAGAACTTTTTTATCAGGTTAAAATCATGAGATGATGCTAAACTAAGCACTCAGAAGTGGGGATCTTCAGCATGTGGTACTGTTGTGCTCTGTTTAATTCCATGACTGTGAACTGGTTTCCCATCCTTCCCCTGGTCCTGTTCATTACACAAGTTAGAAGGCAGGAAGGGAAGTAGCAAACGAGATGGCTACAGCTTGTAGACATTCATGTGTTAATTTGATTTAGGCTGGTTTGCAGAGTAGCTACTCTGGGTAACTGTCCTTCACTTCTCATCAAATTAAGATGGTTTTCTTTCTTCCATACAGGGACAACATTTTTTATAGTGTCAGTTTAAATGCTAAACTAAAATTAGCATGAAGCAAGGAAAAATATCCAGGTTTTGCCAACAGTGGTTTAGTTTGGCAAAATCATAGCAACCAAAATGACAATCTAGATGGTTGGTCACCATCCGAGCTGCTGATACAGGTGGATTCCAACAGATTTATACCTCTTCCTTCAGATCAAGGTAATAATCTCAGTGAGAGTAATGAATATGCTAATCTCTACCCCCCTTGGAAAAAGAGCAATTATCCTAACCTGGCTTTCACTAATATACTTCAGCCTTTAGTAATTAAGAAAACAGGCCAAACTCTATGCTGCTCTAGCAGAAAACACTTATTTTGCAGGAGCCTTGTGTGCACTGTGAAATGTAGAGCTCTACCCCTACCCAGCTGTTAAGCACTCCCTTATGACAATGTCTGTGCAATGTCTCTTATTTCCAGAGATAACTATTGTCAAAGGAAGGTGATTAAGGATAAGAATGAATCAACGTGACCCTGCTTATCTTCAGTCCACATTAAGAGCACTGTCATTGGGAGCAGCACTGGTGGAGAAGAGTCTGCAGCAATTCTGCATCACCAGAACTCGTTCAGTGGATCACTGCCATTGCAGCTCATAAAATTATTATGGATTTTTGGCCATTACATATAGACAAAGTGTTTAGCTACAGTAATATAGTGCAGATTGCTTTGACAGACCTCCTTAAAAATATACTGGGTCAAATTTTACCCTTGTTAACAAACATACAACCTCAGAGAATGCCTCTGAGGCTTTCAAAAATAGAAGTGTATACTGGGAGGATGGGCATATTGATAATGATAAATGCTGTAATTACCTAAACCATGTATTTTCTCTAGTATTCCTGGGTGTTATATGGCTATGTCTCTGCTAACAGGCATTACAGGGAACGTGTAGCATACGTGTTGAAGAAAACAGCTAGTGCTAAAAGACTGCTGTCTACACCAGGCACATCTTTGTGGGGGCTGCTTTGAATTGACAGTGATTTGAGGTTGGACCAGGAATACACCTTACAGTTCGCTCTCACTCCAAGAGAATACAGTAGGAAAACCCTGAGACCAATCCTCAGCAGGAGCTACTGCCTTCTGACTCTGGCACTGACTGCTGCTGAGATGTGATTTTTATACTGAACTAAGCTGATGCAGATGCTCAACACCCATACTGTCACTTTCCTGCAGATGGAAGTGTACCAGTAGAGTACAAGTGCTTTTGAACTTCCAACAGATCTCCCCAGTAAAAGGAGAAAATATCTTCTCCATATAAATAGGCTCAAGGAATATATTCCAAAAACATTCTTTTTGGTGAGAAGTGATTGAAAAAGCAGTTATAAAATTGCCTTCATTGGAAAGCATACCCAGACTCATTATGAAAGATAAACTCTTGCCCACTTCAGTAGGTCCATCTCATTTCTGTATCTCACTATTACTGAAGAGACTTTAGTCGGGGAGAAATGACATGTCTGGAGAATGTTGGACCAAGTGAATCCCTGGCTTTGATTTTTGGCTGTAAGGATTATTAGCTGCCAACATGAAACACCATGAACTCCTAGGTTATCTTAATTGGACCAAAAGGAACCAATTCCACAGGCTGGCAAAAGTATGCATAAAATTGCTGTTGTTACTGCCAGATAATCTTAAGAAAACTGTTCTCATGTCCAAAATAAAGGTAGTTTTCTCTTTCTGACAATTTATAAATTGCTTACAGTGCTTCTAGATAGAACCTAGAATTAAAATGAACAACTTTATTAGCAACTCACAGTAAATAATTAATTCATTCATAAAAAGAAACAAAGAAAACCTCAAACTCTGCTCCAGCATAATTTACCACGTGGGAAAAAAAAGTTCACTAAATAAGTGTGCCCTGCAATAGTCTGTGGCATGTAATGTTTCCCTTTCTTTCATTTTGCAAGTTTTTGGGTTTTCTAAATCTTGTTTCCATTCTTTCCACTGTTAAATCATAACGTAACCCAAGCAACAAACCAGTTGGGTTACGTTATGATTTAACAGTGCGAGTGGAGCACATTAATTCTCCATACCCAACGTCATCAATTTGTACACCTCTTACCTATCACTCCTGCCATTATGCCATACAGTCATTATCTGGCCAGAGGAAATTGAATTTTCCAAATGTTGCACCACACCAGTGAAATTTCATACTGGTTGAGATAAAGCTTTCTCTTGATTTCTGCCAACGTGACCAGAATTTGAAAGAGACCCAAGAGCAAAGGACATTAGCCAAAGCAGGCTAAATCTTATTCTGGCAACACTTCTTGTCCTTAATCTTGCATTAGAGATGATAAATGGGATATCTAACCATCGAAAGAGTTACAAGTAATTCCTGAGTCAGATGCACTGTCAGTGCAACTCAGCACACATGTCAGGCAAGATTTACCGCACTGCACAGAGTTCAAAGAATTAGAGATTGCATCTTGAAAAGGATTTAGATTTCCTCCCACTGCCTAGTGAAAGTCAAAGCTTTTAGTAACTAATTCCCTAGGGGACACATGCATGCCTTAAGTATTTAATAATGGGACAATTAAAACCAAGGGTCCCCTCTCACCCAAAGTTTCTAGAAGGAAGTGGTGCTATTTCACCTATTTTGTGTTAAAAATAGGTTTTCAGAGCAAGAAGCAGAAACTGGGACTTGGAGTTGTCCCCCAGATAAGTGACCCTAATCACAACAAAGACATGCTTGACTTGATTTGGCTCACCTTGCATCCTTCTGAATCGTGGAGAACTTCCAAAAGAGGCTGCATAACCAGATGGCTAAAGAGGTGACAGCTGGGGCTCTGAACCATCAGCAGAGAACAGAATTAACCAGGATTTCATATTGGTTCAAAGACTGATGAACCACCAGACCATCATATAGAGGAGGAGACTCCTCAGAAAGCTGGAGGTTCCCATCAGAAAGTCACCTTGTTAAAAGAAGGCTTTGAACAGGGAAGTAAGCAGCAGTCCCAGTTCTTTAAAAGCAAGGGGTGAGGAGCCAACATGCAGGAAAAGATTCAGAGGTTTGGCTCCTAAGGAAGGAATGTATCACCCTGAGACCAACAAAGGCACTAACATCCCCGGGAGGAACAGGTGAAAACTCTCTTCAGCCAAAAACTACAGTCTGGCAGTCACACTCCTCCAGGTTTTGGTGATTTCAGAGGGCTCTGGATGTATTTCAAGTCCATGTATTCTGCACTGTGGTTTAAATTATTTACTGGATACACCCTTATGGTTTCAGTATAAGTACTTAAAATTAGTGTTAAAGTTCAGTGGTAACATTTGAGCCTGTATCTATCTTCTGTTCACCTTTCTCTTTCTCCTCAAGTCCGTGAGGACTCATTTCCTCCCAAGAGCCTTTATGCCTGTTGATTTTAGGAGCACCCTACTCCATGAATGTTTCAGACTGTATTTTCATGTGAGGCATGACTTTTTCAAGTCCTGCTAAACAATACTATGAAAAACCCCACTGCTACAACTCTTGATTTCACAGAGAAAAACTGCACAATCATATTGCCTCTTGTCAAGTTCAGTGTTCACTATTTCTTCCTATCTGTGACTGTGTTCACACATACAAATACCCATATGAGTCTTTTCCTAAATTTGGGCTTTTAATTAATACAACAGCTTTTTCAAGCTCCTTTTAAAAAACTGTACTTGTAGCAGATTCTGCAGATTTCATGAATCAACTTCATCACCTCCCTTACTGCTTCTCCCTGTTCATACCAGGCTTCTCACATGCCCTACTCTCCTACTTAGAAAATCCATGGGACTAAATCCTCACAATCTGCTCACCTTCTTGTGTCCCACAGATAGCTTTTCCCTTTAGGGACATAACCCTCATGCAGACCAAAGTAAGTTGTTTCCGAGGCTGTGCCTCAAGCCACATGGCAAATTCTGGAATAAAGTACATATGAAGAAAATCTGAGACACAGGACAACATTAGAAGAGGTGGATCCAAGTGTATGATTTAGAAAGCCTATCCTGTGAATCTCAGAAGGAAAAAAGGAAAAAGAAAAAAAGAAAAAAAAAAAGGTGCCAGAACAACTCGGCATGGCCAGAATTTACGTTGCTCCCCCTAATCCCAGAAGCAGAAACCTTGCCTTCTAATGGACTCCAGAAGAAAGGAGTATGTTAAAGAAAGAGGCTGTAAAGATCACTGATGCCATACCATTTTTTAATCATTTTGGAAACGGTGACACTAGAAGAGGAAATGTCTCACTTAAAATGACCAAGAGAGATCAGCTGAAGTACATATTGTGCCATAGCACAACACTTTAGCTGACTAATGTGCTTATGCCAGAAGTGTGTGTGTCCTGCCACATTGCTGCTCATGCAGCTAAATACACATTGAGGAAACTGCCCTATGAGTATATAAATGTGTGCCACTGTCAGGAAATCATGAGGAAATGAAGGAAAAAAATGCCTACCTAAACACTTGGAGACAAAACAACTGCCACCAGGAGATGTTTAAGATCCCTGTTCCCCTGCTATTTCCACACAACCCCACCTAGGAGAGAGCCATTCCTCTCCAGCCAATTTTGTCACGTAAACTAGAAGATATGAATACCTAGGACGCTTAAAGGAACAACTCCATAAAATTTTTCCACATCCAAAACAGCTATGTTAATTCCAGGTGTCAAATAAACATCACAAAATGCTCCTTTTCTCTTTTTCTCATACAGAAAAATGGTTACTGCACATGTGCACATCTGCACTGAAATGTAATTCTTTTTGTTTCAGATGCCAGACTGTGAATCTGAAGAAAAACATACTATAGCTCGTGAGTCAATTAAGTGCACAGACCTGTCCTGAGAAATAAAATCTATACTCTGCTGAATCAGTAGTAAAGATGTCTTCCTTTTTCTTCAGCTGTCTGCAAACTCCTTAGAAATAACTCACCAGCTATGAAAAATTAACATGCTTTTGATTTTGTAATGTTTTTCCTAGATGCATTATCATCACTGTGCTACACCAAGTAATAACAGCAACAACAAAAAAATAACATTAACCCCGACATGAAGAAAAATGCACTCGTGCCTTCCTCAACAAATTCAGCACAACAGGACAATTTATCAACTGTGGTACCTCTGGTTGTTCAAAGAGCATCTCCACTGATTGTGAGCCTAGGGACACGTACATATCAAAAGTTTCCAACCTTCCTCTACTAAACAAGAGCCTAGCTGCAAAGTTTGAGTGCACATCCGAGAAGCCCACCCCTGAACCAAGCTCCATGTCTTACAAAAAGTGCCTGAATAATTGGAATAGAACTGAATAAGGTGAGAAGGCAGGAGTCCACTTTCCATCTGAAAGCCAAGTCTTAAGTTTGGGGACTTAGGGAACAGTTAGGATTAATTGACATGACAGAATTACAAAACTTTCTTTTTCTTCCTTTTTTTTTTCCTGGGTATTGCTAAACCCATTGAAAGACCTATGCTGAAATAATGTGCTTCAGGTTTTGGGTAGCTCCTATTCTTAGTAACTATTCAATAGCCCTGTTAAGCATGTACTGTGCCTACTACACTGTATCTCCAATGCAGGTAGGCGTGGTGGTTTAGAAATGTAAAACAGCTCTGAAGAAGTTGAACTGTGTACATCTCTGCACAGTATCACGTAGCCATATTTCAATTGCTTTAACCAAGTGCAACATGGTTACCACTGCTGCTATTTCTTTGCATCTCTGTCAGGTGAAGAGGTATCAAGCCAGGGGTTTGGGACTGATAGCCAGGCTGGAGTACAAACACAGATGGACATACTCTGACAACTGAAATGTCCATTCTTGTTTGGCAAGTGTAACAAGGAGTGCATAGCACCACTGTACAAGTCATCTCTTTTATCTCCTGCTGTGAAAAAGCCCAAAGCCTGCATGCCATGTTATTTTTTTCTTTTAAAAACAGGATCTCTGTAGTGTGTTACTAGGTTGAAGTACACTGTGAACTGCACGATGTGGCATCATGAACTTCCTCATTCTGACTGTGTTTACATTTCAATGCAAATTTCTTCCCAGCAGAAAAAAGAAAGAAGCTTTTGGTTACCATAACAAGAAACTAAGCCTTATCCTCCTTTACTGATTGCTGTTCAGAGCCAATGCTGGCTCACAAGACTGGGGGGGCTGGGAAAGAGGGGAGGGGAAGAAGAAACTTGTTTCAGTTCTGTTACACTTATGGGATTGTGCATTTTCATTTACCACAAAATTATGTAACTCAGTTGCACCCAGCTGTCTACTCCAAATTTGGACTTCAGCTCAGAAGTCGCCAGTTCACTCTCATTTCCAGGGAAAAATGCTCACCTTCTAACTGCATGCTTCACAGCAAGGGTAGCAAAGCCTGAACTTCTGATCTAGAGACAACTGCTGGTGGTGTGTTTTCTCTCCCAAAGCTTATTTTAAGGCTTATTATGCCCAATCACCCTTTGTACCATTCCAATCCTTGTGACGGGTACTGAACTAACAGCCCCTACACGTTCACAGGGTATTGGTGCTCAGCACTGCAAAGTCCCACACAACTCATGCCCGACTGGAGAGGATGTTTTACAGGCACAGTCCATCAGATTGCTCGAGGACAGTGAATCAAGACCATAAATATATTTCATGTAAGTCAATGAAAAATGACAAAGAGAGTCCAAAGTTGGATTTGAATTGATGACCTAGGGAGGAAAAACTCCATATCCCATTGTATTGAACTATCTGGCACTCCACCTCATTCTCTGCCTCCGCCTGGAGATTTAAAACGCAGCAGCTACTCTGCCAGAGAATACAGTGTATTTGTCTTCATGAAGAAAAATGGAGCAGAGAAAAACATTTGGTTCCCTTGTAAGGTTACTGATTTTAAATAAGAGAAGTATGCCTTGAGATTGAGATATGCTACCTTCTCTGGAGCAAAGGCTTTTGTGTTCTTTCTTATGGCCTGCCTAGTGGTTTGTTACTGCAAAACATTGATAGCAAGCAGTCAAGAGAAGGGCACTCAGCCCCCAGTGGTGAGAAATTCCTCCTAAGAACAGTAAATCTTTCTTATTAGGGACTAACCTGCATACTTCTAAATCATCAGACCAGTCATCGTACAACACTGGAGGCTTCTGAACAGCATCGGTCCCACTGGGCCCTGCCCCAGCAGGTGCTCTGTCATCTGGGACTGCCCGAGCATCGCTGCCAGAGCCCGTCTCTGCAAAGCAGTCCTTCGAAGCTTTACTGTGTGCAAGGAAAGGTGCAGGCCGCTGATCTCTGTAGTAGCTTTTCCCTTTGCTTTTCCCACATTTTCTCGAGGAAATCCTTGCTTCCTGAGAGGATACTGAAGACTGAGATTCCTTAAGCCTTGGAACTCTTCTTCGGCGGTGATTTAAAGCAGGATTCTCTGGGTCAGATACCTCTTGCTTCTTTTTCCCCACTGTCCCCAAGGTGACCAGTTCAACAGCGTTATTGTTTGAGGACCCGTCCTGGTTACTGCATGATCTACTGCTCCTTCTCCCTCTCCTGGACATTCTGGCCTTTTCTCTCGCTCTCCTCCTAGCCTGAGCCCACTGACTCTCATCCGAAGATGATGATGAATCAGATGCATTCCAGCTGGATCGTGCAGGCTCAGGATGCAATTTACAGTCTTTCCCCTTTCCTTGCTTTTCTGTATGCTCACCATTGTCTCCAGTCTCTCTTTTCCGCCTAAACCTTCGCTTTACTTCTTTCTTACCAGACTCCCTATTAGAAGGGGTCAGCACCATGACAGGGGTTGCATGCTCAAGCTCATCTTCTGACAAATCATGCAAGGTAGTAGATCTAGACAAAGCAGTAAGCAAAGGAAAGGCATGGAAATGGTAAGGATGGGTGGAAAGAGAGAAATCACACACACATAAAAAAGGATGACAATGAGAACACAAATTTTAATAGAAAAACATGCGACTGAAAAGCAAAACCAGAACCAAAACAAAGAGAGATCAAAAGAAAACTAAAGTCTTTGTAAATTATGAATAGTGTTAAGCAGAAGCAAGAGCTACACATCATTTAATGAAAACAACTAACATCTATCAAACAGATTAGAGTAGACTTTTCTCAGCACATACCTACAAATGTCCTGAGTGGAAGGGCAGACAGACAGCCGTGACTGACTCCTGGGAGCTGTTCCCGTGGTAGGACTGCTTGCCTGTTGAAATAAGTTAGACAGTTTGGAATCTTGGTCCATGAAATACATTGCAGATATTTTACTGCTTTGCCACATGATCACAAAATTCAAGTAGCTGTTGCTGCTGTTCATAGTGCACTGCTGAACACAAAACAAGCTCACAAAATACAGGAAGCCTGACCAAAAGCAAAACCTATTTGTGGAACTAACGACGACTGAAGTGTTTCGGCTCTCATTCGCTCATGACTACATTTTGTCACTGTTTGAGGAAGCAGCTTTCAACATCTGAATTCTCATTTTGGATTTGATCTCCTGTAAATGTCTGATGGGAAAGGAGGTTGTTTTTATTTCATGCAATCAACCAACCATGATGATTCCTTTCAAAATGGAGTGAAGTGCATTTACATCACGCAAAGCTAACCTATGTTAAGTGGGCTGAAAGAACAGCAAGAAAATGAAAGCCTGTTTTAAAAGGTTTTCAAGGCAATCAGATCTTCTGGAAGAGCTGAAAAATGAGCCTGAGAAGACCAAAGTGCAGGCTGCATTTCTACAGAGCTGATCACATTCTCACACAGCAGGAGACACAAACCACATTTACCATATGACATTTTCCTCATAAGGTTGTTGCTACAAACTGCAGCCTCCGTTACTCAATACTACCACTGAAAACATATTTTGATGTTAACAGCAAATCATTTCAATTTGCCTCATCCTCTACTGCCATTATAGCTGTATGCAATCCAAATTTAAATCCAAGGCTTTGAGATTCTTCAGGATCACTCCCAAGGTACGGTGTTGTGGGAAGAGGGCTCAATGATAATTATTGTTAGGCTATGAACTTCTTTTAGCTGATTTTGGCATTCATATTTCACATGCAACGCTACCCCATTCTGAGCACCACTACCTAATGGACACAAAACACTATCAGCCTCAGGGTTCCACAAGATCACGCACCAGATGCAAGGGAAGGATGACTGTTAAGTAAGAGTAGAAAGTATAAATGATACAAAGATGTAAAGGCTGTAATCCCAAGCTTTTGCACTAGCAAATATAATTCAATCACATGGGGAGTCTATAGTTAAAATTGATTTTTCAGGAAAATATCCTTCCTGTTTCAGCATTTCAGTAATCCTTTTTACCTCTTGATTAATATCATAATAGCAAAAATATTACTGATTCTATACTAGCTAGGTACAAAAAATGAAGCTCAGAGGTATGAAAACTAGGCCAACGTGAGAAATTAAATTAATAAAGCATTTGGACCCAATCCTTATGTTCAAATGGCTTTTCAATGCCTAGGTCACCAGGCAGAGGAGGACCATGAGTTCATGCAGTCTGATGCTGGAAAATAAGACAAGTATCAGTGAGAGAAATTGTTTGCATTTCATTTGTTTTCTTGTATGAAAGTAACATTTCAGTTCCACATGCTGTGAAGGAATATGAGTTGTCCCTACATCCATGTCAGAAACAGATGGTGTATGGATGGCTGGGTATATAATCTTTTTCCACCTCAGCCTCTGTGAGTACTTTGAAGTGATTAGGTTACCTTAAACTACCCGAGGAAAGATGTAAACATCAGCTAGATCATTCTTAAGAGGGCTGGAATCAAGCCAAAAATTATAACAAATTCCATAAAAAGCTTTTACACTTCTATTTGGGACTGGAAACAGGTGGAAATATAATTATTTTAAGGTTAAAAATACATTACCAGTTGGGTTGCTCAAATCTTACATTTTGCTCTCAGCTGTAAAGAGTTCTGAACTTTTTCAGCCCTGAGCAGTCCAGTTTGCTTTCTAGTTCCCCTAGAATTTCCTTAAATTCCCCTAGAATTTTCTTTAAAATTTCCTTGTTTGTTTAATCCCTATTGAAGCAAATCTGCCATCTGGGCAGGCAGAAAGACTACATACCACTTAATTCTTCAAAAGCAAAGCAAAACTCCAGAAGCCAAATTATACAGCAGATCATTCAGATCCTTATTTGCGACCAAGATTCATTCAATAGTTTTCTACAGCTTCTAAATACAAATTTTGATTTTTATAAGCTTTAAAATACCTTTAATGGTAAAATCATAGAATACCAGGTTGGAAGGCCAAGGATCATCTGCTCCAAACCTCCTTGGCAAAAGCACTGTCTGGATATGATGGCCCAATCACCCTGTCCAGCTGAATCTTGAAAGGGAAAAGGAAATGAACTGATGGAAAGATTTATAAAGCCAAGAAAGCTAGCATTTCTGATATCCATTATCTGATGTTTAATTATCGACCTCACAGGTGCTGGAGTGTCTTTTTTTGTAAATAACTTTTGTAAATATTATTTAAGATTAGAAGTGGAAGGATGTGTCAGGTCTCTCCTGCTACCACATGTCCTATTAAGATAATCACACACATCTAGTCCAGCTGTTTTTAAAAACTTGTAAATTCCAATTAATCTGGAAGGCTATTCCAGTCCTTTACCCCAAAACCCTTTGCTCTTTCACCCTGCCTGTGTTCTGACAGGATAAAAACTGCATCTGCTTTCTGCTGTCAACACTGCCTCATTTGTTTCAGCAAGATTCCCTCTTAGACATCTCCTGTACAAGCTATATATTCCAAACTCTTTTTTTTTTTTAATAAACAGTAATAAAGATGCAATTCATCTAATAGATACATCACGATACTTATCCACCATTATATTTGCTATGTTCAAAAGGAGTTGATAGTATGATTTTCAAATAGAAAAGAGGTAAAATATGGAGTTCTCAGGACAAGCGAGACAATCATCATTTATCTGACACAAGGGGACTTCAATATCACACACAATTAAAAGACTCCAGCAAAGACAGAAATGAGGGACAGAATGAAATTCAACTGATGAAAACTGTAAGAATTTCAAATCAAGATTGCCTTTATTTTGCTGTTCAGAATCTGATAGAATTTTCCAGATAAAATGAGAGTCCTCACCAACCATCTATCACTTAACACTGCACCCTGAAACCAGTCCGAGAACATGAGCCAAGTTGTGTTCTTCTTATGAAGAGGGAAGGGCTCTACTATGGATCAGAACTAGAGGGGGGTAGATTCAGAGTGGACATTAGGAAGAATTTCTTCCCCATGAGGGTGGTGAGGCACTGGCACACGTTGCCCAGAGAGGTGGGGGAAGCCCCATCCCTGGGAGTTTTTAAGGCCAGGCTGGATGGGGCTCTGAGCACCCTGCTCTAGTGGGAGGTGTCCCTGCCATTGGCAGGGGTCTTGGAACTGGATGAGCTTTAAGGTCCCTTCCAACCCTGACAATTCTATGATCCTATGACTTCATGGGAAAGCTGAGTAGAAACATGTTCTGCAAGTTCAAAGCATTAACATAGGAAAGGAGTTAAGCTTTGATAAAACAAACCAGATGTAATAGACAGCTGATATAAAACGGCCTCACATGTATCAGCAGAAAGGTTAATGAATCCTCTGATGCCTCTGTTCTGAGTAAGGAAGGCCAGAGGCATTTTGAAAAGCTGCTCAGTTTACAGGACTGCTTAAGTAGAAAGCTGAGGGCTGATAGGGCAGACAGGGAATATGACTAATGCTTTTATACTGCTACTAAGTATGATTTACAGCAGTGATGCATCACAGAACCTTTCAGATCCCACCAGCCAATGTAGTTAAAAAGCTGAAACTCTATCCTATTAAAATGATGGTACACCAAAGAACGAATGCCTTAGAAGATGAGAGCAGTTGGCATGGCAATAAGCTCAGCAGGAGATCCACTCTGTGTATTTTCATATGAAAACTTCTGCTTTGCAAACAATGAAGCTTCTTACGAAAAAAAAAAAGTAAAAATCTATCTTTTGTATAATTGCTCCAGTCTAAAGAGATCAAAAACATGGCAGAAATGACCCAAGCCAGGTGTATCTTACAAACTGTGTCTCGATGGCAACTGAAAATTATGTACATGAATTTAGGGGAGCAAGGGTTCTTATTTTTGGAGTTGTTTTGCAGTTTGGTTTTGTTCTTTTCTTTTTATTGGTTCTTTATAATGGAGTTCCTGCTTTGTGCTCAGATTACAAGATTGTACTAGTCTGACTGATGGCTTTACAGCAACTGTTAAATTAATTGGCAATTCAATTTCTGTTACATTTTTTATACAAAAGGTGCAGAGCCTTAAAATGTTTCTATGCACTAACCACAGTCCTACGGCATTCTTGCTGTTCTCCCACAGGTGCCTAGGAATGAGTGCACACACTCATTGCATTCTTCACTTGGTCTGATGAGCCATGAAGGGACAGGCTGGCTAAATTCACATCTGTGAGGGCATCATTATGATATTTGAACAACTCAGCTCTGGTGTGTATTTGATACCTATTTATTCCAGCCCTAAGGAAGTGAGCAGCCTAAATGCACCGGAGCAAAAGACATGCAGAAAGAATATTTAAATGACTAAGCCAAAAGACAGTGAAACCCTGGCAATGCATCATTAAAAAGCAGGAATAAATCTCAGGCTGCAGCAGAAAAATAATTCTGTATCACTGTAGAAATGAAGTTTGCTTAATTTAATTATTTTTAGGATGAAGACCTGAAATGTGCTTCTGAATGCCATGAGATATATATAGAGATGAAAAAAAGGTTCCACAAAAATTTCCAGGAGTACCCATGGAACAGGCACATTACAGATCATAACTCTTGCTGAACATTTAACAATAAACACAGGTAATAATGTACATACTGTGTTTACTGAAAACCAAATCAAAGCTACTTCTCGATGGTGCTGTGTATCATAGGATAGGAACTGAAACTGATGGTATTGTGACATCTTTACAGAAAAGGAAACTCTATAAAGGCAGTACATGGAAAGGAAGCTTGTGTAAATATATAAAGTCTGTGGTACTTAATGCATTTCAAACATATATGCAATTTTGTCTGGCTGTATCAGTGTGGCACATTTGGGTATACTCAGAATATGCTGTTGGTGAGAACTGGGATTGAATAAAACAGAATCTCTAAATATAAATGTTTTATTTTCTAATGACAGCCTCCTGGAACTGAGATGTATTCAATGCAGTTTGACTCAGGAAGTTAAAATTTCAAGCAGACTTACGTGAATTCTGAAGTCATGCTTTTTGTTAATCTTATCTGAATAAAGAATAAATTGTATGGACAAACCACAAAGTATTCTCTAGTATTTAAAATTCTCAGATTTTTATGTCTAAGAAGAAAAAAAGGGCAACAATAGTTACTATGCCATTGTACCAAGCTCTATTTTTTTGTCTTTCCCTGCTTTATGTTTTGATGAACCAAATACTTTTCACTAACTTGTTTACTTTCT
Source organism: Chloroceryle aenea (assembly GCA_013399075.1). Lineage (NCBI taxonomy): Eukaryota > Metazoa > Chordata > Aves > Coraciiformes > Cerylidae > Chloroceryle > Chloroceryle aenea. Next base: position 54,568 of record VWZY01001529.1, on the reverse strand, counting down.
CCTATTGTTCTTCACGGTAAATAAGAGTTAAGTGCCAAGTTAGTCTTAATCTTTGATATTAATGACTCTGTTTATGAGCAAGAAGAATCATTTAGATGACTAACATGACATTTACACCCATATTTTAATGCTGGTTTTGTATACACGGTATTATTCACGATTACTACTTTTGAAGGACACTTTTGACATTTTACACTTTACAAGAACAAAGGTTTATTTTTTTTCTTGGTTTATTTTATTTTGTGAAAGCTTTAAGTTATTTCTCAGTTGCTCACTCTTAAGCTACTCTTAGAAAGGATGGAGCTACATGGTTCCTTGAAAAAAAAACCAAACCTCCACCGATCTGGAAGAGAATTGCCATTTATAGTTAATGTGAAATTGGCAAAGAACAATGGAAATAACAAATGTGGATCAACCTGTGGCAGTGCAGCAAAATGTCACATAATTGCTCTTTAGGATTCAGTCATACAACAGATAAACCCTATACTTTGTGCTTAAAATAATTCAGCTAGAAGATATTAAGTGTTATATGTTGGTATCACTGCCAAAGACATGCTGGCATGTTTACCCCTTAAAAAAATGAACAGTGTGCAATAATGTGTTCTACTGCAACTGGGTAAGTCACCCAAACTGTGAGTCAGGAGCTCCTCCCATTCACTTCATATTGAGAGGATGACAAATTAGAGAACATCAAAGGCCATGTATAGGAACATCCATTTGAATGGAAGATACTGAATGGAAATGTCTAATTCAAAAGGCTAAAATATGATATTACATAAATGGGTACTTGGTTGGTGAAATGCATTTCAAAATCTCAAACCAAGTAGTTTGAATTAACAATCAATAAATTGGCAACTATAATTTTTTCATCTAAAACTTTAGTGAGCACTATGATATGCTGGTATCTTTTCATTTTCATTTGTATCCTACTAGAGAGAAGCCCAAACTAACATGGAAAATTAGTACAGAATTTCAATAAACATATAGTAAAATATATTATTTTCTTCTTTCCTTTCTCTGCTGTTTTTCATATTCTAAATTAGACCAATGAATATTATCACACAGAATATTCCAAAACAATCATCTCACTTCTTGCTGCTGTAACTCAATGGAGTTTTATTAGATGGATGCTTCAGAGACTTGTAAACAAAAAATGTTCTAACACCTGCTCCAGGCTTTTGAGAAGCAACTGAGCCCAAACAAAAATCAGGCAATTTGCTCCAAGTCTAAGTTTCTCTGCATTGAAAAATAAGCCCAAAGGTCCCATCAGAATTGCAAATCTTGCTGCTAAGAGAACATCCTTCTCTAAGGAGCTCTTTAATCATAATTAACATGCAGGCAGATAATTACAGTGTGTTAGAAACATTCCTTCCAGAAAGCATTTTAACACAACCAGGCAGCCTCAGAAACACATATAAGCATAACCTCTACAAACTGTAATTCAAACACAAGATTTATTCCACAGGTTAACCTCAACAGAAAGAAGTTCAACCACCAGATCCTTCTCAGACTAGCTTTCCTCTTGAATTATACACACATTTATGAAGACATAACGAGTTTACCAGGAAAATCTACAGTGCACGGGATGACTGTGATTCAGAGTTAATGTACCTAGCACACAGAGCTGCCCATGCAGACACTGCCCTCTTTGAGTAAGCACTAGGAAATATAAATCTATATTATATCTATATTATATCATATATATAAATCTATAAATCTGGTGGCACAAAATCCAGTGATATCAGGGAACATCTACTCTGCTCTGGGGCAGGAGCTCCACATACAACCAAGGGTGCCAAGGGTGGAATATACAACACATAGGGACTACTAAAATACAACTCTCTAATTGACCCTTTTAGCTTATTAATACAGGAAAATTAAAGCAGTAAAAGACAAAGCTTTGATTATTGTCACTTTTATTTTTAGATAAAGACTTTATCTTTTTTTTTCCAATGTAAATAATTATTGTGTGCAAAATTTAAATATTTAGTTAATATTTATTCATTTAAATATTTATTGTGTACATAGAAGTCAACTCTTGCCTTTGGCATGTAGTTTACATTGCCTTAGAAGCTTCCAATCTTGTTCTGAGGTGTAATATTTGTTACTATTGCTTTGTGCCGTGAGATATTAACCTGAAAGGTCAGGTGTTTGTGTTTCTGTGTACACACACATATATACACACTCCTGGTTTACAACAAACACACTTTGAATCAGGCAACAAACTGGGAACTGGATTTCCAATAAAATCCTTTCAGCATTTGAAAATCTTCACATAGAAAAATGGATCTAGAAGACTGAATGATGCTATACATTGGATAAAGATTAAGTGCATGCCTCAAAAACTTGCTTTTTCACTTACTACTTAAAAAATTGTGAGTGTTCCTTTGTAATAAGCATCTAAGCAGAAATTACTTCAAAATAGATGTTAGTCACTGCCATGTTTCTCAGGTCAGTGAATGTATTTATGCTTTGTCACAGTGTAAGCCATGCAACTGACTGGAAAAAAGCGGAAAAACTAATATCAACTTACATTGGCAGCAATTATAACAACAAACATGCATTTAAAACTCTTAGTGTAAATAATATAAAAAATACTGTAAACAATCTAAATAACATATAAAATTCACTGTGATCAAGCTTATACCTATATACTTGTAAAAACAGGCAACAAGTTAGGAAGAGAAACAGCCATATCCTAGCACAGGCTGGATATATTTGACATGTTTTCCCCAGCATTATTTTTTCCTTTAAAATGTAAAAGAGCAGAACCTAACATATAACTAGCTTCTCCTTTTTATACCTCTGAGAAGAAAAGTTTTACAGTGTGTACCCCACACACATCATGTTGTGGGGAAGTGGCTTAAGGATACTGTGCTTGCAAAACATTTAATCTTTGGATACAAACTTAATACACGGCACAAGCTTAGGGTTCTGAGGATTCAACAACTGAGTTTTTGTCTTTTACCTCCTGTATATATCCTGGCTTTTTGACATAGATTGCAGCCACATCTGAACTAAAAATACAGGAAAAAAGGGGGTTAAAAGCCAAGACCTACACCACATTTTACCTTTTCCTAAGTTTCCTTTCTCCATTTCCTAGAAAATAAAAAGCATCGAGATGCAAAATCCTGGCTTCACTGAACTATAAATTCCAGTAAAAGGAGTTCAGAATTCAGCCTGAAATGACAACAGTCAGAGCTTTGCACATTACAACATTAGAGCTGTTCTTCCTAGGATAGGGCATGGGGGGAGAACTCAAACAGCAATTCTACTTTAAGATAAATTTTAGTGTCACGTTAAGCAGCTGTGGAAAGCAGGTGAAAAAAGTGCAACTGTTATTTACTTAGAGTCATAGAAAGCTTTAGGCTGGAAGGGACCTCCAGAGGTCATCTGGTCCAACCTCCCTACACAAGTAGGGACATCTCTACCTAGGGCAGGCTGCTCAGAGCACCATCAAGCCTGACCTTGAAAGACTCCAGGGATGGAGCCTCCACCACCTTTCTGGGCAGCCCATTCCAGTGTCTATCACCCTCAGATTAAAGAGCTTTTTTCTAATACCCAGTCTAAACCTCTCCTTGCCCAGCTTAAAGCCATCACTCCTTGTCCTGTCATTATAAACCCTCTGAACAGACCTTCCCCTGCCTTCATGTAGCCCCCTTCAGGTACTG